>JAPZDY010000015.1:11584943-11602745 GCA_029783645.1 Ctenochaetus hawaiiensis | reverse complement strand
ACTTGACATAATCTTGTCAAGTAGTGCACTGTTAAAGGGCTATCATGTCATCACAGCTTCTTGTCTAGAATAACTCTTTCATTACAAGAATGTGATTTTTTTAAGCAATAAAATTTAAACATTTATTTACACGTTTCATGTCATTATTTTGTCAATATAACAGCACAGTCAGTAGTTGGTGCACATGCCAATGTTACTTCATTATCTCATCAACAACCATCTACATTCATTAGCACCCTTCAGCAGTATTGGCATTAATGTTCTATTGTTGCAATAGATTTAATAAAAAATGTCAAATTGATATTTCACCTTGTGACCTGTGAAACAAAAACAATTGCATTCAGACAGAAAGTAGTGCTCTTGGTTAATAATCAACAACATCCAAGCCATGACTCATCACCTCCACAGTGTTTCATATGTAATATTCACTGGAATGAGAAGGCAAGTGATAGATTAGGCAGTGAAAACAGAAGTCAGCTTCTTCTTCAAAGTAATTGTAAAATTCACAGAAGCTTATCTGTTGTTTCAAATCTCTCATCTGACATGTAACTGTATCTTTGTCTACTATGCAGCATAGTTATTAAAGCACAAACAGTAGGGTGTGTAACCAGTGCCAACCACCAGGTGGAGTTATTAATTCGAAAATCTGTCAACCATTTGAGAAAATGATTTCCCTTCTTCCTCGGTCATACACCTGAGTGTTACCATTAGTGTTTGGATAACATAAAGAATTATCATATAGTTCAACATTCAGTTCTGCTGTTTTCAGATATAAAGACATTAATAAAAATTAAAAGATAGCTAGATTTCTTTAGCAGCTGTGGCTGAGCATTATCAGCTCCCTTTAAAAGATTTCAGGCAAAGGATTGATACATAATCATTTAACATTTATCAACTATATTTTACCTTTCTTCATGAAAACATGACACCAGTGAAGAACTAAGCCCTTGTTTAGCTTACTCAGGAATGTGAATAGTCAAAAACACTAACAAATAAAACTGCACAGTAAAAACATTATAAATCAATTTGGAACATTAATAACTGAACAAAGCAGAAAAGATTATGGATTGATGTATCCCTGTTTTTGTCCTGCTCAAACTAAAGCATGCATCTCAGCCAGGGCAATGATGCATACAGACATGTTGTTAAGTTGAATCGTAGTCAGTTGTTAGGAATGCATAAGGCTGGATTCAAGTAGACTGTAACATGACTGTACAACAGGAACCAACAATCAGTCTGGTTGGTTAATAGCAGAATTTGTTTCTGACTGAAAAGGACCAGAAACTCATCTATGCACTCGACTTAGATCGCCAGGTCAGAGTTCGAGATTTAGCTCTTATAGTTTAGGTGTCAGCAGGTCATTGTTCCATCTGTCTGTTGAAGGTGGTGTATTGAGGGCCCAGCCTGCTCAGTAAGGGTCCATCTTGATCCTTCTGTACAGGCAGCAGGTGAACACCATTCCACAGATCTGAAAACAGGATGTGTTAGGTCAAAAAGTGTTGCTCATCACCATGGAAGACTGCAGGAAGCTTAATGTTGACTGTGGGGACAGAGGGGTTAAAGGTGACGGGGTTAGGGGGGGAAATATATGTAGCTGGTTACTATGGGGATGTGAGGAGTCAAGCAACCGTTGTAGCAACAATACTTGTGTGCAGAGGCTAATGCAAAAGAAGGTGCTGGGGGTGGGGTCAAAAATAAGATTATATATAAGATTAACTACACTTGCTAAGTCTGTGACAAACCTGGTTGAAACCCAGAAACAGATTAATTACAAAAAGAGGGGTTTAGGCTTTTAACATCTAAATGGTATTCCAATATGAGGTCCTATCAAACAAAAAAATGTTATATAAACTGACACAGTTGTTCAAATTCATCTAGAGGTTTCCAAATTTATGAAGACACATTCATTGATGCTGTAATCTCTTGGGACCAGGGTGCTCACAGATGTATGCCGAACCTTAAAGAAACTGCTAAGGATGATTTACAAAAGCACTTTACCATATGCTACCATTAAAAGGTCAAAAATAAAGTAAGAACAGCAGCAGCAGATATTGACCTGAGCCGCCAGGCCTGCCAGACTTGATGGATAAACAGGCAAAGGCCCAGATTCAATCTTGGAGTCTCTGAAAGCCATCTGAGAAAGCCTTATCGAGCGAGTCGGCGTTATGTATAGACTCATCACTATTTCTCTTCAGGCAAGCTTTTTCATTCTCGACCACCACCAGTGACGGATATGAAGAAGCACAAAGTCTGGCTCAAGAACGATGACATGAGAGGAAAAGTGAGAAAACAGCTTCTCTGGGTTTCTGTTTCCTGAAGCCTATTTTCATAAGTGACACTGGCACAAAAAGCAATGATGCTACTGTTTAAAAAAAAAGAAAGAAAATAATTATTTTCTGTTGGATGGCTGTTGCCCAGTAAAATTGCATATCTGGGCACTCAAACAAAGATCCAGTCAAGTAATTATTTCTCGTATCACTATTAGAGACACAACGCCATTAAAACATAATTTACCTCCGATTGCAAGTAAGTAGCAACAACACTACTGCTTTTCCGAATAATGTCTTTGCACTAGGTGTCCAAATTAAAAATATATTTATGAGTATGCACAATGCATTATCTTTCTGTCCATTTAGTATTTAAAAAAATAAAGAGCGTCAACAAAGGTTATTACTCTGCAACCAACTCAAGTAAATGTGATAATATAACTGTATACCAAATCCATCCTCATCTGAAGTTACCATTAAAATATAGTAAAGTCTAACGTAAAGGTTTGAATTTATGAATGAATGAATGAATGAATATTTTTATTTTGAAAATGTAAAAGAAAATAATAATTGAGTATTTTTCGGAAAAAACAAAAAAGAATCATTACAATGAAATTCCGCAGTCTAGTAAACAATCCAAAAACAAATATAAACAAACCGTGAAATTCACAGTTTAACTTCTTTTACATTTCAAAAAGGAGTGGAATGAAGAAACCTCACTATGTAATGCAAAACACCTTTCACTGTCACTGTAGGAGTTTCTCCTTGTTAGCACAACTACCATAAAGACTACACTATAAAAGAAACAGAACCGGAGTCTTGCTTTCAACATTATTGTGGAGAAGCAGTTAAGTTTTGATTATTCAAGCAATTCTCATGAGGTGTTCGACCTTTATCACCACTATAACAGCCATTATCACAACATGCAGAGCGACAATGTGCAATACACAGCCAAAGCCAGGCAGCTGCATGCTTCTCACAAGGTAAAAGATCACGTGACAACATAAATGCTCATTTAAAATACATGTAGCCCAAAGATTTCACATTTAACTGAAAGCAGACAGCCACACAAGGACAAACATGCAGTCAGGTATCAGATGTCTACAATGTCATCCAACCTTTTCTCTCCAGTTGATTAAACCACAAAGCTGCTCTTGCACTAAATCACAGTGTACCGAACTCCTCTTCTTCTTCTTTATAGAGCAGATAGATAAAGCAGGCTGTCAAGAATGCACCGGCCAGCTAAAGTGACACCGCACACAAAAACACACAGACATAAAGACATACAGTGCAATTCACCATTGACAGATCAGTGTGCTACACAAGACACACATTAGACACACATAGATTATGCTGTAAATCAAAGACAAAACTACAGCGAGTCAGAGTTAAGATGGATTTCTACAAATTCCATTATTTCAATCTGACAGTTATTGGACACAGAAAAGTGCACTAACATTAAAACAGACTGTAGCAGCTGACAAAGACAAGACATACAGTAAGCTGACAAACATATGCTTGGATTGACTGAGTTGAATCATGTTTAAAAGGCTTACACAGTGCTTCGGATTTTACATCAATTTCTACAGTTATGTTATATGTATATAAATATTCAGCACCACATCTACAGCATATGTTAAGCAGAGTCCCCTCAGATCAGCCAGGGATTAAAAAAACCTGTTCCTGGCCTCATGTATCGAGAATGTCGCAGTGTGGTGATTTCTCATCCTTTCCACTTGCAAGCCTTGATTATTACAGTTGAGAGCCTCTGGCTTCATGTCAGCAGGATGTTTGGCCTTATTCACAGTTCCCATTGCATGAGAACTATTTTACAGCCCCGAGTAGCATGTCAAATGGTGGGCATTAAACGGCATTTCAGGCTTACAAATACCAGTGGGAAAAATCAACACAGGTTTGTTTGGGTCAAAGTTTACCTAAAGTAAGTTTGTGAGGAGGTGCTGCAGAGCTAAAAGAGGAGTGTTAGCCAGCACAGAGTTGTAAAAAAGCATGTGGTTTAAAAGCGTCAAAGTTCCAGTCAATCTAAGACTGACCCAAATCAGGTAATGATAACAGAGAAACTATTGTGAGATGAGAAGAGGTGTCCACTTAAAGGTCATTGACCTGCGACGGAACATTCTCAATAACGAATAATAAAACCCATCTGTCTCAGCTTTCTCAGGGTTTAATTCAACAAAGGGCAGTCTCTCATTCAGAAAGGTAAAAGCAGCATCTCATTTTTTAAAAACCATTACTAGGTTTAAATGAAGAACAGTGTACTCAGGATGAAGACAGCAGAATACTGTTCTGCATCTTGATGCAAACAAAAATGAACTAAATGTCATATTTTACTTACTTGCAGACAAGCCACTCCTATTCCCACAGCGCCAATGATCAACAGGTGGTCAGCCAGAAACTTCTCCAGCTTAGTGATGCAACCACCCTGTAGAGCCAAAAACTCAAAGTTAAAAAACATATCATCTAATACACTATACAAACTGTGGAAGCCATTGGGCTCAAACTACTTTGTGGCTTAATCCAAAGTTGTGGCACCAAAAAAGAAAGCATCCTACAGGGGACATGTAGGTTTATTAAAACTAACATTTCTAGACCACTTTTACATAATTGTCCCCCATCAGGGGTATTCAGGAGAATAAAACATAATATAGACGATAAAGATGAAGAGTGATGTTCACAAATGTACTAGGTGGATATATTCATCACCAACAGCATGTGATTACATGTTGTCATGTATGTGTTAAATTCTGAGGGTATATCTTAATGTTTACACCTTCACACATTATGTAGGCAGTGTACTGTGAGTGATGAGACAGGTGACTGAACAGTTTGACTCAAGTAGGTGGAAAGACTACACATAAGCAGCACAGATAAGCTTTCAAAATCTCACCTTTTATTTATTTCCAAAGAGCTCATTTTTTATGAGAAAAAAAGTGTCAAACTACTGTGCTTTTACTCTGTTTCTGTCACTATTTTTGTTCCAGAAGAGAAGTATCAGGACATAGAGAAATCTCAAAAAATACTCTTGTGGTATTCTCATGGTGGAAAGCGATGATCGGTGACTATTTTTGGTGATCAACAGTATATTCCAAAAAAACTTAAACTTAATATAGTGCTTGTCATTTAGCATTTTATTTCTCAGAAGCTTGTAGTCCACTTACCTCCACCTTATAGATATTTGAGGGGTGGTCTCTCTTGCCGCAGTAAGGGGTGATGGTTTTGCAGCAGCTGTCGGGCACCAGCCTGCCTTCTGCTGGCTTTGATGAAATATACACACTCGCCATCCAGTCATGGGAGTTGTTGCTGCCACAGCACATGAACTGTTGCAGCAGAAAGGAAAAGGAGTTAGTTTCATGATGTCGAACTGTAGGAACAGCACAAATCCCTCTTCTTTTTATAATATCTATAACAGCTTTTCAGGTTTGGCTCAGAGTTTTTATTTGGTTTAAACCACTTCCTCAAATCAGTATTCTGTAAACTCTAACAAGTCCTGCACCTTAAGGGAGTGATGTTTCTTCCTGCCATTACTTGAGCAATGGCTATTTCACATGTCATTTCTGGAGCAACACTTTGAGCTGAACTCAGCGGATAACACAGAGCTATCAGTACTTTTTTCAACTGAATTTCAGCCTAATTTAAAACTACTTCACATATGGCAGCAGCAGAGAGAGTCACTGAATATTACTTTATGAAAAATGTGATCATGCTTGACCATGCTGGCTTAAGAAAAGTGCAGCTTGTAATCTTACACAAGTAAAACATAACCTCAGAGGTTTTTATAAATATGGTCCATACATCCTGTTGTAGTCTGTTGACAGCTAATGTGATGGCCTCCTTCCCTGGCTGGGCATAGTTTTCGGTCATAGTCTGACTGAGATGTTGCTTTAGCTCCCCACTCAGCTGGATGTGACAAACAAAGGGAGAAACAGCAGACAAACATGGTAAGAAGGGTGAGTGAATGAGACGGCGAAGGTGTGTGTGGTTGGAGGGGGTGTTATGCAATAGCTTAAAATTTAGTTTTTGTAAACACAAGCTGTGTTATTTATTATACATAGGATACATCAAATCTAAACAGAACAAGAATACAAAATGTACCGGAGCAAAGACTATGAAGTGAGAGAGATTTAAAGTGATAAGCACAACAAAGGGGAAAAGCGGAAGGATTAGAGCAAGACCAACAGGTAGTAACTCCCACGTATCTGTGAGCGCTGTGATTGAAAAGACACTTGGAAAATTAGACTTTAAACACAGCCTCTGATGTGAGAAAGTGCTTGCATACACAAACACACACACACATACACACAAAAGAAAATAAGAATAGACAGAAGATGAGAACTCTCATCTTTCAAGTGATTCTATCCTTATCAAACCCTTTTCCATTTTCATAAAAATCTCTGAGCTTGCAAGCAGATAGTAGGGTGCTCTTTTCAGTCCTAACTGACTGACAAGCAGGTGTTTGTAAGATATCAAGATTCAAAGAACTGTTTGTTAGACAAACTCCCATGCTAAACATAATGCTTAGTGCAGGTGGCCAACTGTGACAACCCACATTAATGTTAAAAAAGCTAAAAAACATAAGACAGAGGCAACCAGGAAACCTTTTTACATAGGGAAGAGGTGCAATAGATGTATCTATGTGGGTTCATTTGTAGGCATATGGCATTGCTAACGTCCTCAAAGTATGTAGTGATGCCCTGAATCCATGTCATTTAATACCCTCTGTGTATGTCAAGATGGTTATCACATCTGCTAAAGAAGAAAAATAGTGGCACCTTTAGTCTACTTTAGAACACCATTTCAATGTTTTTTTCTGCTTTATGCATTATTTTAATTTTAGTACATAAATTCTCTTTTCATTTTGTCCCTGTACATCCTCTCAGTAGCCCTGGAGCTGATGAGAAAATGCTTATGATACTTAATAGGGCTTGAACAGACAAACAAACAAACTTCACTAAATAAAATATCTGCTCTGGTTTTATCAGTTTCAAGTTAATTAAGCAACAGTTTTAGGTTGATTAAAGAGTGAACACTTACCCTCTGGTAATAGACATAAGCCAGTACTCCAGCCACTAGTTCAATCATGAATATCAACAGCAGGCAAAAGAAATACTGTGGATGAGAAAGAGGACAGAAAGCCTGATAGATGAGTATGCGAGGTAACTCATTTGAGAAAGTTGCTTGCATTTGTAACGGCTGAATAAAAACTTCCATCAACTGTCATTGTCCTGCATCTGTCAGCTCCAACACAGATGGCAATGCTGCACATAATGAGACAATCAAAAATCTATGTGACAGGCTGAAGAATCAGATATCTCTCGGGCATCAGCTTTCCATGCTGCTTGAAATCAGCTCCATTTTGTATTATAATTAAATTCCAAAACACCATCTCAGCAAGAGCTTAATTAAGGTGATAAAAGTATTGATTATCACAACATGAAACATAAATTTATGTTCTACGCAAAGACAAGGAACATAATGAATTAGTCATTGTATTAGTACAACTCGCTAAAAATAAATCAATACCTGCACAATAACAAACAAAAATGTCAATAAAAATATAACAGCATTAGCTCTAGCTGTGAACTTCACTCTTAATCACAAGCACTACTGTACACACTGACATGTAGAGCATAGTTATGTAAACTGAAGCAAGCAGATCACCCACACATTTATAGTCAAAGTGCTCAGAGAGAAAACTGAGGAAATTGAAATAGCAAAACTACACCTTCTTTAGGCTACAATAATACAAACTTCTGTTTTTTTCATAACAGCTTGTAAATCTCACAAAACGCAAGCCAGGCCATATTAAATAAACACACGTTCAACTAATTAGGCCAACATGTCGCAGAGTGGGACACAGCAGTCTGACAGCAGCAACAGCACTGCTTCACTCAAGATCATTATAGAGAGACAGATGCTACCATCCGTCTTATGTGATAGGATCAACAAAGTGAATGCAAAACTACTGGTCAAACAAACAGATTAGAGGGAGCAATGATCTCACTGAATGAATATCTGGCATATTAGTAAAAAATTTCTTCTACTTCTGTCACAGTAATTATGTCATACAGAAACAGCCTGCTCTGTTTCTCTTGGCTACAAAATAAACTAAAAAAAACTGTGTGCCTGCTGCCCACACAAAATTCTAACTTCACCCTTTCTTTACAAACACACACTGGCATGCTAGCATCACTCATTTTTCACATAACTGATCTATAAAAAGCACATCAATACATTTGATGTTCAACAAAAAATGCGGTACAGACTCCTAATCCCAACAATTCAACCTCTTTACTCCTGCAAGCCTGTTTCGCTTCTCTATTGCTCCATCCATCAACAGTAGATAGACAGATCTATAAATAGTCCTGCGGCAGTGAACGTTCACCTCCCGCCTTCTTCTTTCCCACTGGGCCCTGTCTCAGTAAAATAATGAGGATAGTAAGGGTCCTGTCAGAGCCATTTGTCAGCATCCAGTGATAGACAATGGACCAGGCAGAGGATGGACAAATGCCATGTTAGGTAGCTGCATGGTTGTTATGTAGCTGTCCAGCAAAGGAAACCTTTGTGTTTATGTGGGCGAGCATCTAGTTTCTCAGTGCAAACACGACAATCAGGGACCACTAATAAGTAGCCTGGATCAGCCACCAACTTCTATCAGCATTGCTGCCCACATGATCATTGAATTACATAACTTATACAGCATGGCTGCAGAGTATTTCAAACATGTGCAACATGAAGAATCACCAACCTTTTAATACAAAGACTGTTTGATAAATACTTTCCTTGCTTCTACCAGTTTTACGTCTGTGGAGACCCCTTCAGTCCATGAGTAGTACTTGTTTTACATCATTAGGTTCCCCAATTACATATCAATTCTATACATTTTCAGTATTTAGTTTGATTTTATGTCCATTGGCACATATCTTGTATCATTTCTTGAAAGTACAAAAAAAGTCAAGTACATTATTTTCTTACATACTAAGTGCAAGAAAAGTATAATTTTTAGAATTGTAACACAATATACAACATATAACATTAGTAAGTTGTAAGGAACTGCTTGGAGACATCAGACAATGACTTCAAATTTTTGATTTTCTCAAATTAAAAATATATCTAGCAATGCCACTAAAGCTCTACTGAATCAGTGGGAATTTCAGGGATGTGAAGTTTGAGGAAGGGGACAACGCTTGATTAACAGCCTCAAGAATCAGCAATCTGGCTCTCAGACGATCCGACAGATTTCTGTCAGAAACTCTGATCAGCTGTCCTGCAGTTGGAGCTGGTCAACAGTCTTCCCTTTGGTTGCTGTGAAAAGATACTTCATAAGTATGGTGAGCTTGTTTTATTATTACTGGAGTGGTGTTTCATGTGTTGTGACTGAAACTGAAATCTTGAAAGTGCTGTGATGTACAACTAAATTTTGCTGCAGAACAGACAACATATTCTGCCTCATCCATCTGCAGTGTCTGTCAAGCTCAATAGAGAATGCTACTATTTTGTTTCAATCATCATGAGAGGTTAATGTAATTATATGTCCAGATATCAATTTTCAGTCATTTCTCTGAAAGAAAAGGTAATATGAGTATTTAGTTATCAGCCCAGATTGCTCATGACCAAGGTACATTGGAGTTGACTCATTCACACACAGATAGCTCCTCAGTAAAACTGCAGTCTTCTGTTGCTGCCCACAGCTTATTTGTAGTGCAACTACTTACTCAAGGGTATTTTTGAAGTACCTGTTACCTCCACTTAGTCCTTTATAGAAAACTATTCTCTTTTTGCATTTGCTTTTAAGATACCGCATTCCAAATATGTGTGCAATCCAAATGAAACATTTTTGTAAAGGCATCAATAACAGTGCAGATTTTAAATAAGCACATCCTTCATCACATACATGTTATAACATCTACCCACACATTGAAAACTACAAACAAAAGCAGGGACCTCAACAGAAACCCCTGTGGGTCCTCAGTCTCACCATGGACAGACAGCTTTTTTGCTCCCGGATGACAGCACAGCAACCCAAGAAGCCCGTGACCACCACCAGGCTGCCAGCCAGAATGAGAATATACGCCGACACAGCAAACGTGCTGGATGCCAACAGACTCGAGTAGTCACTCTTCTCCACCAGTGTCCAGACTCCTACACCCAAAACAGCTGCTCCACCCAACTGAAAGAGAAGAACGGAGATATAGAGGAGGTGGCAAGGTAAAAAAAAAAGCATAAAGGTCAAGAAAGCGATACAATTAACTTTTTGTGGGTGTAGAAAAATGTTTTACAGAAGAGCAAGAGACGACAAAACATGAGATATGTTCAATAAAAGCATGATGAGAAGTTGGAGTTTTTAAAATGGAGAGAAGAGGAGTTACAGTTGACTGAAAGAGAGAGAAAGTATTGGGAAAAAACGGAGTCTTTCGTGCCAATTTAATCTCACAGAAAGATAAATAAAAGGCAAGAAAGCAAAGCATTTTAGAGGACAGGATGTGATGAATAGGACGTGAGTTCAATGTTATGCGATGAGTCACAAAAAAGAAATTACATGAGAAGACAGTTGGAGGGAGTGAAAAGGGGGCACATGGGGCAGAAATAAAAGAGAGGAAACACAAAGAGAAACAGGGCAAAGTGGTCAGGCATAAACACAGAACAGCCAAGAAGCAGGGGAACTCAAGAGGTCAAGTCATAGCATAATGACAACTTCCTTTCAAACAATCCTGGATAACAAACCCAGGGAGGCACCCAAATCTGTTCCTCTCATCAGTTTCAAAGGCGAGCAGATAGGAAATGCTTCAGAGTCTCTCTGCTTTATCCTCCCATTCCATTTCCGTCAAAATCAAGATACACAGATTACAGCAAGACATGTCCAACCAAAAGGCACCATTTAGAGGGCTTACAGGGCACAAAGAGAAATGTCTCTTCCCAAACTATACCATATTTAAGAAACATTTACTTTTTTAACAAGCAAGATAAAGTTCCACTTCACTATAATATATTCACTATTATATGTGATCTTTTAAACAGTGGCACCCAACTTATCCTGGCTCAGTAAAAACACTAAATACTTATAAAATGTTTTAAACTGACATGACTTGGGATTTGGGCTGTGGTGGTTTCATATTTTAAAAAATTCAAATTCATTTTCATGTTTTTTTGTGTGTTTTTGGTCTTTATACAGCACTTCAATTACACTCAAGACATGAGCGTTGGGAGGTTGAGAGAAGAGGACCATGGAGAAGAGGGAGACGGTGCATTTCCTGAAGAGAAGAGTTTTAAGGTGGTGACAGAACATTAAGCAAAGCCTGATGGCAGAGCATGATCCCTTTTCTCTGTTCAACCCCTCCCACACACTCATCTGTGCCTCTCTCCACACACAATGTTCCCTATGCGTCAGATTTTGAAAAATGTTTCAAAGTGACCCCAGACACTCTGCACAGTAGCTGTAAGAGCATGCATTTTTAGCTGCAAATTGCAGTATCATAAAGTGTGGTGCCAGAGAACAGGTTTGACACACTGCTCCCCATCATACACTGACAAGCTCTAAATAATCTATGAGTCACTTTGGGCCGAGGCCATAGCTCAGCCATTTCAGAATCAGAACTCTCCTTAGCCTTCTGCCTGTTTCCACATGGCTCCTTCTTTTGAAATCCCCCTCTGTTTACGGTTTAAAAAGAACATTTAAGCATTTTTATTGAGCCTCAATACAAAAATTTGTGATTTTCTATCCATTAAACTCACCAAGTGAAAATTAGCTTTAATTATTCTATTTTTAAAAAACAGTCTTACTTATATCCAAAGTCATTTTAAGAAAAAATGTGACCACTGTAAGGGTCCTGTAAGTTCTTTTTTTTATTTAATAGGAGGACTAAATTGACAGCTTTTACTTACCCAGAAGAGAAAGTTGAAAACGAAGAGCAGGTACTTGAGACACACTGTTAGCCAGTCATCCTGGTCATCCTTATAAGCCGTCGACATCTTCTCTCATCTAGTTCAAATCTGAAAGCGTAGATTTTTTTCTTGATGTTACAAAAGGATGATAAAAATATCAAATTTGATAGCAAAAATTTCTATCTTACCCATATAGATACTGCTCAGTAAAAAACACAGCACAGACTTGAAGAAAGTATTGTCTCAGTTTTGCTTCTGCAACCCAAATGCTTTTGACTTAATTTGAGAAAAAGCAAAATAAAACAGAATAAAAGTATAATGCAACTAACATACAAATACTGACACTGACAGGTAACTGAAACGGGTCCAAATTAGTCAGGCAAATAAACCTACTCATGTCAAGGCTCAGCTTATTGTCATTTGACAGCTCTGTTTAAAATGTGTGCCATAGCAAGTGCAAATATTCACAGTAATTGTGTTTGCCAAAAGGATATAGCTGCCTATCAAATGTCACAACAAAAGCATCATCTCAGTAGCAATGTCAAGTCCAATTTTTTGCAATTATAGTTTGCTTGCTTTATCAAGTTACATAAGCTACAAAACACACAGCTGATCACACAGTAGTATTAAGTAACAATCTTAAAGGGCTTTTGTGTGTTTCTGAATTATCACAACACTGCATTTTCCGACTTAAATTTCGATTATTTTCCTGCCGAAACTTCCTCTCCTCTGCCTTTATTATAAGGGTTTTCATCTGGGTACATCTTGCTAGTTGTTAAGTGATGTGGCATTCAAGTTCACACCTCTCTTCACCCCTTCTTGTTACATCCACAAACCACATCTTTAAATTATTCATAGCACTAAAAAGACCATAAACCTCTGAATCATTAATTAAGCTGAGCACAGTTTCAGCTCTGTAAATAAAAGGACATGGATGGGAAGCACTTGGGCTCATAAAAATGATACACACTATCCTTCCATTGTTTGCACCAAGGATATAGTGCACAATTTTATGTTTGTTCACAGAGTCTTACACTAGAATATGAGTTATAAACAGTCTAAAACAGGCAGGGAAGGCTGTATTTGTTTTAGACAAAAACGGATGGATTTCTGAAAATTCAAAACCAGGCTTAAACTATGCAAACAACAAAAATGTTGATTCATTCAAATTACAAAAGAAACTTTTTTCAGTCTTATCGTCATGCTGAACATTTCGGTTTTGAAATATTGTATCAGCCTTCACCTCGGTACAATAGAGGTGAATAGATTTTCAGTCATTGTGTTCACAAAAGATCAACAATGCCATTTCTTTTTCATAAAGTTTCCCCCCATTGTTTTGGATAATCCAGACCTCAGTGAACCTTTTTACATGGATACCTTCTTTGAGAAGAGTAGTTCTTTGAAGACTCTGAGGATTATTTAGGCACTGTTTGCTTTATTAATGTGTTTTTTCAGTGCTGCCAGTACCCCAAAACAAACTGTATTCACTGAGAATTAAAAGGAGAAATGAAAGAGGTGCCTATCTCCAGACCTTGGCACATAAAGTTAATAATTACTAGAAGGAAGTTATATATAATAATATAATAAGTTATTTCACAACTATAAGACTATAAGCCATGTAACTTCAGTCTGTAGCTCTGTTAAAGAAGAATTAAAACAAAAACAATTGAAAAAGTAACAAATAACTTAAAATAATACATTCTTTACGTGACTATAAAACATCTAACTGTAGCTTAACTAACATTATGCCTCGCCCGGTTCTCACCTGTGACAGTGCCTTGCAGATTGGCTAACTATTTATGAGCGAAACTGCATGAACCCTAAAGAAGAAACCACGCAGTTCAATGACTTAACAGCTGCTTTCTTTCTAGTTAGTACAAGTCAATCTTTTTCTATTTTCTTTTTTTTAATTTTGTGTCTATATTCAGTCATCTAAACTGACACCTACTGTCAATTTGGTAGCTTTAGTTAAGTTTAGCTTTATAGCAGTTTAGCTAGCGGTAACCGTTGCCCGTCCAGACTGGCAGTTAGGTTTCCTACTGAAATGGTTTCGTCTTGGGATGACACGTCCTGCCTCGAAGATTTCGGACTTTGACCACAACAAGTTACCTTAGCGTCCCAAGCAGCTCTTTAAATTAGTGAGCATGTGACTTTTATTGGTTTTAAACAAACTTTCTTGCCTACGTTTTTCAGAACAACGTTAGGATGTAGCTAGTTAATGCATGGGCTCGAGCATCCTGAAAAAAAAGCATCCCACCACCTGCGTCGTTGATGCTCAGGACAAAGTTTAACCGAATTATCTTCACTTTATATCGACAAACTGACGTTCTCGTCCCATTTCCGACAAAATACTCACCAGCTCGATGTTTATGTGGGATAAATAATCTCCTTTTGATGCTAGTCTTGTCAAATCAGAGTCCACGGCACTGCAGCAGACTCGGGAGTGTGTTGTCCAGTCAAGCTTGTTGCTTTCAGGGTGTCCGAGAGCAGGTTAGTGCGGATGCTGCCTTTAGGTGCAGCTCGTTTTTTCGAATTTCATTAGGTCTGTCTTGTGGGACATGTAGGACTTTTACACTACGCCTGCCAATAAAAAATCAAAAGGGACCATGTCAAAAGATCAAGCAGAATTTAATTTTTTTTCGCAGAAAATAAGAAAAATGTATATTTTATTTTTCAGGGACCTTACCTTCATTACAATTTAATTTCACACAAAGAGAAAGAATGCTTTGTACCAGATGTATGTAGCTACTATCTAAATACAATCTGCAGTCTCTAGCAGACATAACTGCTTAAAAAATACTATCAATATACAAATACAAGGCAAAAAATAAATATAAAATGCACTATTAAATGAGTTCAGTCTAAATCAACATTTGTCTCATATGCACAACAAACACAATTTACATTATCTTTTATGCAGAATTATTATCTCTCTCTCACACACACAAACAAATACAAACAAACACACACACACAAATATGAACTTCGTGTACTGTAAATTTACAAAAGCAAATATCTAAACAGTGAAAAATAGATTTAAAGTGGTAAATTAATGATTAAATGCATTTTTTAATTAAATGGCTACTTTTGCTAAATGGTTAAATAAGTGAGATAATCTAATTGTAATCACGTGGCAATCAAATTGTTAAAATAAAAGATCACTAGTCTACATGGCACAAAAACACAAAACTGTGTATACATGTTCACATGTTTCTGACAGTACTTGAAGGTAGCACGGTGCGAACTTGTGGAAAGTGTCAAAACAGGGAGTGAGAGAGAAGGAAATGGAGCTGCGACCCTTAAACACAGGATAGGCTGCATAGCACCGTGACATCAATGGCATAACCTTGGTTACAATGTAACCATATAGCCCCTAAAGAATTTCACAAAGAGGTGCACATGAATAAACAAAGACATAAAGGGAAAAAAGCACTGGCTAAGAACACAACCTCAAACCTCATGTGTAGGTTTATGCAAGGCCTGTGAATCCATGTCTATTAATAAATGCACAGAACAAGCCCTTGTTGTTATTATGAATTCCAGCCGAGCCAACTAGACTAACAATTAATTTTCAAATAGCTCTTCATTATGTAAAGTTAATGAGATGACTGAACAGAGACCCTCTGTGACCCCAAAGGGAGAGATGGTAATTTGTTATTTCACCAGAGCAGATCAATTGATTGTCTAGACTGATTTGCAGCCAAAAAAACACAACACTTTTATTTATATGAGAAAATCCTTAGTAAAAAAAAAAAGAAAAGGAGAATCAAAGGCAACCAAACTCACTAAAAACAACCTTTTCTTGAATGTGTATAACCATTTTAGTAACATTAAGGCCATTAATTTCTTCCAAAAAAAAGTAATTGAAAGATGTAGTCACTGTTCCTCTTTTGCCTCAAAACACTGTCTGACCAGTGACCTCAGTTTTTTCTTTTTCTTTTCTATGTGGCCTTTTATGTAGACTTCCTCTCTAAACAGAACATACTCTCCAGTATGGCTTTGCCTCTTTTTCCACCTCACTAATTCAATAAGCTTGCAAGCTATTAGGAGTAGATGATAGCTGCAAGGGGAGGAACTCCACAGTGGTCACCTGGACTGGCGGCAATCAGTCGGCCAAAACAACATTACTTGGCAAAGGATGTCATCCTTTAGGTCAAGTCTTCCCTAATAAAGATCATCAAACATAACCTAAGCATGAAAGAACTACAGGATATTCCACAGTGAGGAATTTGGATCATGCCTGTTTTCCATTTACACATATTTGCATAGTTGACACATGGTAGAACAGGCAGAAGTCTGGTTTCCCTGCAAACCAGCTCATCTCTATGCCTAGCTAGTGCCTCTGTGTCCAAACTCATTCTGCTGTAGTTAGTTTATTGCCTTTCTCGTGCTTTGTAACCCGCTAAGTCCTCTAATGCTTTCTCCCACAGGGGGGCAAGAAGCGGGGCATGACTGAGCATGCATGTCAAATACAAACTTGTTAAGGGGAAAGCAAACATAAAGTGCACTGATGTGTGCAGGTGTGATTGCATGAATGACAAAGAGCAAAGAGGTATGTGTGTAAAAAAAAAATAGACAAACAATACAAAGGCTTTCAAAATTGCACCCTTGCTGTGGCAGTATTATGTATCCATTCATTTAAATTTCATATCATATTTGCCAGGTTTTGGCATCTGTTGGTTTGGACGAGTGCCTCTCTATTAGGGTAGACAGCAGGGTGTTTGTCTAATAGTGAAACTGTGCACAGAGAAGATGGGAATTGGTCAGATTGTGAAAAAGTAATAGTTAAATACAAAAAAAATGCAATTATTAAAATGTCTTTTTGAGAGATAATGAATGAAACTAAATTGCATAGAGAACTGCTTCTATTTTGAAGAATTTTGTGTTTGTTGTTACCATAGCTAAATCTAAAGCTTCATACAGTGGTGTAGAGACAAGAGGATTGCCCTTTAAGTGCCATGGAGCAAAGTTTAGGCCTACCCAGCTCCTGCTTGTCATGCCTGACCTCTTGTGGTCAAACTCACCTGGAAGCCAAGTGATGAACTGGACTCTTCAAAAAGACCTTAGTTCTGGTTTGACTAGTATTGGAGATAGGATAAAGGCAGTGACAACCACAGGACAATTAAGGCAGGTGATGCAAAATTTCAAGAGATAACACACTACAGGTGGTTTCTCTAGAAATAAAGAAATTTCAAACCATGCTTTTCTCTTCGCAACTTTTGTTCTCTGGATTAGGTAAAGCCAAGATGAAGTGGTAAAATCCTATTTCTTGGACATTAACCAAAAGCATGTTTCACAGGAAAAGGAAATCTCGAAGCATAACCAAACTTGCAGGGAACCTAAGAAACACGAGTGGTAAAAGTATCCAGGCAACTCTGGGAAGAGTCAAGTCTCAAATGAAAAGAACAAATTGAAGACATTAAGTTTAAGGATGAGGAGCAGATGAGCAGTAAACTTAATAGACACTGTACTGTGGACATGTTAGCATGCTAATGTTAGCATTTTAGCTGAAAACAACCCAGTCCCTGTATAGCATCACAGAGCTGTTAGCATTACTTTGTTGTGACAGTTTCTGCTCTGCAAATAAAATATGTTTGAGGTAAATATTTAACAGTAAATTAATCATATCTCCTCAAAT
>JAPZDY010000015.1:11532299-11584571 GCA_029783645.1 Ctenochaetus hawaiiensis | reverse complement strand
TAATCATATCTCCTCAAATATCAATATTTAAAATACAATTTGGATGATAAGTAGCTATTTTAACTATTTTAGATAGTAATGGACTTGATAAAGGAGTTGAAAGGGTTAAATTTAACCCGGAAGTGTCAGATTACAGAGTGGAGGGGGGGCTTGGGGGGGGAGCTCTTTGCCCTGCATAAACATGCTGCTGAAATGAAACTTAGGAAGGAAACTTAGGGAGGAAACTTACAAGCAAGTTTTCAAAGGCAAAGTAGAGCTTACTTTGATTCCTTTTTTTGCGCAGCTGCTTTTAAAACTTGATACTTTACAGGTAAGGAAAATGTTAAAGATCAGTTGTTGCCTTTACTTTACATGTTTTTGTTGCGTGTGATGAACCAGAACAAATATATCCTGTTTTAATAGATCCGCCTCAGTTAACATGTTCAGCTGAATTGTAAGAGACGTTTCAGTTGTAATTTTACATATTATTTCTCATCCAGATATGGCAACTGCCACTTTTCTGCTGTCAGAGGAGAGATTCCTGTGTCCTGTCTGTCTGGATGTTTTCACTGAGCCAGTCTCAACGCCATGTGGACACAACTTCTGCCGTGCCTGTATCCATAAGTACTGGGACAGCACTGACATTTGCCAGTGTCCATTTTGTAAAAGGATGTTCTCTCCAAGACCTGAACTCCATGTCAACACTGTCATGTCTGAGTTAGCTGCAGAGTTTAAGATGTCAGTTAAATTTTTGACTCCAGACCCACAACTTCCTGACACAGCAGACATTTTTTGTGATATTTGCTCCGAGATGAAGGAAAAGGCCATTAAATCGTGCCTGACGTGCCTAGTGTCCTACTGTGAAGTGCACCTTGAGCCACATGAGAGAGTCGCTGGTCTCAGGAGCCACACATTAGTAAACCCTGTGAAGAAACTGGAAGACAGGGTGTGCAAGATGCACAACAAGATAACAGACCTGTACTGTAGGACTGATCAGGCCTGTGTTTGTGTCTGGTGTTCCAAAACCAAGCACAAAAGTCATGATGTTGTTCCACTCGAGGAAGAATATGAAGCAGTGTTGGCAAAAAAAGATGAGACAATGTCAAAAATCCAAAAAGTGGTACAATCTCGGTCCAGAAAGATAGTAGAAATTGAAAACTCAGTCAACATCAGCGAGAAAGAAGCAGAGAAAGAGAAAGAAGCCGGTGTGAAGGTCTTCACTGACTTAATCAGCTCCATTCAGAGAAGCCAGGTCAAATTTGTTGAGGTGACTGAGGAAAGGCTCAGAGAAACAAAGCTAAAGGCTGAAGGTTTTCTCACAGAGCTGAAGTCGGAAATTGCTGAGCTTCAAAGAAGAAGCAACCAACTGGAGCAGCTGTCAAAGTCTGAGGATCACCTTCATTTTCTCCAGAGCTTCCCAACCTTATGCTCTCCTCTGGACAAGGACTGGGACAACATTGCTGTCCACAGTGATCTCTCTTTTGAGGCAGTCAGACGTGCTGTGACTCAGCTGAAACATAGAGTGGACGAAATAATGGAAGGACTTCCTGAGATTAAAATGAAAACAATGAGAGAACATGCTGTGGATTTGACCTTTGACCCTGACACAGCATTTTCTTTACTTGTCATAAGCCAGGATGGAAAACAAGTAATATACGAAGAAACGGATCAAAATCTTCCCTACCATCCAAAAAGATTTGAAATCTATCCAGATGTTTTGGCAAAAGAAGGATTCACAACGGGGAAGTTTTACTATGAAGTGCAAGTGGAAGGAAAGACCGACTGGATCGTTGGAGTGGTCAGAGAGTCTGTCAGTAGAAAGAAGGCAATGGCTCTGTCGGTTAAAACCGGTGCCTGGAATATTGGGCTCGATAATGGTTTATATCAAGCATATACAGCACCACGACACAAAATCACACTGAAAGATACACTTCACAAGTTGGGCATCTTCGTGGACTATAATAAGGGAGTGGTTTCCTTCTATAACGTGGACTCAAAATCTCAAATCTATTCTTTCAATCGCTGCAACTTTAAAGAGAAAATATATCCATTCTTCGGCCTGCAAGGCAATGAAAATGGAAAAAACTCTGCCCCTCTCATCATAACACCTGTACCTCAAACACACTGAGTCAGCCCCTTGTTGGTCCTTCTTTTCTGAGACCACAAAAAAATTAACACTGGTTTCTATGAACACAGTTAACAAATCTAATTTAAGTATTAACAGCTACTTCAAAATGTTATATTTACAATCAAACTATACACTGTGATATCTTAGATGCATTCACAACATGCACGGAAGTATTCTGTTCCTGTCTCTTTAACAGTCTAACATTACAATATTATCAGATGCTTTTGTTTTTCAATGAATGGGGTTATCAGTGTAATTTACTATAATCTAAGTCTGTTGCATCTTCAGGCATCTTTTGATTGTTTAAATGTTTACACAGGTCAAAAACAGTAAAATAACATTCCTGTAGATATAACCACTATCCTAACTGTGATTTATCAAATATATATATATGTAAATTTTGCATTTGCTGATGTTTTGTAATCAATACACAATTATTAAAAATTAACTAAATTCATATACTGTTTCCATTGTGTCATTCCCACACAAAAGCTCTGTCATATCACTAAACTTTAGCTTTATATAAATAACTCTAGCTTCTTATAGGTTTATAGCTTTAAAAAATTTGAACTCTTAAGTGTATAATGTGTGTATAAAATGCAACCTAATTTGAATGCAGTGGTTTCCTTGTAGAAAGAAACCCAAACGCCTCTGCTTTGTAGACTTTTTTTTATTTAGACCAGTGTAGTGCCTGCACACATTTCCCTACAGTGCCTGAGTGGCCATGACCAGTGACCACTCCTGGAGCTAATAGCAGGTTCATTGTTTCACACAAACACAGATGGATGTCGAGGGGTTTGAACTTGTGCCAGTTAGGTCACCTAAGCTACAGCTAACAACAAGGCCACTGCTAATGGTGCATATAATTAAACTTAAAACCTTTTCATGTCTTTGTCATGTCACCTGCTTTGCGAGGCTTGAAAGTCAATCAATAGTGGTCTGCCCACTGCTTTCACTCCTGACTCCTGCCTCTGTGCTCCTGCCCCCACACTGATTTGTGTGTGTGTGTGAGTGTGATAGAGTGAATGCACACATTATCCTCGAGTGTGATGTGTGGGCGGATGTTCTTAAGCACCACTGATGGAGCTCATCCATAACTGTGACTAAAACCTGTTGTGTTTCATTGTACTTGGATTCCATTAATGGGACATGTGCCCATTTACTGTAGTTACAAATATCTTGTAATATTTCTCAAAGTAAAAACACAGAGGTAACAACAAAACTCAGTATGCAGAATGTTTCCTGCCAGTGTTATAGTATTATTATATAAGTTTAATGTTGCAGAGGCTAATTTTACTCAATATACTGCTGTGTAGTAAGAAACATTGCATAAGATGTTAATCTGCTAAATAAATGTAGCAAGGTTAATATCTATATTTTCAGTAGTATCAAATGGCTGAATAAATGAGCCTAAAACTGAGTTACTCAAAAAAATGGGCTACAACTACCTTAAAACTGTACTCAAGTCGATCTATGGTACTTGAGTTACTGTAGGTATACTTAGAGTTACTTTTCACTGCTGGGTAAGTTACTTTTTGTCTATCTTGCTTTAAAATCTGCACTGTTTGAGTCAAGATGTTCCTTCTCTTTGTACATATAAAACCCTAAATATGCCATTTATTTAACAATTAATGCCAAAGGCAGTTCATTTAATCATTAATATACCTATGTTCAGTAGGTTATTGTAATAGTTACTTAATAATGTCAACATGACAATATAATTATACATCATAGTTTTATTTTCTGATTATTTCATGTGGTGTTATATCTTTGTATTTTTAATTGTTATGGGGTAGGATATTGTTGTAAAAATCTTCTTAAAAGTATCTGTAATAACAGAACTTTGGAAAGATGAACTTGTTGAACTCCCTTCAAATACCACTGTAACTATGACATTAATAAAGTGCTTCTTTGAAGCTCATTGGTTCCTTACATGGTCCAGATAATTCTAGAACACCGGTTCTCGATTCTGATTGGCTGAGTGGAATTCTGCGCTGGTACCTAACTACCTGTAACAAACTACCTGGCTCTTTAACATATCATTACATGTAACAGGGAATATAGCCAGTGATGGGCGAGGGAAGTGGAGGGTGTACGTGTGATAACACATGCTTTATTTAGCCGTAGCTCAAGAACGTTTATATACCAGATGGACAGAATTATCATAGTGTGGAGTATAAAACACCTCTGTTATATAAGCGAGCGGCTGAGGAGCTCTCTGGTTACCGGTGAGCTGGCTCTGTGGCTCTGTGGCTCTGTGGGAAAGTCTGGTGTGAGGAGGCATCTGCTTTTGACAGGAAGGGATTTATTCCGTTTTCTGTGACTGTTATCACAATATTTTTTTTGACACGATTCATGTCATGGGGGAGAGTCGCGTGTGACAGAGGTGCACGTTCACAGTTTGAGCCCCCTTCAACTTTCTCTCCGGGAAACCCCGCGGGACTACGCAAAGGACTTTCCACGGCGCACACGAAGGCGAGAATTGTGCGTCTTTCCACGGCGCATAGGAAAGCGAGAATTGTGCCTCTCTCAGTCTGCGGGTCCTAAATGTCCAGAGTGTTACGAGGAGAAGAAATCTCGTAAAGGAGAAGTTTTTTTTTCTCTGATGTGGAGTTTTGTTTCTTGTGCGCAACTGGGTGCCTTTTTTGGTCGTGGGTGACACTTTGCGTTTCATCGGGTACTCTTAACCCAGAGATTTAAAACAAACAAACAAACAAAAATAAAACGAGAAGGTTGATCTTCAATAATTTGGACGAGGACACCTAAACGGGGCACCCGGGGGTTGAAGGAACCATCGACTCCTGCTGGGATCAAACCTGCAACCTTTTAGTCGCAGAGAGTCTCTCCACGAATCGCCGGTTCTGTTCTACTGAATATTCCCTCTAGAATTACCTGCATCACATCAACAGTATGGATTACTGTGCATTTCACCTCGCGCAGAACCATTTAACAACTTTTTCTTGGGGAATGGATATAATTTGATCGAAACTGTGATACTTACACGTTTTTTTTTTAATCATGATTTTCATCTTTACATGTATTCCTGCCATATATTCGGCAGCTTAGTGTTATTTTGGACACGTTTCTGGTCATAATTTACATTCACCACACACTTAAAAGAGTTGTAGCCTAAATCTCGTCGGCTCTCATGGGACTGAGGCATTCGTCGCGTTGTTTGCTGCTACGGCGGAAGATGGCGGAGGCGGACAGCTCGGAGGTAGGGACCTTGTGATGTCCTGCGATAAGAATTGCGGGACCGGGACACTCTCAATACGGTTTTATTTTTTCGTGGTGACAACACGTTTTATTTGCAAATGATGTGCACATCATTGTTTGTCTTATTCATCATCGCAACCTCATTCAGAATCAGTGTTGCACTATGATGGCGTGCAGGCAAAGGAAGTGCATTTGCCACTGTCCTGCAGATGTTATCTAAGTAGGCTACTGTAATTGCAACAAAAAGTGATCATGCATGCAGATGATTTTTTGGTAATGTAGGTAAAATTAGCAGCTTTTGATGCATTAACGTATTGAACGTGGCTTTGTCCGCTGTCCTTGGTGCTGAAACGGAACCTGCATTTTTGCCGGCTCCTCTCTGACTCGCCTGTTACGACAAAGACTATGTTTTTATGAATGTTTGACTGCTTATTATATAATTTCCTTTTGGCTTGTAGATTATTGGCTCTGTCTCTGTCAGCCACGTAATAATCTATAGGCAGGTCCACTCCTTTAACTGTGATTGCCACCCCTGAAATCCTCAAACCCTTTAATTTTCCCCCACATTCTTGCCTGTAATGTATAAATTCCGATACAACTCCCCCAGCGTTTTCTCTCTCATCCCTCCTGAACAGCGGCAACAGCCTGTCACGTCCCCCCTCTCTCAGTCAGCCCAGCCGTCCTCACTGCCGAAACCAGTGCCTACTACCCACCATGTGCCCTGCATCCCCCACACGCCTCATGTAGCGGCCCTGGCCACCTGTCCTGGTCGAGGCAAGATTGCCAAGTTCATCAGTCCGGAGGAAATGACATCACGGGACTACTACTTCGACTCTTATGCCCACTTCGGCATCCATGAGGTACGCAAGCCAGGCTGATAAATGGCAGCATGGCATGGACAAAGGTGAAAGAATGACACCAAAAGCTTGCTAAACCAGATGAAGTTTGAACCCTGTTATCCTGGCTTCCAGTCAGCTGGATGTGGCTCATTTAACATCATCCAACAGATATCCATGAACAGATCTTGGTAGCGATCCAAATCTTCTTCCTGGCACAGATGATATCTTATCCATAACTAAGAAGCCACTGCACACTCGCAGACTCTTGATCTGAAAATCAGTAGACAAAAGCTGAATTTAAACCAAAACAACTGCTAGAAATAAAGACAAAACAAAGAACCTGGCAAAATAAAAACACAAGCTAAGAGGAGGAAAGCAGCACTTTACAAACATGAGTTTTAAACAAAGTCTGAAACCAAACACTTAAATCACTGAAACAGCAGAACATAAACATCTCTCAGAAGACTAAGGTTTAAAGTTTACTCGAGTTGTACCTCTTGAAAAAACACACGGCCAAATATTCAAATAAATAAAACATAAATCTCAGAGACAACTGCCTGCCTCCCAACAACCAAATATTTAGGTTTAATAATAATAATATCTGCATATGGAATAGAAAGTTGCTGAGTTATCTGCGTTGGTGGAGAGTGTCTCCTCGCTGACAAAAGAGGAGGCTTTTCTAATATCAGCTGGCACTAAAGACACCAGATGCATGGTAGTAGTCCATGTGCAGTCCCTCATAAATGAAAACAATCTGTGTCTGTCTTATTCAATCATCTTCAGACAACTGCTGAAGAAGATTGCAGAGCTTTTACTCTCATCTAATGACCTTGATCTGTTAAGAAAAAGTGGAAAAAGTTTAGGGACGTATAGACCTTTTCGGATAGTGTCCATATTTAGCATATAGGTCAGGTTTTTGTGCGCTCGCAGACAAAAAGAGCGTCCTGATTAAAGAGTGCAAGGCAAGGAGGATGGAAAGTGGGATGTGTGAATGGGTCCAGGGAGATGGATATCAGCTGGTCCCCAAAGGCTCTGTGTTGTACTCCTGTCTATTTCAAGAAGCTCTGCCACTGTCACAGAGCCTTTTGGCCTAAATACTGCCATATCTATCTCATTATACATGAAAAAATGATGTATTCACAGGCGGAGGGAAATATGCGACTGTCCACTTTTAGAATAATTCAGACACATTTGTATGTTCATTTTGTATGCCTCTGAGCATTTTATGAATCACGCTATTCAAATGTCACATCATTTATTCCAGTTCAGCATAAAAAGTAAAGAGGATTGTATGTTTTTTTACGTTATAAAAATCATAATGTATCACAGCTGTGAACTCCCAGTTTTATCTCTAATTTGAACAGGAGATGCTGAAGGACGAGGTGCGGACGCTCACCTACAGGAACGCCATGTACCACAACAAGCATGTGTTCAAGGATAAAATCGTCCTGGATGTCGGTAGCGGCACAGGGATCCTCTCTATGTTTGCCGCCAATGCCGGTGCCAAACACGTGTATGGGGTGAGACAGATAGTAGACTTGCCTTTTGACCTCAAACAAAAGCTACGGTTTAAGTCCTTCATTATAATCATCCAACAGCCTTTGCTTTTGTTTAAATCTTTATGAGAGAGAGGAGCCGCGCACCCTCTCAGCGTCCAAATTAATATCATATCTGGCTCCGCCGCAGTCTCATTATCCCACATCCATGGCCTTTCTGTCAGCCAAAATCATGCACACACATACCTGCCTTTTTGAAATTCCTCTTAAGGGCCAGCCTCTTGTGTTCAGTCCAGAAAGATGTAATCTCTCTCAGACAATCTCACACACAGAGGCAATGACAGACACTTGGCTCCCTTAAGAGCAGGGATGTAAGTCACAGGTTGTCCATTACCAACAGTGTCTCTCACAGTTATGTATGATTCATATAGTGGATTGCAGTTATAGAAAGGAAGAGCTGTGTGATGTATTAGTTTTTCTGCTGTGCAGGCTCTGAGATGAGCCATCAGGGACATTACTGTTAGATGGATTAGCAGGGTTTGATTAAATCTGTCCTTCCTACATTACCCGAGAGGTTAACCTGCCGTGCATGGGGAGGGAAAACTGTAGCTAACACAGTTGTTGGTCATTGACGAGAAAATATATATTTTTCTGGAATATAAAATATTTTCCGTGTGAGTTATTTAAATGATGACAGTGTCAACAAACATTCAACACCTTCTTGTTCAGAAAAAAAAAACTAAAATTATGGTTTTGTCTTTGTGCCCGCAGATTGAATGTTCAAGTATATCCGAATATTCCGAGAAGATTATAAAGTCAAATCACCTGCACAATGGTAAGTTGGAGTGGTTTTTTTTCATCACCGCCATATTCCTTATATCCATCTGTCTGAATGCAGAGCGGTGTGATGACATCTGGATTAGAGGCAGCGTGGAAAATCTGCATATTTCCATCATTACCGTCACACCTGACAATATTAGTCACACTTCTGATGGTTAACTGGCAGCTCGCCTCAGATGTCAAATCACCATAATCTCTGCCATCAATCAGAATCCCCTCAGTGGTGCTGAATACCATTGTAAAATGCCACCATGAACTCCACAGATGGAGGAATGGCAACAGATGGTGGGTTTCATAGCATGCTCATTTGTTACTTGGCTGGTTTTTGTTTCATCTCCTATATATTTACATTTCAAAGCTGATGCTATTAGTAAAGCAAACAAGAATTAACACCCAAGTGTCATTCGTAACTCTTTAAGTAGAAGGCAATTATTTATACAGTAATTGCTGCAAATAATAATCATCCGATCAGTATTCAGGCAATTAGGCTCCATGTAGGGTATTAATTAGGAATAAACAAATAGGAACACAGAGATAGCATTAGCTTTATGCAGATGCTGCAGCTAGAACAAGCTAGTTTTGAAAGAAAGCATCTGCACATGAAATGCATTTTTAGTCCTCCACTGGGAGGGAGTTAACTTTTTATTAGGTTTTTGTCTGTTTAGAAAAGAAAAACACAAATGCAGATAACATGCTTTTTTAAACAAAAAAAAAAAGAAATTTTCTAAGCAAGTAAGCTTAAAAAAGGACTTCAGGCACTTCTCTGTGTAATGAACCAAAAAAGGTGGAAAAAGAAAACAGAAGACAAGAAAAAACAGATTCATGTGGAGCATAAAAACAACGTCATCTGAGAACAGAGCCATTGATTGATTTGCATTCATTTGTGATGAAGATGCCGCGTAGTAATTTGTCGCCTGCTGCTGTGTTGCTCTCAATGCCACAGTCATCACCATCTTCAAGGGCAAGGTGGAGGAGGTGGAGCTTCCTGTGGAGAAGGTGGACATCATCATCTCAGAGTGGATGGGCTACTGCCTCTTTTACGAGTCCATGCTCAACACCGTCATCTTCGCCAGGGACAAATGGCTGGTATGTTGGTGCTGCTGCTGGAGGCTCGGGGAGGGTTAAACTCAGTGTGTGAGAGCTGGCTGCTCAAATAAGGCTTTTGACGTATAAACACAGCAGACAGTGATGAAGTGGAGGATTTACTGTACGCTCTCTGCCGCATGTGTCTGCTGCTCAGATGCCGAGGTCGTGCATGAATGATTTGGTTTCCAACCTCTCAGTGGCTGCCTGCAGGCTTTAAAGTTGGCACATGTGAAGTTATATTGCATGAAAGGTGTGTAGATGATAAAAGTGATGGATGACTTTAGCGTTTGCCCGCGATGACTCCTGAAGCTTTTTTTTGTTTTTTTTTTTGCGCTCAGAAACCTGGAGGCCTGATGTTTCCTGACAGAGCTGCTCTCTACGTGGTGGCCATTGAAGACAGACAGTACAAGGATTTTAAGATTCATTGTGAGTAATTATGGTGGATTTTTAAAGCTTTTTATATCGTATTTTTGCAAAGTCATTGTTTTCTTCTGTCTCTGTCTCTCCCTTTCAGCTGTGTGGTGCATAGTGAATGACCACTGTGCAGATGAAGAAAAATTAAAGTTGAGTTTGATGTAAAAGAGTATGGTTTCACTTCATAAAAAAGGCACTTTTAATGGAAGCTGTAGCTAAAAGATTAATGAACTTGGCAGATGCTTTATTAAACTTGCATTAATTGACGTTTTAGCCACAAAGAGACAGCGAAACAAGCTGAGATATAAAGCTGAAATGGCAAATATGTCGGCATAACAGTTGCATTCTTAAAAACAAAGCAGAATCAGGCAACATTAGCATTTATTTGAAGTTGTGTGTCAAATATTTGCTCTTCTTTTAGTTCCTTTTTCCTCTCCACCTACTCCTGAGAGAAATATAAGCTCCTTAGCTGCTAAATATTCACCAGCTAGTTGCTAGCTTCTGTCTGATTTTTTCATGTGATGTTAGCAGTAACGCTAATTTGACATGTTAAAATTGTGGGGTCATAAAAACTGAAAGTGAAAGAGAAAAAATACCAAAATACTCCACAGAGTTGAGGGGAACTACGGAGTTGAATGTGTTCATCACTATGAGTGACCCATTTTTACATGACACGCACTCATTTGACTAATTGTTTATGATGACAGTATCAATTAAGGCAGCTTTAAGGCTTTGTTGACCAGCAATAAGCCATCAATAAGGACAACATTTGGGTTGGCTGGTTGTGAAAAATCTGCTTGGCTGATTTATAACTGCAGACTGTGAGAAATGAGTAAGTCATAAATAAAAGGTCATGGGTTTGTCACATTTTAATGCACCATCAGGACTGCAGTTATTATTATTATAAATAAGCCAGTGATAAAGAGTTTCTCCACGACAAAAAAACATCAGGTTTGACTTGTTACCGACAAATGTACTAATAAAAAGTTTATATTTGCCATCAATAAAGCCATTAGTTCCTGTATAAAACCCTGTGTACTATGTGCCTCATTAAACAGTGGTACCAAGCACATTTTGAGGTGCCTTCGCCCACAGTACATTCCTGACTGTGTTTGTGTTCAAATAGCTATCACAGCAGGAGCGCTGAACTTAACATTGCGATCCAGTGCATTATTAAAGGTGCCATTCACACTTGTATTTAGAATCAAAATCTGGGTTAAAAACTCCTACTGGGTTACCGTTTGCTTCGCAGGCGGCCTTCTCTGTTCTAGTACGTTCATACTTTCACATAAATCCCAAAAGAATTCAGTCAACCCAAACCCTAGCGCTCTTATTTTTAGCGTCTCCATGCGTCGGTGGCATATTCCACCTTCTCATCGTTCAGACTTAGTATTTTGGCCCAATGACAAAGCAAGGTGGAGTGGAGGGACAGAGGGAATGGGGGAGGAAAAGCTTGCTTGGTGTGTTTTCAGTCCAAAATTATAATAAAAAAAGCCTGCCAGACATGGTGGAGGTGGTGGAGGAGGCCGTAGTCTATTTTCAGGAGGGCTTGTCTTTCTTCACATAGATGCCGGATAGACAGAAAGACAGCATGAGCCTGGGACTTTTTTTTTTTTTCTCCTGGCAGGGTTAAGCACTTTTGTTTTTACTTTCCCTGCTACTGCCTCTTTTTTTTGACAAGTTGGCAGGAACATAGAGAGCAGAGCCTTGAAAGTGCATAAAAATTCAAAAAGTGAAAATCTATAAAACACATACTATGGTGCACGTGTATTGATATGGATGCTGCACTTCAGATTTTGATGTTGTTTGTATGCGCAGGGTGGGAAAACGTGTACGGGTTCGACATGAGCTGCATTCGCAATGTGGCCATCAAGGAACCTCTGGTGGATGTGGTAGATCCCAAGCAGGTGGTGACTAACGCCTGCCTCCTAAAGGTTAGTCTGTTTGATATAATGTGAGGAGGTAGTGTGAACATATCTCCAGCATTTGTCCTTCATATTGTCATTCCATGTTGTTTTAGACCTTAAAAAATCTGTATGTTTTTCATCTTTTGTGCCCTTTTAGCAACTAAAAACCAGCAAAAAGTCTGAGAGGACCATCAATCCCTGAGCCTCTGAACATTTTTAGTCTACTGAAAAATTTTACCTGCACATTTTACTATTGTTACACAAAAAACAACGCATGCAGATTTCTAAAATGCATGCAAACTTGCTAAGAATAAAACATTGACTCCTTTCCCAATACAAATAGATGAATCTTCCCTTCTGTTTTTATACATTTTTTGCAGGTGTAGCAGTGAAAAACAGCATGGAGGCCTGTGACAATGTTATAGAGGATTTTTTTTTTTTACATCCTTTGATTCAGTCTCCCTTTAGTCGACTAAACAGCATTCTGTTAGTGCGATGCTTAAGCAGGGTTGGATGATTTTATATCACAGTGCCAGAAACCTGCCTCCATGCTGCATTTTGCACAATATGAAGAACAAACTTGCCTTCGTAGGGTGTTTCTAGACTATGAAGGCGATAAATAATTAAGCAACAATATAATTTTTAAAAAATTCAACACGTGTCATAGCATTGAACTGGGAAAGGGGTGAATACTAGCTCATCCATCCAGGTGTCTTGTTTCCATCTCTGCCAATCGAACTGGAGCCCATAATTATCTGTGACTACCTCGCAGTCATTTGATTCAGGAATAAATGCCAGTAGCAGCCATTCTCATCACAGGAAAAAAAAAAAGAAAAGCGAGGTGTAAGTGGGTTTTTTTGTCCAGTGTAATGGAGTATTATAGAGATTTCTGGAGAGCTGTAATGGTCTGCGGCTCTGTTTTCATGCTTGAAGATACAGCAGTGGCTTGTCTTTCACGCCACAAATGAACAGAGGATAAGAGTAATTCAGCCAGGCAATAGCTTCTCTTTTTTTCTCCCTCTACCTCAACCTTTTCTTTTCATTGCTTTACCTCTTTCACTGTTCCTTCCCTCCGCTTCATATCCTGTTTTTTTTATTGCGAGTATCCAATATCTCCGTCCCTCTTTGTTCTCTTTTGTCTTGTATCATTTTGTTGTCTCGTTCTTCACTCCTTCCCTCTCACTTCTTACCCTTCATCTTCTGTCACAGTCTCTGATATTAAACAATGTCAAGCCTCACTGGTCTGAATAGGAAAAAGGGTCTCTTTCCATCTCTCAGTCTGTGTAACGGTGAAATGTCACATAAGAGCAAGCACTGAGTCAGTGGGGTTGAAACAGACTCCCCCATCATTAGAATCAGCGTAATTCTGTGGTCATGGAGGTGATTTATGTGTCAGGTTGGAAGATGGTTAGTTAGTGAGAGACACACTGGTCTGCAGATTTATTCTCACTGTGTGGATATCTTTCACATGTATGTATTTGGGGCTTATTCACCTCCTTCCTCCAGTTTTAGTCTCAGTCCTCACATGCTAAAATTACAAAGTCACACTCAGGGACTTTTTTTTTCTCTCTCCTCCTACAATTTCTGCCATATATGATTCTGGCCTTGTATCATTGGAAAGTACAAAGGTGTTAAATCCCAATCTGTCATGCTGAAGCCACACCGCCGTGCAGGTCGCAGTGTAAAGCCCCCCAAACACACACACACACACACACACACACACAAAGATCCTCTTAAATACGACTTCATCTGCATGCAAAGCGGAGACACACACCTGCTCCTCTCATATTTTCGGACCTGCCATCTAGCAAAATGTGATGCTTGAATTTGTGGCCATATTCATAAGGCATTGCTTTATATAGACACAAGCAATCACAGATTCTGCATTCGCTCCCTCTCTCTCTCTCACACACACACACACACACACACACACACACACATAGCCTCCCTCCCTTGCAGACTTGAGGGAGGACACCCACACAGCATGTGTACTGTGAGCAGGCCTCATTTGCCAGCCGTGATTCAACCTGTGGGCTTTCACACACAAACACTCACACACGCACAATATATCGTGGTGAATAACCAGGACGGACTGACACATACATGTTACCGCATGTGTGTGTGTGTGTGTGTGTGTGTGTGTGTGAGAGGTGGCAAATGGGGGGGGGGGTGTCAAGTCGTGTGTGTCTGTACTTGTACATGTGGCACCCTGTTTTATCGCCGTTTGATCAATTGAAAAGGACCCGCGTCTCTTTAAAAGCAGTGTCTTTTGTGTCTTTTTTTTTTTTTCAGGAAGTGGACATCTACACTGTGAAGCCAGAGGACCTGTCCTTCACCTCGGCCTTCTGTCTGCAGATCCAGCGCAACGATTACGTCCACGCGCTGGTCACCTACTTCAACATCGAGTTCACCAAGTGTCACAAGAAGACTGGCTTCTCCACCGGTGAGGCCTTGTTTTTTAACACTTACTTTCTTACTTAACACACTTTGAGTGTTTGCCTCCACTCCAATGTTATGGAGGTGAATGAAGCTGCGTTTCAGTCAGCTTTCAGTCTTGCGTCAGTATTTCTTTTTTAATACAATTTTTCCTTATAATAAGGTTAGAAAGCTTATTATTTGACAAAGCATGTAACAAAATGACAGGCAGACTAAACAACGTTGAATTTTATTATTAAAACTGCTTTCTAACAAAGAAATGACACTTGGGAAAGCTTGGAAATGGTAAAACATCACAAAAGGGGCGTATAAAAATATTTTTCTATTCGAGCCCATTCACCCTTTAAGCTTTAGCATCCATGAAAGACATAATTAAAATGCAAGAAGTCTGTAAAATGTGCATAAAACATGTGGTACATAAGGTTTTAACACTGCACATGTTCTCCAGTTGTTTATCCAGGAAGTATTCCTAATTACTTTATATTTACATGTAATTATCTTTGAGCATTTTAGCATTAAAACTAGTTTCCATCTGGAAGAGGCTGCTGCACTTCAGCATCTTAGCTCTCGGCTACACTCTGCTGGTGCTGCATGAGCTGACCCGCTGTTTGCACCGAGCACTTTCTGGTAACATGGCGTCGAGGACGGCGATTAGGTTAGCAAAGCTGTTATGTAAGCTTATGTTAATACATTCATGCATCCAGTGCTTACATAATGTTGTGTAGAGGAGGTTCTATGTTTGGCCATGTCTGTTGGGCCTGAGGCTCAGCATCACTGAAGGAGTGCTCTCCTATCAGCCTCTGTATTGCTCCCACTGGGTGAGGCAGTTTCAGCTGTTCTGCTGTTAAATTTCTATCATGTTAACATGCCCGAGAGAGCCGGGTGCCCTCTTGAACTGGTGTGTTTTGTAAATTTAATATTTTCTCTCGCTCCCCTTAAGTTCTCTTTCCTTTACCCCTTTCCTCTTTTGCTCCTCACACTTTCTACTTCCCTCTGTGCTACATGCTCTTTTTCATTCTCTTTATCTGTGTTGCTCATGCACACATATTCCTCTCCTCCACTCCTCCTCGTTTCCTCTGCTTTAGCTCCAGATGCTGCCAGCACACACTGGAAACAGACAGTGTTTTACTTAGAGGACTACTTAACTGTCAAGAAAGGAGAGGAGATCTTTGGCAGTATTGCTGTCAGGCCCAATGAGAAGAATGTGGTAAGACTCAAAAAAAAAATTACCTTTACACAGGCTATGCTAGCAGTTCACCTCTGTTTCCAGTCTTTAAACCATGCTCAGCTAACAAGCTGCTAGCACTAGCTTCATAATTACCTATAAACATGAGAAAAAGTTTTGTTCATCCTACCGTTTAACGGCTCTACTATTACACACTATATTATGAGCTTATTATTTTTATTATTATCAATACATTAATTTGTATAGCCTCTTACAGTTGTAACTAGCTGAAGTGGGGCTAACTTGAAGAATTTTCTGTATTGATAGTTTTATTTATAACTATGCATCAAGTATTAACAGCTTATCATGTTTGATATGTAGCATCTTCATTTTTAAAGTAATAAGTAACACTTACAGTCCTAAAATAAGTGTAATGAAGTTAAAAGTACAATATTTTGCCTCTGAAAATGAGTAAAACAAAAGTAGAAAATATTTAAGCTGCGATACTGAAGTAGTTTTGTACATGAATAAACGCACTTACACTGCGTTTAAGTACCTTTAAATCTGTTTTTTTGTGCTAAGATTCTGTTTCGTACCAAATAGATATTTCTGTCATTCATTTTTTAATCAATTAGAAATGTTTTTGTCTTTTGTAGCGTGACCTTGAGTTCACCTTGGAGTTGGACTTTAAAGGACAACTTTGTGAGGCCGCCATCTCCCACGACTACAAAATGCGTTAGGAACACCGACCACCAACCGACTACCCTCAGCCCTGCAGGACCCACATGGAGAGAGGGGGGAGGGCACAGGCTCTCCAACGAGCATTCTGGTTGGCCAGAGAGGGCAAACAGATGCATCTGATTGGATGCCATCATGCCAGCACTTAAGTGATGTCATCCGAAAAAGGCAAGTATCTATCAGCAATAGTGCCGTCACCTGGACCAACCTCTGACTGTAAGAAAAAAGAGATGGCAGACGTGACAGCTCCTCAGAAGTGAAGCCAAAGTATCTTGATCGCCCCCTGGTGTCTGGATGTGGTAACCTACCTCCTCCATGTAAGCAGATGGGGGCCAAATTAATATTTAATAAAGTACATGACAAGTAAATTTTACCAAAAAGATGGTTTCTGTTATTCTATGTTTTACTTAAAATAGTTGATTTTGCTGATAAATATATTTTTAATTAGTGATTTGATGCTAAAAAAGCAGAGTTCTGATGCCATGATTGACAGCTAATCTCATTGAGTCAGTTGGCTTTTTGAATGGGACGTCAATACGGTCGATCAGTGACATCACTGGTGCAAATGCCATCAGGGATATTTTGGCTTCATTTTTGGACGGTGGAAAGAAGTGGAACTGCGTCATCCATCTTTACACAGTTTTTGGTACCAACTTGATCAACTCGGGCACATCGTTGAATGTAACATCCTAAAAGAACTTGATTTTTTTTTTCTCTCACTGGTCTCTGGAAATATTGTTATTTTGAGTATGAAATGAAAAGAATTTATGAGTCTTTCTATCGTTAGTGCAGCTATTTGAAAGAGAGGTACGGCACAGCTATAATCTGTTTTTCATTTGATTCATTTGTTTAGATTTATTAGATGCTGTGTAATTGTATAGAGGGTACAGTAATCAATTGTGTTTTATTTTATTATTTATTATTTGCATGTGAAAGTTTATTGCTCCACTGATTTCAGAAAGATGTTAAGTGTAATTTATTTATTTCTTTAATTGAGGTTAATTCAGAGCAAATGTAACTTTGGTGCCGGAATAAAACAGAGCAATGCCTCAGAACAGTAACAAACACAGATGCAATATGTCATGTACCACTTTGTTGTGGAGGTCAGACAAACAAAAAGTATGAAAAAAAAAAAAGATGAACATGATGATGAATAAAATGTCAGAGAATCAAGTCTGATTTTCTTTTTCTTACATGATTTTCATATAAACCGTTATTTTCACAAATCCCAAATCATTTAATTTGGTTTTACCTTCAACATAAAATACGACTATATTAACATAAACTACCCCAGACGAGAAAGTAAGTCCTGAAAGCTAACAGTTAAGCAGTATATTTAGGATTTTTCTCAATGAAAGTAATTATAATACAGTTTCTAGTTTAAATTTTACAGACAGCACTACAGTTATCTGACAACAGTATTTACAGGAAATGATGCAAAACCTTTATTTTTGTTGAGAAAAGCTTTTCCTTTGAGCCTCAGCATCAGGCAACATGTTCCTTTATGTCGACTTCAGCTTGTTGTGTGTTTCTGGGCCAAAAAGAAGACTTGCTTTGCTTCTATGATGGAGGTCCAAGAATCGTTTTAGTGTTGTATTAACACACTGCAGATCCAATATCCATGCAGAACTGATCAAAAAAGAGTGTTCGCTTCACTTGCAGCAGGCTTTCTTCTTTATTGGCTGAGCGCTGAGAGTGACTGTTGTGTCTCTCACCGTGTCTTCCTGCTCCATTAACACCCTGAGTAAAGACAGAGGAAGAACACCTCATTAGCCGTGCGTGCACAAAAAGCCATCAGTCACTTCACCATGGATCCGCTTCCTGGTGTGCAGTGTGTCTCTTAGATTTGTTTTTCTTAACAGTACTTCACACATATATGTAATCCACAGCCTTGATCTCACCTGGCCAGATGTGTGAGGGACTCGGTCACATTCCTGGCAGTGTAGGCGCTGACCTCAAAGAACATCACTTTGTTGTCCTGCACAGGATTTTAAAAAAGTATTAACAACATGAGTATTTATAGTGTTATTGCTGTATTTTTTTTTTCATGCGGCCTCATTGCACATCAAAATAAAATGATCCACAAGCTTTGACTTCAACTCACATAAGCCAGTTGCTCAGCTTCTTTGAACGACACCTGCCTGTCTTCATCCATGTCCATTTTGTTGCCCAAGAGAAGGATGGGGATCCCTTCTCCTGCTGCTTCCTAAAATAAAAATAAAAGGGTAGTTAGCTATGCTTCTCTCACATAAGACAATTTCAGAGGTCACTGCAGGAAAACCACAGGCATAAATAATAAATTAGCAATGACTCACTGTCTTGTCTTTTCTCTTAGTGGGACGCTCAAAGAGAAAAGAATCTATGCTTTTGTTCTATAACAAGTTCAAATGTCTAAAATATTTAACTACAGCAAGTGACGCCACAGAAACACTCTTGTAAGGCACAAAGGAATCATGCAACATTCTGAGAAGCTGACAAATCCTATAAACTTCCAACTGACAGCATGAACAAAACAAAACAAGAGCTGCAGAGGACTTCCTTGGGTCAAAGGTCACACCTGGACATTGGTGAGCCAGGGTTTCACAGCCTTGAAGCTCTCCTCCACGGTGACGTCGTACATCACCACCACGCCGTCTGCCTTACGGAAGAACTGCTTGGTGATGCTGCGGTACCTTTAATGACAGAGTCAGTGTATACAGTGTATTTTTAAAGTTTTTTGGATATTAAGTCTAAACAGCTGTTCTGTGCCTAAAAAAATATAAACCAAAACTCACCTCTCTTGACCTGCTGTGTCCCAGAGCTGCATGGCTACCTGCATGTTGTCCAGGTTGAGTGTCTTCACACTGTAGTCAATGCCTGATCAACATAAATATAATACAACCAGGATATACAATGAATTTTCCTAATAGAAACAGGTGGCTATGCTTCTAATATGTAGCATGATTTCAGCATTTTTTTTGAGCATCAAAGACAAAAATAGCCACTAGGGGGCCTTGTGAGGTGTGATTCTGACTGTGCCTTATTTCAGAGGAGCTGTTGTTGGGGGGGAAACAAAAGGGAGATAGCGAGGCTGGAGTGAGGTCGAGGAAAAAGATGAAAGCAAGAAGAAAAATTCATCAGAAGTGACATAATCTGCAGTACAATGTGTGCCAGGGCTCCCAGACAGGCAGTGTGACTTCACAAGCCCTTTCATGTGATGCTAAGCTGCCCCTCTGTTAGCATCCACAAACACACACACACAGACACACACACACACACACACGTGCCATTGGAATTTTGTTCAAACCAGCCCATGACGCTTTTGCGCATACAATACAACATTATAGCAATGCTTTTTTGTCTTCTCACCCACAGTAGCAGTGGTGGAAGGGTGGAAACGGCCCTCACAGAAGGAGCGCAGCAGAGATGTTTTGCCTACACTCGAGTTTCCCACCAGAACCACTTTAAACAGGCGGTCTGGGGCAAATAGAGCTCCTTCTTTTGCCTTCTAAAGAAGATAAAACACAGGCAGAGGTTAAATTATGGTAATCCAGCTCAGTTAAGCTGTAGTAACCTCTCCGCAGGTCATAACACATTTTTTTGAAGTTTAAAACACATTTGAAGCTCATGAAGCTGTGGACGTACATGCTGGGTCTCCTTCCCGACAGGCTGTCCTCTTGGAGATGTTGGTATCTTTTTCTGGCGGGTGAAGCGGGAATTCTTTACCTGTGGATCTCCACCCGACACAGTGACTACAGACTGACTAGAGGGCGGTGTGGCAGCAGTGTTTACACTTGACTCAATGTCACTTTGAGCTTCTTCGTCCTCCTCATCCTCCAGCTCGTCCTCCTCCTCACTGAGCTGGTGCAGCAGAGGTTGAGGCCCTCCTTGGAGCAGGTGGGGCAGGTGGTCCTCCTCGATGGAGATAACCCGACGGAGGGGCCACCCATCCGGAGGTGCGTCCAAAACCTCCTCTTCCACCCCCATCTTCTTATCAGTTTCAGCTTTTTTCGCTCTCACTCTGTCTTTTCCCGTCATCCTCTTCACGGCGGCCATCTTGCCAGGTGTTTTTTTAGCCTTCGCCTTCACGTCATGCACTTTGGGCGGGGCGGGGTTGGCGTAACCGTTGGCTAAGCCAGGGTTTTTCTTTGCGGCAGGTCGTTGCTGACATGCCGGGGCGCTGATGGTGGTGGTGTTGGTGGTGGTGGCGGAGGAGAAGGAGGGGGCGGTGGCGGTGGTGTCATCCTCACTGCTGCAGGAGGAAGCAACAAACACGATTTGAAGGTGCTCTATAGGCAAGGCCTCCAGAGACTGGTAGGACCCGTCCACCAACAGTGGGGCTCTTTAAAAAACAGGAGAAACAGAGGATTCACTGGATCAATTTCCCTGGAGGCCAAAGCACTCAAATGTCTTGGATTTTTAGTCTAAAAATCTAAAATGTTAATTTAGTTGATTGTTGTGAGTGAATAGAATCAGGTATCCTCTGTTTTTCCTCTTAAATACATGATTTTTGACATCTCACTGAGGCTGAAACTCTTTTTCACACGGGAAAAAACTCAGACAGAGATGATTTGTGTTAAAGAAAAAAGTATTCGGAAGACAAATGAATCACCTTTTTGCTGGCTGGCTGGCGTCATCGAATATGTTTCCCAGGCCTGCTCTCTGCTTCTGCTTCTTTCTGAGCGAAGTCCGAGGCTTGTTTAAAACAAAGAGGACGCATGTTTGTGTTACAGAAGGGATGAACCACTCAGAAAATGCAATGACAGGTGTTATATCAGTGCTGTTAGATCAGATGTGTACTCACTACACCGCAGCAGATGTCCCGCTCGTCTTTTAAATGCTTGTTCATCTCTCTGGGAAGAATTAAATGGAAATTAATGAGAAAGATGGAATCTGCTGTGGAAAATGATGCACTGAAGCATAAAAAGCAGCTGAGTCTTTAACCGACTGACCAGATTTGTGAGGTTTGCCAATTAGGACTAAAGCAGGAGCCAAAAAGATTTAAAACCCAGGTTTGATATGTTTCTCATGGGATGTTTTTATCATACCTGAGGAGATCGAGCTGCTTCATGAGACTTTGTTTCTCTCTCTGCAGTCCCTCGGTCACTCTGTACATTTCCCTGAAACAAGACAGAAGACAGACACAAAGTTAGTGTGTGTTTGTTCACACTTTAGTAGGGTTTATTCAAGTTAAAGCTTGAATTAAGTTAGGCTAAGTAAGAGTCAGACATATCTTTTTGGAATTAATGTTCTTAAATTACTGCTAATTAGGTTTTTGTACCCACATCTCCTTCTCCTGGTGCAGCCGGGCCGCCTGCTCCTGCAGCAGGGCCAGCTGTTCCTGGGCGAGTACCAGCTCCTGGCTGGTGCTCTCCAGCGCTCGAGAGAGCTCGTCATTGGTCATCTTCAGCTTGACGTTCTCCACTCGGCTCTCCTGCTTTTCGCTGCTCAGCTCGTGGCACTGGAGCTCTAACTGGAGGGAGAGGCAAATATACACAGGGATGAAACGCTGGATAAGTGGACTTGAAGTGTGTGCAAAGAGGAAACTGGCTGCTGTTTTAACTCCTCTACAAGCATTTACACTTTCTACTTACTTTAAAATCTGCATCCACCTTGTTTCATGGCTTCACTACATCGATTGGCAAAAATGTGCAGGAGTTACACCAAGATATATCATATAATTGCAAAGTGGTGCATGAAAAATGAAAATCACCTTTTTCTGCTTCTGGAAAAGAAGTTCCAGCTCTTTTTCCTTTGCAGACAGTTGGTGCTCCAGGTCGTGGCTGCGCAACTGAAAACGCTCTGAGTCCTCGATGGCCAGAGGAAGAACAGGGATGTTAGCTGAGTAAAGACACTCTTGCTTTCAATAATAATTTGTTTATTATTGTCTTTCCACAATTAAATTTAACAACCTGTAAAATTTTTAAAGCCATCTTTAAAGTTTAGAGCCTTCTTGCATCAATCTGCACTTGCATCACTGAGCATTTTGTAAAGAATAAGGAATCATTACTTTGACTAACAGCTGAGACAGATGTGCGAGCACTCTACAGCTGTGGTAAATTACATCTTTATATACATATACAGTCAACAAACATTTAAGCTCATCTCATTAAAACAGTTGGCATTGTGCTAAAACAATTAAAAAGAAGACAGTGCATCTTATGTAACCAAGGGGAGCCTAAACTATTTATTATGACAGAAATGCAGTTACAGTCGTAAGCTGTTCTCGGTACTTTATCCAGTATAAAAACACTTTGTAAGCCTTTAAAACACCACACTAAAATGCAACATATTTAAGGGTCACCTCTGCAAACTCAGTTTTGTTTGTGTTTGAGCTCCCGTACCTTTAGTAGCAGCCTGTCTTTCTCGTTTTTGATCTGCGCCTCCATCTCTTCATACAAACGACGGATCTCACTGTCGTGTGTTGCAGCTTTCCTGCAGAGAGGGACAGTGCAAGATACTAGAGATGTTACAAATATTAAGGGGAACGGTGACTCGACAAAAGATGAGCAGAATGACTCAATGACTGCAAATGGGAACAGAAAAGCATTGTTGTCTAGGTTGAGCTTAAGGTTGTGTTATTCCCTCTGCATCTGTAATTACATGTAAATACTTGAACACACACCTCTGTTCACACATCGACTAAGCTTTTAAGAGAATGAGTGGTGCTGACATTCGATCTGACAGCTGTTAGGACCCAAACAAACAGTGTGTAAATTAAAGAGCTGTTGCATCGTGCCATGCAAAAAACTACCACATGTGTTAAACTCATGCTGATTTAAGCTGATTTTATCTCTGGAAATCTTTCATTACATATCACTGGAGTAAATCCATTACACATATTGACCAACACATATATATTTTACTGCTTTTAATGCCCCTTTCAGACTTCAGGGTGCCTCCAGATTAGTGGTCATTTGACATGGATAAAGAGGTTGTTCTGTGGAGAATTACAGGTAAATCCATGCAAACACTCTCATGCTGCAAACCTGCGATGGGGAAGTAATGTAAACTCACACACACACACACGCACAAATCCACTGTTATGTCACTGATTCTTTAGGTGGCTAATGAGAGAGAAGAACGTAAATGAAGTAGAGTTCTTAAACGCTTTAAGTGTGGGAACCAATTGAGAATTGCGGCCTTCTTAACCCAGGATCCACAGCAGTAAGTAAACAGCATATTTCTTTAATCCCTACATTTCCATTAAATGCTCCTGCCTGCCTGCATACCATATGTCAATGTTTTCCTTGCTGTAGATGTTTCCTACCTTCATCTTGTACTTTACTCTCTCTTTTTGTGTCCTTTCCAGAGAAGAAAAAACTAATAAAAGAGTAAAACTCCTCATTTGCAAAGGAATGAGTCTCTCTTTTAGCCATGAGGGCAATTGTGTCCTGAGTAGCTACCTCTGGAGGGCGCTCTCCATTTCCTTCTTCTCCTGGTGAGCCTCCTTAATCTGGTAGGTGACCCTGGCCAGGAACTCCTCAAAATTGGACAGGAGATGAGGCTCATCTTTCCTCAGCTGGGCCCAAAGACTGCGCACCTCACCTGGACTGCAGAGATTAGTCAGATTAAAGCACATGTCTAGTACAGATTATGACAGTAAATGTGTTTTAATGTGCAAAACACAACCAAAAAATACACATATTTTAAGCGTTTGGAGTAACACTCACTCCTCAAACACACTACTGGCTCCCAAGCTGTCCAGCAGCATGGAGAAGTGTCGCTCCTCCTCATCCTCAATGCCTGTCAGCTTGGCCTCCCATTGGCTCTGATAAAGGGCCTCTTTGGCGGGATAGACAGGACCGGGGGTCGGACTTAGGTCATCAGCCACAGAGATCCTCCGGCCATGCAGAAACTGACCTGAGAAACACCAACGCAGAGTGATGGCAGCAGTTTTAGATCAACAGCTCAGCAGCATCCTGACACTTGAGGGCCAGTTTCCAAAAAACATCATAGCGTCACCTTTTCTGTCTGTCACCTGTACTTCCTAGAAAAAAAGATACTCAGTATAGGAAAGTTAACAGCTAGCTGCCTGCTAGGTGTCAAAAAGTCTTTGGCAAGTGTGTGTCCTTTCTGCTCCACCTGTTGTTAAAAAATGATCTCTTCTAGCTCCAAAAAACCAAGATGGTGAGATTTTAAAGCAATACTCCACAAACCAGAGGGCAACATCACATCGGCTCTTTCGGCAAAGTGAATTCTGCTTGGCTAAAATTTAATAGTCTGGCTTTAAACAATTATAGACTTCAAACACCAAACGAATAATTAAAACTAACACATAATTTTTCATGAAAGAAATTAAAAGTTAGAGAACATTCTTACTATCAAATTTGACTTTTATTTTCTCCAGGTTTTATTATATTTGCAAAATTCTATTTAAATTTGACTATATAATCCAAACTAAAGGCCTCTGACGGCGGGACACCTACTGAATCCAGAGGAGAAGGCCTCCAGCGTGAGGTAGCCGGTGTGGTCTGTATCCAGAGAGTCGAACACGTCCTCCAGCTCCTCTGCAGACAGAGGCAGCTCCCTGTGAAGCCTCTGCCAGGGAAACAAACACCCACGTGACCTTTAACTGCTGTTATACTGAGCTGAACTGAAGAACAATTATCAGCAATAAGAAACAGACTATAGCAGAGTATGAGTGCAGTATGAGTCAGATCAGAAACAATTTAGAGAGTCTATATCTAGTATGCAAATCAACAAATATTCCCTATCTGGCTCTGTATTGCTCTAACTCAAGCACACCTTTCGTAGAATAATCACTAGCACATAGTGGCTGTTTTATGTGTCACTGTGCACAGCTTTTCTTGGAAACCCTCAGCATAAACAACAACAACAACAAAAGGCATTACGCTCGCAAGAGCCCTGTCCTAATTAACTGACAACACAGCTCCGACATGGAGTAGTTAGTGCTTTCAAGAGGCTCATGTGTTTTGTTCCTGCCTGTGTTCTTCATTTAAGCCAGTGAAATGATGTGTGTGTGCGTGTGTGTGTGTGTGAGAGAGAGAGAGCTGAACCTATACTTTGAAACAATTTCCATCAATGGTGCTACTCTGCCACTTCACCGGCTGTTCCACTGTGTGAGTGGGCGAAGTGCTTCTTTAACAATGGTGATATAACACGAAAAAGAAAGAAAGAAAAAAAAACAATCTCAGTGGCAAGTATCCCCTGCTAGCCTTTCACCATTATTACAGCAGCACATGATGCTGAATTACACTGCAGGTAAATGCGTGTCCTCTTCACCTGTTTTTCTTCATAGTGGAGGTTCGGTGCATTTGCAGAGAATTCAAGGTTTTTGAGAAAAAAATGTGTGACATTAAAAAATGAGAAACCAACCTCTTTTTATAGGAATCATAGTTAACTAGAATAAAAACAATTTTGATATTTTTTTGGACAAAATGCCAAATATTAATGAGTTCCAGACTCTAAAATGTGAAAAAAAATCTACTTGTTCTGGTTTTATTAGAAGGTTTTTGGATTAAGAAGTGTTATTTGGACAAGAAAGGCATTTTTAAGACATTGCTTTAGGCTCAAAGAACCTGTGTTGGGTATTTCTCACATTTTTTTTGATATTTTAAAGAGCAAATGCTTAAATGATTAATTGATTACTCAATGACTAATTCAGCAGATGAATCTTGAAGATTATTTATGCATCTCCCCTAATTATCTCTCCTGATCTCTAGTAGTGTGCATGCTTTGCAAATGTGCTTTTAACCATTTTAAACATCGTCACTCCATCATACTTCCACCTAACACACACACACACACACACACACACACACACACACGGCCTCCTTCTCTGACCCTCATATCTGTGCGTGTGATGAAGCCTTTCCCCTCCACATCGCAGGTGAGGAAGAACTCCTTGGTCTTGTCCAGCAGGGCGATTCGACCCCAGTCTGAGTACCTCCTCTCTGGTCCAAAGCCGTTCACCCGGCCCTGCTCCTCCATGTCTGGGACTCTTTCTTTTTTAAGCGACGCTCGAGCAGCACGGTGCGTTTACTGGCATGTAAGTTCAGCTGCAATCAGGAGTAAAATCAGACATCAGGCCCTCTCACTGGCCTTGTATCCAGTGCTGTGGGGCTTGTGCAGTAACCATGACGACAGAGACAGGAAGTAACATCAGATGATGAGGTCGCTGATAACTTTGTGGCTTTTACATATAATCAAAACTGCTTGCAGGCTCCTGTGAGACAGACAGAAATAGTACAAATATTGCTGTATTGGGAAATGTGAGATTTTTTTTTAAGAAAACCAGTTGAAAATGTTACACAAGCAATCACAACATTAATGCAACAGTGCTGCACTTGTTACAACTATACTTCCATCTCTGATAAGCCAAGAACAAGCAACTCAGGAAGGTATGTAAACACAGTAAAGGATTATCTTAATACTCAGCCATACAGAACACATGACAGTTTAATGCCCGCAAGACTGCAACGGCAATAACGTGTCCGCTCGGTGCTCTCGGCACCAGTTCATGACTCAAACAAGGTTTCGAAGAACTGACTCGTTTGCACTTTGAAGAGCTTGGGTGCAGCTTGTCTTATTAGAGGTTCTATTACGTATTTCAAAAATGAGATAAGAGAAATCTGAATTCAAAATGTGCGAACTAACCTCTAGTGATGGAAAAGTTTGTTTTATTCATTAATAAGATCAGTTTTAGCTCTGCAGCAAACAAAACTTAGCATTTAAACTTCAAAACTGGACATTAAATACATGAAACTCCCTTTTCTATCCTCAAATACATTTGCTTTCTCTACACGTATCAGTTACTTTCCGGAAATAAAGTTGCACTCAAAACTCAAAACTAATTCTTGTCTGAATGTTAGAATAAAGGAAAAAGTTTTGGGTCAAAAATTCTTTCTTGTCCCACCCTTAGTTACTACTTTTCACACACCTCCAACATACTTTGCAGTAAACTACCGATCATTCCTTTAAATAAAGCAGACACAGAAAGGAAATTCTTACCTTTTACAAATGACAAGCACAAGACACACAAGTCTTTTCCCCCCTCTGAGCATTAACAGAGCAGTGACCGCTCTCTGTGTTTAGGAAGTCTCGCCTCCCAGTTGAATGTTAGAGAAGTCATCCTGCAACCATGTGATGTCATGAGGAAGCAGCCCGAGGCTTTGCAGCCTGCATCTGCACGCTGCCCCCACTCTGAGAGGGAGAGGGTTGCAGGGCAAACGCTCTTTATTCAGACTTTATGCATGCAGCATGTTTACATCAGCTGTAACTATGACGACAGCGGTCAAGACCACTTGTATATTGAATTTTAATGTGTTATTGAAAAGGTTTTTATTCGGAACTTAAGTTGCTGCTTGCAGAGAATTACACACATTAGAGCCATTTGTATTAAAACGAAAACTAGTTGAACATTGCTGGATGATTATTTAATGTTTCCTTTTTGTCACAGCAGTTAGCTACAACTTGGATTTGTTGGCCTTTTGGAAACATCATCACTCACAGGAAACTTGAACATTTATTGATTAAAATGCTGTACATGAGCCTGTTTGTCCATCTCTTCATGTCTTACAATGCCCTCTTGTGGTCTGACATTACAATGGGATACATCATGAAGTGTAAGGCACAAAATACTGAAAAAAACAAAAAAGCAAAAATGAATCAAACTTTTTCACAGGATGCTACTTCAAATATAAACCTTGACTGAAAACAGTGTTTTCTGTGTGAAAAGCAGTATCCTAATTGTCCTTTACAACAACGCTTTTTCAGAAAAGCAGTCAAATACAGACATGGTCCACTCTTATCCTGTAGCTGTGATTTGAGAGTCACTTTCCAGCTCCTTGGATCTTTTGTAGCAAATACTCCATCTGGAGGTTCAGATTGGGCTGTCCTTTCTTGGTCTTTTTGCTCAGCATCTGAAATGTCTCTATCTTTTTCTGCTTGTACCTCTGAATGGCTTCTTCTCTCTGCTGCTTGCTTTTCAGGTACTCCTGGGATTTAAGAAAACAGAAAAGCAAAAGAATATGACAACCTTTCAGTAGAAAAACAGACTGCTGTTTGCTTTGACATTACAAAAAACAAAAACTGTGATGAGGAGAAAAATGTCACCTCTTTCTTTTTTCTCCTTTTTTCTCTGATTGCCTCAAATTCCTCTTTTGTCCTCTGGTAGGAGGTCTTCTTCAGCAGTTTTTTCCTCATGCGGTTGCTCATTGGAAGACTGGAAGAGAATAGCATAAAAGGTAGTTTTTCTCTGTTTTTCAACTGTAAGAACTAACTGAAAAGGAATAAAACAAATAATGAACTACACTAGGCAATTTTTATGTTTCCACTTGCTTCTGTAAGTTGTGGGTAATTACAGTTCATTTGTCAGACCTTGAATATGGAAAAAATGGAAATGGACACAACGCTTTTCATGTATTCTTCTTAAAGGTCAAAAACTGGAGAGCATATTACCCAGAATTGTTTTATCATCTCCAATGTCTTTACTTAATCACTGAAATCACCAAAAGTCATCCTAAATCTCAAACATTTAGGCTGAGCTGCTAAAATCATTAAGAAGATGTTTTTAATCTGTGAGTCCGGATGTTTTCTTACCTTTCTTTCTCTGAGGATGCTGTCGGTTCAGGGTTCCCAGTAACTGAATCTGTCAGCTCAGGTCCTTGAGTAACTTCTGGATCTGGATCAGCTGCCTCAGTCTGGTGTGTAGTAGCATCATCTTTATCTGTCTCCTCTGCCTTTTCCTGTCCTTTCATCCTCAGTTTACTCCTGTTCATTCTATTTTTCCAGGCCTCATTTTTCAGTTTCTCTGCCTCAGCTAAGTAAAGATGCCTCAGATGTTCTGGATACTCCTCCTTGTAAAGCTGTTTAGATTCAGGGTTCCTCTTCTTCTCCTTCCGCAGCAACTTGTTGTACTCATGTTTGACTTTTTGTTTCCTCTTGAAAGCAAATCCTTGACCTGACGACAGTAGAAAAAGACATACCATAAATTATTAAGTTGATATTTTGATAAAATAGCGTTTTTTGGTGGACTATTATACACTGAATTTGTTAGAAGATACAAAGTTTTTGCAACATGAATAAAAAATGACCAAACTCCCATCAATTGCCTAACTACTCTCAGCAACAGCTATTAATTGCGTTTAGCAAAAGCTTACCTTCATTAACATTGCCTTTAAATAGTTTGTTCTCGGGTATCCACTTCTTTTTCTTCTTAACACCCTGTACGTTATTTTTTGATTTTTTCCAGTTGCCATCTTTCGATTTAAACTTATTTGTCTTCGTTTTTCGATCTGTCGGTGCCATTTTTATTGATTTTGTGGAGAAAAGTTAAATGTTTACAACACTCATGCGGAATTCAGCCTCGCATGCCGTTTTCTTAGAGACGCGTAGTGATGACGTATACAAAGCAGACGTGAAAAATCGATTGCGGACCATCACATCTCGAAAAATATATTTCAAATTCTGTTTTAGAATATCATACACAAGCTTGTCTAAATATGCCATGTTCCTGGCTCACCCTAAATGTTTTTCTTGTATCAGTGCTAATGTATATTTAATTGAAAAAATTGTATCAAGTACCGTGTCATCATCGAACATGATTTTCGATTACTAATGCCTGCGCGTACATCAGCAGTAGACGACTTCTGTCAAGTCTGTCTCAGGTCCTCTTTTAAAAGCCATTTATCATGATATCCTCCTCAAACGGTCTCACAGAAATTCAACGGCGGATAGATGAAGTCAAGCGGTTTTTATCTATAACTCTGAGTATCGCCAATGCTCACACGGTGGAGTTTTACACTCACGACGTGTGGAATCGGTTCGTGGCCGTGACGCCTCAGGAGGTCCTGACAGGCGTTAGCTCATGCGATGATCAGCAGAGGGCGCCAGAACACAAAGCAAAAGGTAAGTGCGTTTAGTTTCGGGGAATGAGACAAACTACAGCGCTTGCACAACAGCGCTATGGGTGCCACCTTTCAGTAAGGCACTCTGTAAAAAGATTTACAAGTTAAAACGACCAGCTTAAGTTATTTTATGTACTGAAATAATTACTACTGCTTTATAAATGAGCTAGCCATGAATTCGATCGACTTGTGGGTTGCCAGGTTGGTATGACCCCTGAACTTCCATAAAACAGCTGCAGAGAATCTAGACCACATTTAGTGTATCTAACTGAAGTTATCACTAAATTAAAGCCAAATTAAAAGTATGAACATTAGCCAAAAGATTTTTTCTTGCTGTTCTGCTGTACATTTTTCTACAAAATTAAATGAATTTTCTTACTCTTATGGTCAGATATTTCATAATGCATTTGCTGAAAAACATGTCCAATTTGATAGGTCACCCAAATTGCGAAAAAAGAGAAAAAATATCTCCCCAATTAGCCTAATGAGTCTGTCTTCCTAAACAGAGCAATCCAGGACCACATTTGGGTTTTGCAGTGACTCAAACCGGCTGGTTGACATCCATGAACTGCTGGAGGCGGCCAAAGCCCACTCTCTCCCTGGCCTTGGAGTCTGTATGAGCAGGGATGAGCTATTACAGGCCCTCAGAGGGAACAGGGAAGGCTTAGGTAAGGAGAAAAGAACTGTCTGAACGCATTGTTTCATGCTGAGAATAGTAAAACCATTCAAGGATTGTGGAGCTTTATGAATATGAAACGGTTGTTTGTTCTGTCTAACCCAGGTGCCGAGCTGGAGCCAGATGAGTTTATGAACTCGAAGAAATCTCATGAGGTTCAGTCGATGTCAGAGGTGGTGGCCTGTCTGGCCAAGCACTGTGGAGTCAAACAGGTGGAGTAACATTTTTACAGATGTAATAAATATATCTTAAGGCTTTGTTCAGGAGTTGCTTTTTAGAATCATAAATGGAGTAGAGTTTATCTAAATAAACCTTAGTTTTCTTCCATCTTTTCTCTCCAACCAGGTCATAGATGTGGGCTCAGGTAAGGGCTACCTGAGCTCCTTCCTGTCTCTACAGTATAGCCTCCAAGTCTACGGCATCGACTCCTCCAGCACCAACACCCACGGAGCTCAGGAGAGGAACAGGAAGCTAAAGAAGTTCTCCAGGGCGTACCAGAAACACAGCAAGGCTGCAAGGGCACAAGGAGAGGCCGCATGCTCACCTCAGGAGGAGACTGATGAAATAAAGCCTGGTTTGATTGCAGAAGATGATGTTTTATACAGTGATGAGGCAAGAACTGTGTCACAGGAGGAGGAGAAGGTGTTAATCAGTTTATCAGATGTCAACCCTGCAGTGGAAACGCATTCAGAGACGAACCCAGAAACAGAGGAGCTTTTCCTCAGTGCCCTATCACTGGATGTGATGCAGATTACATCCCCCAGAGTTCCCCCAAACCAACTGACTGCTGAGGAGAGGGAGAAGAGGAAGAGGGAGAACCTGGAGAGGAAAGCTCAGAACAGAACAACCGCCGGCGCCAGCACCATGTTTTCGCCCCTCACGTCTTACGTTACTGCAGAAACGGAGCTCCGAGAGCTCATCGGCGAGCTGGAGGTGAGCGGACCAAGAGTCAAGAAAGAAAAGTAAAATGTTGAAAATCAATTTGCTGTGTTTTTGGGCAGCGGTGCTGGTGCTGATAGGAGTCCAGCCGTACAGTATATTAGCGTAGCATGGTTCCCACAGCAGCTCCTGAAATTACAAGTCTGTCACAACAGCTGGAGTTCGAATTAGTGGTGCAAGTGCGGGATGTTATCGTGGTGCCAAACCTGCAGTGCGTCATCATCAATAAAGTTTACCATCGATCTCTCCCCTCCCTTCCTCTCCTTCTATTCTCTCCTTTCCCTGCGTGCTTTCTCCGAAATTCCAGGAAGCCGTCGTGGTCGGCCTGCACACGTGTGGCGACCTGGCTCCCAGCACCCTGAGGATGTTTGTGGCTAAAGCCGAGCTGGCCGCGGTCTGCAGCGTGGGCTGCTGCTATCACCTGCTGTCTGAGGAGTTTGACCCTGCTGGACAGGGTAACCACACACACACACACACACACACTCCATCTGTTTTCTGGGGAACATATGGTTTCTGTTGTGCACAGAGCTTAGAGTTTACATCTCTATCACTGACTCTCTTTTTCTTTTACACTCTCACACATCCCATAATCCCATCTCAGACACCTGCGGCATTCGAGTCATCTCTCCGATCCGCATCAACATCTCCTCACATAAAGCCACATAAACACTTTTATTCATATTTTATAGCAAACAAGTCAAACGTTCCGCTGAGAGTCTGGAAAACTGCGCCAAGTTACCCTTCTGGAGAGCGAGTTGAGCTCAGAAACTCGCTGTTTGAGCCATTAGAGGGGATTTATGGGTTTAGGATGGATGTTTAAGGCTGCTGAGGATGAGATTTTTTTCTTTTTGACCTTTTAATTTAGCAGAGAATCAATTGGAAGTGATTGATTCCACGACCAGTGTGCAGTATTTCATTTGGATTATTAGGATTTTTATGTAGTTAGCCTGGACTTTTGCGCTGAGGAGACTTACTGTATTCGTCCTCGACAGCCGCCTCACCTCAGAGGTAAACTCAGGTGCCAGGATGCAGAATAATAGACTGATATGATCCTCTTTTTCAGGATCCTTCCCTGCTCGGTTTATGAGGTATGAAATCGTCTACATGTGTCCTCATGCTGTGCCTGTAGCCTCTCCATGCCTATAATAATAAAAAAAAAGAAAGCCCTCGCTGTAGTCGATACAGTATCGCGTCATCTCTTGTTAACAGCGCCACCTTCGACCCTCACGTCATCAGGGACCCGTCGTAGTTTCAGCCGAGAGCGGAAAAATGATATCACGACAGCTGATTGAAAACACTCCTTTCCATGCTTGTTCTCCAAACTTGATCTTTTAAAGAAGCGAACAAAGGAACACACACACACATAAAACGCACACACACACACTCTCCCTCTGTGTTTCTCTTCCCAGTGCAGTCTGGGATGCAGGCCAGCTCCTGCGGTGGCCTGCCTCACCCTAAAAAAGGAGCTAAACAGCTGAAAAGCTTAATTACAGAAGGCAGTTTTACATTTATGTTATCCGCTCATTTAGGAATGAAGCAGATCCTTGAACGCATCATCCGTGCTTAGAACCTTACGTAGAATCAGGAGTCCAATCTCTTGCTGTTTACTCACAGCAAATTCAGGCGTCCAAGGTCTGGAGCCAGTGTGTCTCCTCATCAAGTGTTTTCAAGTGTACGACTGCTCATGAGGACATGAGAAATATTTGTCTTTCTGAATGGCAGTGCATGTCTGCGGCCACTTCAGATGTGAACTCTGTGGCCCACATGAGGCTAGCTGCTATAAACAGCTCCGTGTAGGTGCTGTGATTTAGCCCTCAGTCGGAGAAAAGGATTACCCACTTCAAACAAGCCTCCGAGGGCCTCTGTCAGCAGGGTGCAACGGACGCTAACCTGGTTGCTAACATGTTAGCGTATTCAGGCCACAGCTGCGCATGTTATTGCTGCTTCTTTTGACTGTGTCCCTCTGGATTCCCTGTGCTTTTGCCTCGGTCGATGACCCTTTTGGAAATGATAAGAAAAGGATGGCAGGCTGTCAAGTACTCACACTTAGTATCCTCCCACTGGGAAGCTCTGTGTGTGTGTGTGTGTGTGTGCCATGGCTGGAAATGTATTGTGCTTTTTTCTTTTCTCACAACAGCAAGTCTGACTTTTTCAAGCAAAAAAAAGCAAACACTTTATTCTCTGTACCAACTAAAAAAAACATTTACAACATGGTTATTAATGAGCTTAAACGGTTGCTTAGTTTTAAACAGAGCTAGGCTAGCTGTGTTTGTGCTAAGCTAAGCTAACAGTATCCCGACTGTAGTTTCAGCTCTGAGACTGGTATCAGTCGTCTTGTGTAATAAAAAAATCCTGTAAAAGTTTGTTTCCAAAATGTCAAACGTTTAAGCTGATGTTCACCAGACAAACATCGAGTAAATTATTTAAAACAGTTGTTCCAATCCAGTTTAGTTGATATAAGCCAGCCACACAGAAGAAAAGATGATTCTTTGTTCTCATAAATCTAAAATTAAAAACTTTCCAGCTCCTGCTATCTTGACATTTCCCTGACAAATAATTAAAATTCATACCCGCTGATTGCAGTTGTTTAAAAAGCCCCCCCAATCAGTTTACCTCTATTATCTCTGCCTGTGTGTTTGCCTTCGCAGATTGTTCGCATGGTGTGTGCGGTTTCCCTCTGAGCCAATACCTCCGCGACCGGTCCTGGTTCTGCGGCAGAAACGCCAGGATGTCTGCGTGTTTGGTAAGTTTAAACGGCACCAGGAAAGGTGCGCACAGCGGCCTCCTTCTCTGCAAAAAACATGTGTGCAACTGCTTTTGTCAGCAGCGGCTCAGTGTGCAACAAAAGCGTCCGCGATGAACTGACAGTAAACAGTCTTCTTATTTACTGTAGGTCATGAGGAAGGCATGTGGATGAAGTTTGTTATTCTAAGATTTTTTATTTTTTTTTACCTTTTCCAACCACAAAAATAACTTAACGCTCTACTTTTTTTTTCTGCAAAAAACAGGCGCTTGAGAGAGTTTCGCTTGGCCAAGGGGTGAGTAAGGCATGCATACGAATTATAAGCAATACCAAAAAATTAACAATCGTCATCGCACAGGAATGAACGAATGTCTGTCTCTTAAATGTCACTGTAAACTTTGTTCACTCCACAAATATGGTTGTTCACGCTCACTCAAGTCCGCATTATCTTCACTGTAGATCTTCAGCATGCAATCAAACAATCACCCCATTATTTCTGTTATTGTTGCAAGTTCGTGATTGACTACAGTGTATTTATTTGAAATGCAGAGCTCGGGGGGCTTCGGGCCAAAGCTGATACACAACACCAGCAGCCATTAATATGGAATGTTTATAAATATTAATGCAATCACGGGGAGATTGATTGCACGTTGGAACTGGGGGCTGCCCTGATTGCTCGCTAGTCTTGCATCAGGCTTGGAAAGTGTCGGAAATATTCATCAACTGTTCGTACTCATGCCGGATGGGTCACAAGGGAATAGCAACTTTTTACGTGGATTGTACAGAATGTTTGCAGCTTGTTGAATCGAGTTATGTTTGGACTTTTTTTTTCTGCAGATTCAGATGGAGTCTCTGTTCTACCGGGCGGTGCTTCATGTTATTCTGAGGGATCACTACAGCTCCTATAAAAGGTACACACAGAAGTTTTGCATCTGGCAGCACTTTAATATGAGAAATTACAGCAAGTGTGTAGCACCTTTCTGGACACTTTCTTTCTAATCATTATGCTTTTATTTTACAGCGTCGCACAGTAACACATGTGCTCTGCAGTTGCAGGCTAAAGGATGAAAACTCACTCAATGTTCCTTTATTCTCTGAACCAGAAAAAAGGTTTCGCCTCTGGTTTATTTTCGTTACAAATGAACCGAGTCTTGCAAACAAATGTCACATGTACTCAGTAGCAGACCAGGTTTTACATGTCAGGCTTTAGTGGGCGATTAAGATAAGGATTAGCCAATCAACAGAAGACAGACAGAAATTTCTCTTAATAGAGTATCTTCTGGTCCTTAAATGTACAAAATGGATTTTTTACAGCAAGAGGTCTCTCAATCAGACACAAAATGTATTTGTTTTTAGACATTTAAATGTAGAAATGACATATTTTTAAGTTTGGATCAGACAAAACCAGCTTTCTGTAGACTTTATCTTGTGCTTCAGAAAACATGTGGTGCTAAAAATGCTTTTTTAAATATATTTTAAGTATAAATTGAAAAAAAATCGTAGTTATTCATGCAAAAAAGTGAAGAATTTAATAGGAAACAGTGGTAAAATGTGTGAAGACTCAGGCACTTAGTGCTCAGAATTGCAATGCCTCACTCACTTCCCCTCTCTGTGTTATCACTAACCTGTTTTTAGAGCCTGTTTTTACGAGTTTTTGATTTTTTTTATAGACCAAACAGTTCTAAAGATAAAAGAAACCACTCGTTTATCTAAAATGAAAAAAAAATCACCAATTGCACCTTCAATGGAAATTTTTTTAATGATAGAAATGACCTTTTCTGCTCACACGGTGTCGTGACGAAAAGTGAAGAAAAAGGCTGAATTGAGCTCAGTTTGGCCTTGGTACAGTTTGTTATGCTTCACTTTCCAAACATGAGTAACTGCTGGCTCTTAAAACGTAAAACCTGCTGCTTTACACCCAGAAAATCTGAAGAACCAGGGTCATTTGCGGTTGTTATGTTGCATTCTTAATGACTGGGAATTTTCAGGCATTTCCAGATCTTTGGTGGATGACGATCTTTGCCCCATTCTTCCTGAATAAACTGAATTAGAGAAGTAAATACTGTGGATTTCAATTAGCCTCAGTTAAATGTGCTCAGCACAGATCAAAGACACTGATCCCTGCCTGCTCTGTGACCTTTAGTTTAATGACTAACATCAGATCAGGATCGAATATCCATTAATTTCTCCAAGCAGCACCTATTCATCACTGTTTAGTCCTTTAAAAGTGTTTAACAGTTTGGTTGCTAAGGAGTCGTTAAAAAAAAAAAAACGGAGAGACAACATCAGTCTAAAGGAGTGAATGCTGTTTATTCCACCGGGCAGAAATGATGTGTTCAGTGACAGAGAAATGATAAATGTCCTGTACCTGTGTTTGCTCCGCAGTGAAAAGCGAGTCGGGAACGTCTACTCCAAGACTAAATCATTCGTGGACTATGTTCGTCGAGCTCTGCGCAGACTGGAACTGGATGAATCGAAGGTTTGAATGTCAGAGTCGCCTTGCAGATCACCTTTTAGAAACAAACTGTGGAAAGTACGCTGAATAAAAAAAACAGCCCTGGAGGAGAGGTACTCATTATTTTGGCACCATTGGAGGAAAAATGTTTCCTCAGTGGTGTTTATTTAAAAGATGACTTTGGTATTTTTCAACCTGGACTCCATTTTCTCTTGTTTATGTGTCAGGTGACTAATGGGAACAACAGGTTTTAAAATTGGTCCATGATTAAGTAATACTGCAGCTTTAATCCTTCAGAGGGGCAGTTGTGCACCATCTATGATCAGTCAATCAACAAACCCCACAAAGATAAACTTTTTCATTGAAGAATAAAACCATTTTTGTATAACCATTAACAGCGGTCACATCGCACATCGTCAAATCCACCAGACTCCACTTACAAAAACAGTGATTTAATAGCGTAAAAGACACCTCATTGAAACCAGACGGAGACTAAACAAAACTGACCAAAGTGATCCTGGCTTGTCTTTCTACTGTTCCAATTATCACCAGCTCTGTTTGGGTCAAAATAAACTCTTAATTCATTGAGGTAGGTGTCAAGCTAACGTTAAAGTTGAAAAGCACCACAGTTACTCAACATCCTACTAGGATCTTGAGTTGTTGAGCTCCGTGTCTCCATGGGAATAAAGATGACGTATTTCTGTCTGTGTTATGTCACTCACACCTCAAACAAACATAAAACACTTTCTTTTTTGGCTTCTCTTACTTCAACTCTTCTTCACATTCTCCCTCCATCCCTGCATTCGTATTGAAATCCCTCATTTTCTCATCCTCCTCAGCTCTCTGACAGCGACATCCAGGATTACCATGACACATACAGGCCTCGGATGAGCGAAATGCATGCATTTAATATGGTGAGTCCATCTTTTCCAGCCTGCACTGCATCTTATCCTGTACTTCAAACAACAACAAACTGTTTAAATTTGGCCTTGTGCAACACACCAAACATCCAAATGAGATCATTGTATTCTGCAGGGAAGGAATACAAGAATGATTGTACAGAATGGGAGGAAAAACAGCCTAACTGTGGTGTCAACCAACATAATGATTTTCCTTCATGACACAAAGCAGTAAAATGTTTTTAGGCAATCGCCCGCCAGTTACTCCAAAGGCACGAGTCATGCCGTTTTTTTTGGTTCTGTAGTTTTAGCACTGGGATCAGTGTACAAGAGAAACATGAGTAAAGTGCAGTTTCATACAAGACAGATGGAATGATCACTGGGAATGAAAACAAATATATATTTAAATTAAGTCTTTCATGTCATCATTTTTTTGCAGTTGAAGGTGACTTTGGCTCCGTGTATCGAAGGTCTGATTCTCCTCGATCGACTCTGCTTCTTGAAAGAACAGGTAAACTCGTTTCAGTCACATGACCATGAAAACTTGTTAAAAAAATAGTGAATTAACAAAGTTTTACGACTAAAACTCTCACAAACACATTTTAAAACAAAATCATTGGAGTTTAGCAAACAAGAAACTGAAATTAAATGGCTAATAAAAACTAACAAAAGCTGCTTAAAACACAAGTGCATTAAAAACTCACATGGCTCTAAACCAGCAGTCATGTGACACAGGACTCCTTTTTTTTAAGGTGAACTCATCTTTCTAAATTGCTTGCACAGCTCGTTGACTGGGATTTGGGAATTTGTTTCCCAGATGATGAAAGCTAAGAGACGCAGAAATCTGGGAGGCTTTTTTTTTTTTTATTCCGACCCTTGACAGTAATAAAGGTGTCGGCTAAATTAAAGCCATCCTGCAATTTAACGTCAAACTCTTCTCCAGCCAAAAGCAACATGCTAATCTTTAGTCTGAGTCATTGTGATGAGATATGTACAAGCCGAAAGCTTTGATGCCGTGATCACATGTGTCAGACGGACTCCTTTAATAGGCTCGTGCAATCGAACTACATAACATCAATAGCGCTGGTCAGCCTTGAGAGATCTCCCTCGAGGATGAGAAAAAAAAAGAGGTGGTGATAGATGTATGTGAATATGATCCATATGATGATAAGCGTGCCGATGCATGTTAAGTCCACACACCAAGATCAGGTTTTTAAAGATCTGAGCAAAAGCTGTGTTTATTATCCAGGAACATACTGCAGATTTGTGTATGTTTCAATAAACTCCTCGGGCCTTTGCTCCAGTGTTGATATGTCAAACAATGATGCACTTATTCAGCAATGTACGCCAAGTTTGTGTGTGTGTGGACGTTATGTCCGCTGAAAGATCAAAGGGCCAAAATGTGTACAGTAAAATATGTGTTTCTGGTCGTGTTTGCAGAGGTTCAAAGAGATCAAACTGTTAAGGAAAAGAGGTTTTTGGGATTGTGGTCCACCACTTTGGCCAAGCCTGAAGTTTCTTGACAACTGTTGGACAGAGTGCCTTGAAATTTTGTGCAGACTTTCTTGATCCACAGAGCAGTAATTCTGCTGACTTTTCTATTGCCTTTATGTTTCATCTAGCGCCACCATGTGGTTGACATTTGTGCTTTTTTATGTTCAGGCATTATTGGTTCCTAGATGATGAATTTAAACAACTCTGGTGATCCATTAACTTTCCAAAAGGTTTAGTTTATGACCAAATACCTGCAAAACCTCAGCTGTACTGTAGTACTAATGATCAAGTATTAGCATACTAACATGCTGAACCGAGATGATAAACATGGTTAGCATATCAGCTTAACATCAGCATGTCATCGGTAGCATGTTAGCATACTGAAATATGCCTAATGCTGCATTCATATCACATGGATCAGATGGTGTTTATGGGAAAACAGGTTTGAGAAAAAGGCTTATAGCTTTTGACTTGTAATTCTGGATCATATTTATAATTTATGACAGTGATGATATCCCCTACTTGGAGGAAAGAACTACACTTGTCTCCACAAACTGGTGCCAATATGGCTGTAAAATCTCCATTACTGACAATCAGATCTAAATAGAGATCAGTAACAACACTATAAATCTGGACAGTTAAATCACAAGCAGATAAACACTTTTTGTACTGGTTTTACTTGGATCTCAACTTGTTTCTATTAGCTTTATTTAAATAGAGTTACAAGAAGGAAATAAATTCCCCAGAGGGAATAATGAGCTTACATTCCCAAATAATAATAATGGGAGGTTATTAATTAAACCCTCGTAGAGCAGCTAATGTAGCTGCAGACTTAGTTTTGTTTCTATTTCAAACTTAGTTTTAACTAAACAGCCAGCTTCAAGTCAGACAAACTTGTTTTACACATGAACAGAAGTCCACCTGACACAATATTTTTTCAGATGTTTCTTCCCTGGGGATTCAATAGAAAAATCTTCAATAGTGAGAACACAATACAGCAGAGGATGCCAGGAGTTACAAAAGGCAAACTGGGAGAAGAATCAAGGTTTTTATGTCCATGTGTTTTATATTCTGTTCCATTGCGTCTTATTGTTTTTTGGGCGTGTGTGTGTTTTTGTGTCCTGCAGGAGGATTTATCATTCTCTGCACTGGTGCAACTCTTTGATCCCCTGCTGTCACCAAGATGTTACGCTGTCGTTGGACTGAAGAATTATGAAGACAGTGTTTCGAGCTGATGAACTTGCACATATGCGCGCGATTACAATGTGCTGGTCACAATGAAATCAGCAGTCAAACAATAGGAGTCATTGAATTATGCTTTTATATTCTCCTGTTTGTTTTAAATGCATGTTTCTCATCAAAATTTAGTAATTTAATTTTTATAATCCCCTTTACTTTCGGTAACATCTTGTTTTGTTTTAAATGCTTTACTGTTTTTGATGAAGAATAAATCTTGAATAATTTCCGACCTTGACCTTGTTCTTCACATGAAAACACATGCACAAACACACCTGGAAAGGCTGTCAGGCCTTCTTGATTGATCCAGATTGTAACCGTCTCAGCCTTTTGTCTTTATGGTCAGTGGCTCTTGAGAAAACACTTGTTCTTAAGGACCGTTCAGGGAGCCAGGGGCATTGTGGGATTTAGAGAAGCTTGGATCCCCTCTGCTAGCAGGTCTGGAAACTCCATTTCTAGGCTCCCAAACCGAAGGAAGCAAGCCAAAAGATAGACAGGGCAAGAGGTGCCCTTGACCCTGCTTGAATCTGAAGTCCTGTTTTGCTCTGTCCCTGCTTGTGTAATAAATCACACTCCTCTTACATGTTTGCTAACAGATGTTATCGGTTTGAGTACACATGAATTATTGTGGTGGGAAATATACCAACGCTGATGGAAAGCAGACACGAGCTAAGGTGGGAAATGGAGCATTTAGGGGACCTAAGACATTATAGTATTAGACATTAACAATGCTGTGAGTTTAAAAATGTAAGTATTTAAAGTGAGGCACTTAATTTTAATTAATGGACAAATAGTTTAAATATGTCAAGCTAAAAGTAGTGGATAAAGGGTTTAAATTTAGCAGTGTAGCAAGCTAAAAGTAATGGATTAAAGGTTGAAATAGTTAGCTGAAAAAAATGGAGAACATGATTGAACAATGTAATTGACAAACTCTTAAAATACTTCTTTAAAAGTAATGGATAAATGGTTGAAATCCTACATTAGAAGTCATTTTTGGTTGAAACATCCAGCTTTCTGTGATATCACTGTGCAAACTTGAACAATCGGACCTTCCAATGAGAAATTTAATGAGTCTGTGTGTTAATGTGTCTGAAAAAACAAAGGTTAGGAGCCACCGGCCTTGGTTTTCTCTTTTATAATGAACATTAATTCTGTCATTTTGTGCCCTCAAGTCTCACAGTACCCACCACTGACTCAGCAATAGCCATGGCAACTGTGCATGTTAACAGAGTTGATTTAAGCTCTGCAAAATAAAATTACAGAGACTTTATTTAACAAATTTAGCCAGACACAAAGGTACTTTTCCACTGTGCAGCACTGGTCCTATCTCATCTTCCACTGATTCAGTCATTTGTCTCTGTATCATCAGCAGCAGCCTGCAGATCAGTAGGCCATCCATCGGTTTGTCAGTGTCACCATGGTGAAACCAGGCCCCGTGCTTTTATTTTTATCTGGTTGAAGACAGATGGTGAGACTCTCTGCTGGGTCTGAACCATCTCTGGATCCAGCACTGTGTTTCGCAACGAAAGCCTGCTGCGGTGGCCAAACCGGACTGACATGATCAAATGCAAGCGATTCAAGATGTGAGCAAGAATTGTTTTGGGATATAACTGATGCTCGTTTTTTTTTTTTTTTGTTGTGGCAAAGTGAACCACGTCCTGTTGACCTTTCCCGTCCTTGATGGTTGCACGCATGTTTGCACACGTGTACGTATCTGTAAACACTCTCTGGCACCGTCTCTTTCAAGTGCCCACATGGAAAACATGACAAAAATTACGTGATTAAAAAAGGGCTTCTGCCAATACACACAAACCAATGTGCAAACCTGAGGGGGGAAAAAAAAAATAGCGAGGAAAAAGGATGTGATGAATTCTGGGCGACAGAAATAGTCTGCATGGGGAATCATGCAAAGCAATCCCACCTCAGATGGCTTTTTCATTGCAAGGTAGGAACGAGAGGAAGCGGTGGGGAAGTGAGGGGAGTGCGTCAGACACTTCGGTCCTTTGCTCTGATCACAGTTTCTCACGGTGGTTCAACTTCCTGTTAACCTCCTCGATTTGAAAAATCATCCTCTGACTTCATGAGCAGGAAGGGGACCAACATTTGCAGTTTGTAGATTTCGTCCAATAATGTCTATGTGTTTGGTTCTCAGCTGGTAATTGTTGTGTTTTGGCCTTTTTTTATTTTTGTGAATGGGGAGGAAGGTTGACTTTTCATTAACAAATCTACGAGAATCAAAGGGTAAAAATTTGGAAGGGAAGCAGCAGGTTTTTATCAGGCATCAACACAAGTTAAAAATGAGGAAAAGGTGTGAGAGGAAAAACTCAGGAAGCATAGTGATGTTGAAAAAAGCTATTTAAAGGTCTTTGAAACCATCACACGCACACACACACACACACACACCCCTGACTAAACCACCTTTACATCGACATACACTCACACACCCAATCCTAATGTCTTCCATCTGAGAATAATCATCATGTTGTCCAGTTTCAACTGTCTAAGCCCAAACTGGGACTCTTTTTTTTTTTTGGCCCGGGCAGAGAGCCATTGGAGAGAAGGGTGCCAGGAAGTGGCCCTGGCTGCCATCATCGTGCCCCTCCAGAGAGGAACAGACCACATTTCTCTGCCAGATGCCCTGCTTGTGAGAAAGAAGGGATTTGGCTGGACGTCGAGCCGGGCACACACTGCTTGTTTTAGATTAAAATCGCTGTTATCACCTCAAGTCACTGCAGATTTATTCTCCAAAAGAGCCTCGTGGACAAAAGTGCATTTCACACCTGTCTGTCAGAGATGAAGCTGTGGATGTGTGTAAACAGGAACGGCAGATAGTGTAAATGTTTGACTCTGAGCCTGAAACAATGCCACTCTCGTGAAACAATGTTAATGTCGAACAGTCGTCACGTATTAAACGAGACTTGTCCCTCTGATTCACATTTTCCATTAATCTTGCCCGTTCTTTTGGAATGTTATCCAGATTAATATCAGATTAGATCAATCAAAAGCACATGCCAAGTCACAGAAAAGTCAACAGACCCACCAAGAAATCCTGTTAAATGTGGCTTGTTGAAAGTGCCTCAACTCTACAGGTTGAACCTTTAATATAATTACAAAACCAGATGTAATGGCTTTGTTTTTATTTGCAAAATATAAATCCCGAATAGATAAATATCTTCAAATGTTGTTTCAAGGCAATTCCATGTTTTACATTATTACTGCAAAATAAATATTAGTATATGCATCATATTGGCACAAACTGAAGCATTTTATGTATGGGACAGAAGGAAACTGAAGTAGCACAAGTTTTTCCCGTCATGTAGAATAAACCAGTCAGTAAATGTGCTGCTCTTTACTGTCACTGGGTTTAAAGACCTTTCTGAGGTAAGAAAATGCATCGAGCTGTATAAATGTGATTTATTTTACAGTAGCGCTGTAGTAGGAAGCATATAGTATCCGTAATTTAACCGGTCAGGTTTAGCATCCCTCCCATTTTATCCCCATTCTGCAGGGCAGTTACATTCCAAAACACATCAAATTTATTGTACGCGGCGATGTAAATAAAAGGCATCAGGATGTGCTGAATTTTATGGTTAAGATGATATACCTCTGCATTTATCTCTTTTTATTTTATTTTCACTGTCTGTGCTTCATTTTCTGGAACAATACAACCCACTGACCCTTTTCAAGATGACTTAATCAGCCATTTTACAGGTCTTTATTATTGTGGTTTAACAGTAAAAGTAAAATAACAAACACTCATTAACTTATCCACTAAAATCCAGCGCCAAACTCAATCATCAAGCCCCCCCACGCCCTTGTTTTTTCGGACAGAGTCATATTCCGGATTTTCCTGACTAGAATGAGGTGACGCCCTTTTAGATGTTCCATTAAACCAGGGTGGATTTGATTTGGTTTTTTGATATCTCCTGATTTTTGGTTGCCAGGCTCCACTGTTGATATTAATACCAAAAGTGTGCTATTTTTGTGAGGGTAGGGCCCGAGCTCGGTCCCTCCAGCTGTGATTATCTGTTTCCTGTTTGATGTTTATCGGCTGGGGTGAAGACGCAGTGGTTCCGGAGTATATTGCATCAGGGAAATTACCATTACTCGCTTTGTGTGGCTTAAAAGGGAGCGGTAATCTCTCGCTAACAGCATCAATAGAAGTAGATCTTGAGGGAGAAAATGTCCTGTTGGTCAGTTTTGCCTTCTAAATTGATTTTGTGAACCTTAAGAGAAAAAAAATTTGAAAACATAAGAAAATCTACAAGAAGTTTGACTAATAAGTTTGTGGCCTGAGATATGTCATATAGCTCTGATTATATACACCAGTTCAACTCCTGAAATGATTACCCAGAAAGTTTAAAACTGATTACATTTGTTGCATTTCTGTTTTGGGAAATTGAAAATTGCAGGCCAGAACCCTGCAATTAGAGAGCTTTGCATAACCAATGAACAATGCATAATGAGATTAAATAAGTAAGTCAACATTTTAGGAAATAAACTGTTCAAGTGCTAAAAATAGACGCCAAGACAATGTTGAAAATGTTTTATCTGAGTCTTTATCAATCTGCAACATAAACATACAGAGATGAGAGAAAAAAATGGAAATTGAGAGGAAAAAGCATAAATTACTGTAGTTTCTAGTGCATTACATCGCAGAAATGATTATTACAGTCATTGCACAGGTGCTAGCTTACAGACAACATTTGCACAGTTGGGATATTTGATGTCTGGGTCAAATTAAAACTTCTAAGACTGTTCAGTTGTAAAATTTGTGCAAATGATTCAAAGCAACAATGTGTTCCCCTTTTTTGTCTGAAAACAGACATTACTACCCATCCGTTTAATGTGAACCATCAGTTAGCAGCCAGTTAGCTTAGCTTGGCTTAATGGCTTACAAAAGTGTGACACAGCTAGCACGTGAAAAGGTTTTGATTTTTACTTTTTCACAAGGAATTTTGTTTCACCCTTTTGCACGGACTGCAAAGCAAACATGAAAAATGGTGTTAATTTGTGAGCTTTAAAGGGGCCACGGGGCTGGATTTGATTACATTTAGACCAAGCTAGGCTAGCTGTTTCTCTCTATTTCCAGGCTTTGTACTGAGTTAAGCAAACTGGCTGTAAATATCCATAAAAAGCACTCAGCTCCATGTTCAAGGCCTATTTTACTTGGCAAGCAGAACACGCAAGCATTTGTTTTGACGATGAGCAGAACAAAATGTGGTTTACATGAGAAAGGCCCATGACCTTTAAATTATAAGATCCAAAAAAGATTGTCACTTGCTAGAAAGAGAAGAAAACAAATAAAGAAACAAAAGGAGAAAAATACATTCATCAAATATGACAAGTGCACAGAATTTATTGTTGAAATGCAGGGATGAAAAGAGCAACCTCTGCACGCATGCTGAGTAATTCCTCATCATCCATTTATTGAGGCCCCTGTTGCCCCTTTAAACTTGCATTGCAACTAAAAAATGGTGTTTTTATTCGGGACTTTTTCCTGTTGACACCTAAAGAGTGAGCGGTATACGTTGCACCACACTGAGGATGTAGCAGGTAATCAGTCAGACGGAGTAAACACTTCTTCTCCTGTAATGTGTTTGTTTTGCCCTGGGAGTGTTTACATTCTGCAGGAATATTTTCCCCTCTTTTCCTTAACTAATCCCTTAATCACTTGTGACGACTGCGAGACAGAGCAGCCCCAGTCCTCATGGGACAGAGCGACGGTGTAGTGTGCACCTTGTAAGCTTTGTGTTTGACTCTGTGTATTGTTTGAGTGTATGTTGTGAAGATGTTCTGCTAATCTAACAAAACTGACAACTACAAGGTCATATTTTAAGGCTGACTTACAGTTTAAATTTCAGAGGGACTGAGCGTCTTGTCACAATCTAAACACAGAATCTCATTGGCGGACTCTGGCGGATGCTGTAAAGGAGGAATCAACATGAGCCTCAGGTACAAAAACACAGCAGTACGCCTCTCTAAACAGTCCAGCAGGTCAATGTCAAGTCTTGTTCAGCATCAGGGTCACTGGATGCCACTGTTACAAATGATTTTCCACTGTCTCGCCGGCCTTATAACGCTCCATCACTGTCTCACCCATCATCATCTGACACCCTGACGCTCTATACATCCTTCTCCAACCATCTGTTTTTCTATCTCCGCTGCTCTGCGCTGGATTTCTTTGCGTGGAGCCCCTACTGAGGGACAGGCGTTGGTCCAGCTGGAAGTCAGCGGGACCAGGCTGCACGTTTCCAAACTGACGCCAATATGCATCCTCACCACAGGGCGAGAGACACCAGTTCATCAATCACACACACACACACACACTCACACAAACTCTCCCACTTTGCCTCTCCATAGGGACATGAGGGGGTTGGTGTGTAGCAAATTAATCAATATTTTTAATTTGGGGTTAGGATGAGATAAGAGCTGCAGCCTCATCTCAGCTGTTTAGCAGCACATTTTAGCATTTAACGGAAACAGGAAATTAAGCTTAAAGTGCCTGCAGTAAAATATTTGACTGTAGTTTGCAATTAATTAGGGTCGGCTATTAGAAGTTGCTACAACATGTTTGCAGTAAATTATAATAAATTAATACTTTATACTGGGACTTCACAGTCAGTTATGCAATCAAATTGTTGCCTCAGAATAACTGAACTGTGATTTTACAGTCAAATGCTCATTACTTTGCTCTGTAAGACGGGAAGCAGCTCATTTTCAAATTAAGACAAAACTGCATATTGTTTAAAAGAGAGTGCAAGTCTAAAAAGAAGATTTTTACTATGATTTGTGCATTTTACCTTTTATTTTAGCTGTATGACATGTATTTTAAAATCGTGAGCACTGTTTTTTCAGTTTTTTGTCATGTCATGTAAAGTGATAAATCAGATCTTTGGGCGTTGTTGCTTTTAATTTATGTTGATTTATTTGTTTGATTTTAACTACTTTGCTCATGACAAAACGTTTGTGTTTAAATTGACTTTTAAAAGAAGATAAATTACCCAAAGGTACAATAATTACTCTATTTTTTTCTGAATTATTCTTCGAGGTGACTAAGTATGTAGCTGTAAATGGTCACGCTTGACTTCCCGCACTAGATGATTCATATTCTAGTCCATCAGTAATGCATAAAAACACTGTTACTTTTTTCCAACACTCCCCCATCTTTTTTCTCCAGCGCAGAGCCCAGTGCGCATGCTCAGCCTCCGTGAAAACCACATGCGACTCCCCGCTCTGCTCTCTCCAGTGCCAAGGCGGAGAGATGCGCACACCGAGCACACCGCAGCGAAGAAATGCGCACAGCTCCGAGCCAGACCCGGCGATAGATCCATTCCCCAGCACCCCTGACCCGTCTGTCAACACAATGGGTTAGAGGCAATATGGCAAACTTTGACACACTTTGCACATCATGGGAAATGCCCTGCGTTGTCTGGAGAGCCGTGCTGCCGAGCGGCTGAATTGAGAGAGAGCACAATAACACAGAGACTTGACAGAGCTGAGCTGAGCTGAGCTGAGGGGACCCGATTCCAGTCATTTCTATCCCGGCTCCTCTTCCACTTTGGCTGTGAGAGATGATCACGGAGCTGGTGTGCACCGCCGCGGCTGTGGGTCTCTATCTGAACACGCTGGACGCGGATTTCTGCTACGATGACAGGTAGGTTTCGCCCACACAGCGCAGCAGCGCCGCTGCCAACAACATCCCCATCCAGCTCCTACACTTGTCATCTCCTCCTGTTACGGAGAGGGGGGTAGGGCACGGGTCGTTGCGCCTGCCCGCATGTTTGCATATGCTTTTGTCGGAAGCTCGTAATAAATCACTGTTAATTCCTCAGATGTTGTCAAAAGCAAAAAAGACAAAGAGAAGATGAGTGCACTGACATCTTGTATTGATATCACCAAAAACATGCTTTTAATGGTGTTTGTGTATAACTTGAACTGCGCTTTTGCAGCCAGTTGAGTTCATAATGCTTCATTACTCTTATCCGTCCCTCATGTGCGTGTTCATTGAGGAAATGTCTTGCATGGTTTTCAAAGAAAACACACACCGAACCACATGGTCTATGTTCACAGTAACTCACACCGAGAGAGGTGAAGTTCAGCCCGCTGCTGAAGTGAAAACAACCTCGGTCTCATCACATGCTGCGAACATGAAGCGCGTTCAGATGCTCTTTGTGTCGGAGGAGCGCTCATGCCTGTTAAAACAATGCCCTGCACCCGGGGGGAATTAAAGCTCATTTAACCAGGGGAGTTTCATTTTGCAAACAGCTGAACAAACAAACACTGTGAAGGACTGTGGGCAAGAAAAACCTGTGCAGCCCCGATGGACAGTGATGTGCTGCAGGGGTGAAAACGTGACTTTAATTAATGATAAGATGATGATGAGTAAGTAGCCAAATAAATACAGTTGTAAATATAGTTCTGAGATTAGTTGGTAAAGCAAAGAAACATACTGGGCAGCTAACCATTAAATTAATGTATAAAATGGTAAAAAGCAGAAAAAAATGTCAATTATAGTGTCCAAGATGATCCTCAAATGTTCAAAAACACTCAGAAAAGCAGCAAATCTGAAGAGAATATTAGGCATTTTTGCTTAAAATAATAAACTAAGAAATAAAAGATTTGACACTTATTTTTCTGTTGATTGATTGTTGGTTTCATCCTAAAGATATAAGTATATTTTTCTACACTAAATCTGACTTTTTTCGTATTTTTAAAACCTTTGTCTTGTCAAACATTTGAGACTTTCTCTCTCTCTCTTTCCCTTTCTCTCACAAGCCTTTTGTGCTACACCTACGCAAAGAAAGGAAAATGTGCTGTCAATTTTTTTGTACATGATTTGTGCCTGCCATACATCTGCACTTGCAAGAATAATTGCCCTTCATGTAAATGTTCAGTAGTTGCACCGCAGCTGGCCCCCATAAAAAAATAAAAAAGACAAAGTGGACAGGTAGTTCTTCATTGACTCTGAAATATTTGGCTCCAGAAACGCTTCTGTCAAAAGTGCTATTAATTAAACTACCATTATCAAGTATTAAATCACAGGGTAAAAACTACTGATATGAAAGGTATGTGGTTCATTTCTGTGGGGATCTGAAGACAGTGAACAGGTCGCCTCCCTTATTCGTCCGCAGCAGTGGTTTGCTGTCTGGTATGCTTCTCCAGACACCCCTTAAAGGTCAAAGACCCCCCCGACTTTACTTTTCAGCACCATCAGTGACCCCTCTGTGTGTTATGTGTGAGTAAGACAGAGTGTGTGTGGAGGTGAAGGAGGAGGTAGTGGAGAAACATAGAGTGGTGGGGCTCCATATGCCTTCTCCATTTCCATTACACCTTCTGTAAAAGCACTATGGTGGCTTTTCATCCTGTCAGCTTCTCCTGCACATGTGACCGTGACACTGTGAGGTTGTCAAAAAAGCCCTTTGGTGACATATTACCTGCGGCGCTGCCCTGCCGGCTTCAGCCCACGCTTACACTCCATCCCCTCAGTGAAAGTTCAGTATCCACCAATGCTGTGTATCTATCAAAGTCACAATGGTAATTTGCACTCTCGGGGGGACACACGCCGGCGTTTTGGTTCAGAGCTCTCCGATGGAGGAGGTTGAATACCAATCAGAGGTCTGACCTTCTCTGGTCATTCATCAAACAGCGTCGTCTCTTGGGGTCAAGAGTCGTGTAGGCCCGGTCTCTTCCCTCAGGGATTAGAGGAGAGTTATGAGTGAAAGGTTAAGGCAAGAGAAGGATTGAAGTGGAGGAGCGTGGATCATTCAGGTCTGGAGTTGTCTGAAAATGATTGCCTCGCATGTGTGGACAGATTTGTTTTTCCTCATTTGTCTTTTTAAGCCAACTTGTTGTGAGCTGAGATGATCTTGTCTGACCTTTCCCCCAACAATCAAATTCCCAGTCGCATGTGGTTTTTAACATCGAAAACAGGATAGCGAGGCACTCCCCATTTTTGATGTTCTGTCTGATTTCTGCTTTTTCAATCACGTCAAGTGTTTTTCCTGGGCACAGCTCAGGACCCGGCCAAGCACTCTCCTGGCCAATGGTAATCCCAGTGAGCAGCCTCTTCGTGTGAAATGACTAAATTTTTTACGGGTGCTGAGAGAGGACTCTGGCCCAGCCACTTTTGATTTTTAAGAAAAATTTAAAACATGATCTGCTGGTTTACAGTCAGGCTTTTCTCTCACAGTGGTGATAGGTTCATTTTGGTACAGGCGATTTGATTGATTGCTTGTGAGTGGTGGTTATAGATTGGAAAATATATTCACCATCACCTCTGAACTCTCCTTTGAGTACACATCATTAAGGCAGTTGACAGGTTAATAAATGAGGCTCCACATGATGCAGACATTTCAATGATATTGGTTTTGAACAACACTTTTTTTTGACAAATGAACCCAGTAGTAGCTTGTCTTTACAAAGAGGACTAGGACATTCAGCAAACACAAAGAGTGAAGCAAGGACAAGAGCTAAAGAAGGCGTCATCATGAAATAAAATGCATCCTAAGTGGCTTTCAGCATTCAGAGTCATGTATCCCAAAACATCTGGGACTTCAATCACGTCACAGTCCCTCTGCCAAACTGAGAAACGCATGATGGTCCCTCAGGGAGTTGAAGTGAAAACATCTTCCCTCTTTGTTTCTGAGGAGCAAAACAGTTTAATCTTAAAGTGAGCGGTTTGGAAAGGTGGAGTTTGGTGAGGTTTGGATTTAATTTTCTGTATGAAATGTCCTCACAATGAGAAAATGTTTATCACAAACAAGGGTTTAAACAATTAAAAGATGCCACGCAAATAACACACAAGTGACACAGATTAGTGACTTTAAAGAAGACAAAAGATCACAGTCTGCTGGTTTCAACATCTGTTACTGTTGTTTTTGTTTTTTTCAGAGGTTAACCAATAAATGCCCTTAGTATGGATCATTTTAAGAAGTGCCTTTTCATCATAAGTTTAATCACAGTGCTTTGAGCAAAAGTGCTGAAATACAAGCCTTTGTACAGTGTGTTAATGCTGCGTTTATTGTTTAATGCTCTGGATTCATGAGCTTGTATCAACTGAGATAAGGGAAAGCAATAAATTTTGAACAGTTTCAAGCAGGAAGCCAGTTTTTATGACAGCATATGCACTTGTTTCTTTGCTACTAGCTTCTGACTACTAACTTTGATTAATTGTACCATGAATATTTCGGGACAGGTACTGATTAATTTTCATTATTTATTATTAATTGAAATTTTAGCTATATTTCTCACTAATTACTAAACATAAAAATTGTTGTAATAATAATCTAGGCTATCCACAGCATGCAGGAGAACCTGTTTAGGCACTGAAACTTGAAAAATAACCCCCACCAGAGTCCCCCTTAAGAGCAAGTGTTTGGTTTGTCCATTTTGGGCTACACTAGAAACATGGCGGTGCAACATGGCTAACTCCATGGAAGAGGACTTGCTCACTCTGTAAATACAAAGGGTTCATTTTAAGGTAAAGAAAACACAACAATTCTTATTTTTAGTTGATTATACATTAATGAAAACATACTTGTGAATATTATATTCCATTTTACCCATTAGTTTCTACAAATAGATTCTCCTAAATCATACACACTGGACCTCTGAGTAGGCTTATAAGCTAACACCTAGCTTGGAGCATTTAATGTTAGCAGCTAAAGAGACAGATTTTTCCTCCATGAATTGGCGGAGATGAGACTGGAGATAAAATTAAAGCAATTAAAGCAA
>JAPZDY010000015.1:11485606-11532199 GCA_029783645.1 Ctenochaetus hawaiiensis | reverse complement strand
CCGATCTGAGATAAAATTAAAGCAATTAAAGCAAGCTTAATATTTTAAAACAGAAAAAAAGAAATATTGTTCAGAAAAAAGCCAACAATTTGAAGGATTAGCCAACTGATTAACAGTTAGCTTAGCTCCAACAATGGCACACAAGTGTTTTAAAGTGAAGCCACAGGGTTCTTCCAACTCTAAACAAAACTAAGTGATAGATAAATGTCAGTATACACAGGTAAACAAGACAGTTAGACAAGATCAAGACAAAGTATCAGGAAGGCTAGCTGCCTCCCCTGAGCCAAGCTAACACAAACTTGCTAACAGCCCTCTACTGTAGACTAGAAACCTTATTGTAGTAATGTTAATAGAATATTTTATTAATGAACTTAAATTAGTCCTTTTTGTGTAACTGAAAAAAAAGGCTAATTGTGTAAAGTTAGCTTAATGTAAATATGTATTGCGTTACTGTCCAATATTGCCCATGACTTGTAGCTTATGGCTTTTAAAGAGTCACTTTCATGTTCCTAAAAATTCCTCCTCTAAGCCAAAGGGTATGGGTTGCCACAGTGTTACATTACATTTCTCGAAACGACAAACGGTGGGTACATTTGTTGCATGTATATATGTCCTCCATCAAAATGAGCCATGTCATTTCTGAATCATCTCTGTTTTTGATAACTGCTCATATTTGTTTTCTCCTCCGAGTTGAAGCTCCCAAGGCTCACCGCGATCCGTTTCGGCCCCGCTGTAGTGGGCGTAAATGTTACCACGCATATCTATGCCTCGAGAGAAATGATTATCCAAAACATGTGCTCTAGTTGTGCGGAGGCTGTTTAAGTTACAGTATATGCTTGGAGCAGATAAATATTGAGGGAATATGTAGGCTAATTAAATGAGTGACTTGGTTGTAAGTAATATAGTTGAGGTGAAAATGCCTGTGTCTTTCTCAACGGAATTTCTACTGTAGTCTTTTCAGAAGTGAGTAACTCTGCCTGACAAGTAGAGTGAAAAACTGATGAAAAAAGTGTTTATGAATAGTAATTTAAGATGGTTTTGAGTGAAGAGGCTTTTAACTGGATTTGGGTACCAACGCTATTATATGTTTTTAAGGAGACACAGGCAAGCCTCATGAAAAGTGTGGTTTGGTGGTAAAAAAAAAAAAAAAAGATGTCGCCATCTTACACACTATTTCATTATATTTAAGCATTAACATATTTTTTACGTATCAACCTTAAAAAGATTTTTGCAGTTAATGTCTCGCCTCCCTAGATTTGGTGGTGGAGGGCTGGGACCATCAGTCAAACAATAGGAAGGCAGGAGCAAAGAGTCTCAGTTTGATTGCTAGCAGATTTTCGTCACAAAAGCGCTTAGTGGTCTACTCTGCAGATGTTGTGGCTTTGAAATGACTCTGAAGCCACAAATGAAGGTCTGAACCAAGTATTATGAATGGGGTGAATTTCTCTTGGGGTTGATAATGGCGTCCAGTTCAATGTTTAAGAAACGGCAATAGATGTGCTGAAGACAGAGGATGAAATGTTAAAGCCTATCTCCTTGTGCTGGGATGTGCTCCAGCTTTTGCAGTCCTTAAAGGGGCAGGAAAAACAGTCCTGTGGCAAACAGATGAGCGTGCATGGCTCCTTCTTCATAATGAAAGGGTACTGAGGCAAGGACAGGGCAGATTACTTTAAATCAGAAGCATTTTATGAAAGGTATTGTCATAATAAACAAAATCTTCCCCTTCATGTCAGCAGCTCTGCCAGCTCAAACTTCTGACGTTAGAACATTCTCTTTGACATTTTCAGTGATGCAGAGGATATTGGTTTGGGGCTGTAATTTAAAAGCATCATTTTGAAAGCATATTTTGTACTAATGAGTATAGTTTCCCTCAAGGAGTTTTGACAGCTCTAAAACAGTCATATAATCATAGCACTTCCTGGTTTGAAGTAGCAAGGTTATTCTGCAAAGAAGCATATAAACCCTCAGATTTTGTGTGTTCTTGATCGCTTGATTGATTACTATTAACACTGTCCAAGATATACTGGTTAGGTTAATTGGCAACTCTACATTACCCATGGGTGTGTAAGTGATCCTGAAGGTTTGACAGCTCTGTGGTTGACTGGTTTCCTGCCCAGTATGTAGCACGCCTTTTGGCCAGTATCAGCTGTAATCGCATCCAGTCCCTCTGTAACCCTCCAATGGATAAGTTGATATATTCACAGGATTTTAGAAAAGCAAAGTCTGGCAGGTATGTTAAGTGTGATGAATACAGATGGTACCGTAATGCTATAGGGCTAAAGCGTTAATTGAATTCATGAAAAAGCAAGTTAAAAATGTTACCTTGGAGTTTGGAGTTAATGTTTACTGAATTTTTTTTAATTAAATAGTGCACAATTAGTCTGGAAGAAAAAAAGTATTTATATTAAAAAACACAATTTATTGCAGCCCTAAATGATAAATTTAGACACATTTTTGACGAAACATGAAATATTATTGTCAGCTTGAAAGCAGACTATGGATGTCTTAAAACAAATATCGTCAGCAAGTATTTATTTTAGTTTTTTTTAATTCCTCTTTTCTCTAAAAGCAAGCATACATGACAGGCTAAATAACTGCAATACTGCTGGGACTGCTACCCATGAGACATAGAGAAGAGATGAGTTTTATTTATTTTTAGGTTTTCCCTCCTTGTCCCATTACGTCCTAGCGATGGACAAATCTGGTTAAGGCTGCTGCTAACCCTTGGCTGGCCCTTACGCTTCGCAGGCCACAGTCGACCCACCCGTCTGCCAAGACATAACCGCCAAACTTCAGTCCCACGACCCTCCCTGTATACACACCATAATGTGGATCTCAAAACACTGGTATCCACTGACAACCAGGCTCACAAGTTTGCCAGCGCCCAAAAAAGATACACACGCCAAAGCCATAGATTTGTCACGTAACACCCGTGCTAACTTTGGGAGGATGACAACCTTAAACCATAGATAAATGGGTGAAAAGATCTTGCATGTTCCTTATCTGGCTAACCGCATGCGTGTTCACCATGCTCTTCCCTAATTGAGACCTTTCACAACTGTGTTCAGCAGCATGGGGGTTGAATTTCTACCTCAGTGCACTAAACTTACTTTGTAAGCAAAGCACCTTTTTGTGGTGTTAAATTACACTTAGAAGCTGGCATCCACTTTCTCTTTACACCATGAGGAGGATTTCTAAAACAACTTACAGCAGTTGGGATGTAATACAAAACCAAACCCTAACCAAGGATCACACGAATCGCAACCAGTTACCCTCTCTACCTTTTTTGAAATCAATAGCCATTGAGTTTCATGTTTCAGTGACTGTGGAGATTTTCTTTTCCGTCTGGAACCCAGAACAGCTGTCAGAACAGAAAGGAAAACGTTTTTTTTTTTTTGTTGCTGCACTTGACAAAGTGCTCACATTTCACTACAGCTTGTATCAGCTCTGACTGCAAAGACCTCTAAAGAGGATTTTGACTTTCATCAGACAGTTTCTCCAAATCTAGAGGAGTATGTTTGTGCATATGGAGGCTGTTGGTGTTTTTAATGTGCACTGACAGCTGTCAGTAGTCAATTGCATCAGTGATGAAAATGATGATGCTCGTGTTGCCTGATTGGGAGATCTTCTGCACATTCTGGCTACTTTTTATTGAATTAGTGTGAGTGAAAATTGTTGAGAGCAGATTGGGATAATCTGGGCTACTTTTTGCACCATTTGGTCAGTTTCCACCAACAAAAGGTTAGGCAGCAGTCCAAAAAATGGGCCCTCCCATCTCATCACAGATGTATGATTGAGACTGACAGAGCTTGACAGAGAGTTCAATAGGTTCAGTTTCAGGCTGAAAACTCTCTGTTCTTATGCCTGTGGTTTGGGAAGCTGTGCATGCAGCTATTTCTGAGTTAATGAAAGTTGTTTGTAGGTGGTAGATGAAATGATAATAGGTGGTAAAGGGAGCACCTGATGTGATGCTGATGTGTTTGCATAACTTGAACTTTAAGAAAATAGTTTAGTATTTTGGGAAATAAGTTGTAAAGGAGATGAGAGGATTGATATCACTCTTTTCTTGACATCATAACTATATGGAGTTAAAGTTAAGACTTCAACACATCATTGGCACCCATGTTGCAAAAAAAAACAATTACATCATATAACTCTCAGAATATCTCATCTTTGTATTACAGTTATTCACAGATTTTGCTAAAAGACAAGCTGAAACAGTAAACTTTGGAGGTCACTTTGTTTGAACTTGGTGGAAACTTTGCTTGCTGTGTCTTGCTGTTCAGGTCTTTATGCTAAGGTAAATTAAAAGAAACCAAAGCTAATACTGTACCTTTGGTGTCTACTCCTTGATTTTTGCATGGCTTACTAAGAACAATGTGTTTTGTCACCTTTAGAGGTTGGTGCGGTTACCTTTGGACAAAGTCAAAGTCTGTTTGTAATCTTGATGCTAAACTCAACAGCTGCTGGCCATAGCTTTAATTTTACTTCACATATGTTACAAATTATTTATCTTCTAAAACAGTAATACGTGCATTTGCTAAAACTATCATAAAGTTCCCTTTACATTGCTAATGCTCACTGATATTCAAAGTTTCTAAAATAAAGAACTCATTACAAGCTGCAGCCTTTGTAACTCTTCTAACTTTGATATGCACATAAAGTGCTCACATAACAGCTGGTTGAAATGAACTGCATTAATATTGCATTAATAACTGCCTGCTTTTATCATCACCTGGAGCAATAACATTTTCCCCAAGCCTTGTGCATTTAGCTGAGTTGGGGAAATATTGCTCCCAAAGTTAAAGTAAAAAAAAAATGTTTTTGTGTTGTGAAACAAGCTATTTGTTTGACAAATAACCAAAATATGATGAGATAAAAATCCTTGAGCCATGCATGCAATGATGAAACTTCCATTCATCTCAGCATGAGACACTGCCACTGTGCTGTGCCTTAATTATAAGTGCCAGGCGGTGCACAAAAGCAATTGAAATTCATTAGCTTGGTAACCTTGGCACTGAACCCTAGCTTCATGCATGGCTGATCCAGCTAACTGTTGTAAAATATACTAATATGCATATGGCTTTCTGGGTCAGAACAGGGCCAAATGTGGAGTACACGTTGTGTGGGGAATAATCGGTTTGTGTTTCTCACCAATAAAAAAAACTAAGAGGGGGAGATTGAGAGAGTGAGGGCTTGAGAGATTTAAGGTTCAGGAGGGATCAGATAACAACCCCACTACCTTTGCTCAAGGACACAGTTATGGTGTTTGGAGGCTTTGTTGCTCAAGTGTTCATATTTGTTTTCCTTCATGTCTTTTCAGCACGACATTAAAGACTTTCCAGAGAAATTAGATGCTCATTATAAACCCATTGTGAGGGCTTTTTAATGGGTATGCTATAAAAATTTATGACCATATCCTCATTTTCTATGTATAGCCTAAAACTTGTATGAAGTTTCTACTTCCTGCATAACATAAATCCTTTGTCATCTGTCTAAATTCTGTTCACACTCGCTGGCTTTATAAATGTTTGGAGGGAATATAGCAAGTTCCCATTTCATTCCCATCCACATGATTTACTCTGCAGAGGGAGATAGCCTTTCTCCTCTTCCTGTTTCCTCCTGATAAGCGCCTAAAAGTGGAGAACCACACTTGATAATACAGATAGAGGAAGTTTGGAGGTCTCAGTGCAGCTGTGATGTTTGGACTTGTTCTCATTGTGGCACAATGGAAGGCTATTTGGAGACATGAAAAGAGATGATAGTGATTATTATAGATAGCTGGACAACAAAAGAATTGGCTACTGATCGAAAAAATGTTTTGTAAAAAAAATTGGGAGTCAGCTAAACTGTTCAGAGTTGGAATTGACATCATAATTTCAGACTTCACCATAAAAATGCAAATTTGGGGGTTTTGTGGTACATCATTTTCAGCCAAATTGAAACACCAATTCAATCAGAATTTGGCTCGACTGGAAGGTAATTATTCTGTGTTTAGAACCGTAAAGCACATCATCCTTCAACTTAACCATCCTCCTCAATTTTCTATGCAGGGTCAGGAAACACTTAAGCCAATTTCCCTGTTTTGATGAACTGCCTATTTAAGCGTTGCTCAATAGTCCACTCACCCATCACACGAAGGGGAACAGAACTCCTTATTTCTGCAAAGTCGGTCCCATTACGGGATCAGTACCTTGTTTCTCTGGTACAAGGAGCTTGTTGGCGATAAGGTGAATCGCTGTTTAAGTAAACATGGCAGTTCAGACTGCAAGAAAGCCACAGTGAAATCCAGCTTTGCTAAATGGTAGAAATCTGCGCTTGATAATGGCTGTTTTCCCGCCTCAGTAACCTTGAGATAAACCAGCAACCATATATGTCCCTCTGTAAACTGTAATTTGTTTCTCACCATCACTGTGATATTCATGGATGATTGGGAAAGGCTTGGTTATTGTGCTTTCATGCTCTGACAGGACTGTTATTTATTTTTGATGTGTTTGGGAGCAATTTTACCACACCACTCACTTCTAACCCCCACATTTCACCCCTTCAATTTACTATTTTAATCTTTAATCTGGCGGACTGCACTGAAGGTCACTGAATTATGGATGGTTTGCTTTTGATAGTTGATATGAGCTCTGTGATGCATTTGCACTTTCATTTTGATAAGAGACATGCAGCTGGGAGCTTTGACTCTGTCAATACTTTGATTGGTTGCACCCTGCCTAAAAAGAAATCCAGTATCCAAGGCCATCACTTATTCTGTTTCATGTGAATTCAGGCTTCTATAGGTTCTGTCCTGTTGTAGATTTGTATCTCCGCTCTGTAGACAAGGAGAGCAGACAGATTAACGGTCACCACCGAGTGGGATGGTGCCTGCTCATCCACCACACTGTGCATTTAATCAAAAAATTCCACACAAGCATTTTCCCTCAAGGCTCGCTCATTATCGTGATACCACATCCACTCAATCTATTACAGAGGTGGCAGACAGCGACAATTTAATCTACACTCTGTGGCCTTGCTGTTTTTTTACAGCTTTGGCCAGCAGCATCTACTTCTTGGCAGCGTTATCAGCACAAGAATCATACATGTGCTGTCCATGTTGCAGACAGGATAGATGTTTGTCTGGAATGTGAAATAAAGCCATCCAATTGTATTTTTTCGCCCCTTTTACACACAGAGATGGAAATACATGCTATCTTTAGCATAGTATGTCAATGCATTTGTTTTGCAATTACAGGAAAAGTTGGACAATTATGGGAAATACAGTCTATTTGCTGTCATGCTGGGGGTTGGATCAGAAAAGTAAAACCCCTTAGTGTCTGTACAGTTAACATAAAACTGACACCAGTAGCTTTCAAAGTTAGCTTAGCACAAAAACCAGGGGGGAATAGTTAGCCTGGCTCGGTCTATAGGTACATTTAGCTTTGGAGAGGTAGGAAGATTCTAATAAACATGTTAAACCTGTTTTTATGTACAAAAAAGAGCATGTAATGATAACAATTTTTGGAGTTTATACAGTGAAATATTTCTTAATGTCTTACAGTTAAAGGTTTGAATGGATTAAGCAAATGCTAATCAATGAGCTATGGATGATCTTACGGGTGGATTTTGGTCCCTTTCAACTGAGCCTGTCTTTGCTAAGCTAAGCTAACTGGCAGTTTAACTTTTCCCTTATGCAGAGCCTCATGTCAGTCCTCTTTAACTGTGGAAATGAGGGGGAAGTGTTCAGTTTCTTTCCATCAGTGCTTTGCATTACATTGATTTATATGTATATCTTGAATGACAAAAAGAACAACTTGGCTGCAGTCACTTGTAACCCAGTCTTCCATACAAATGTCATGACGTCGTAGCATGACATCATGTCTGCTTGTCCCTGCAGTCCATCTCAGAAGGGAATATGGTACTTTTATGATGTTATACGATGCGTTTTATGGTTTCATAATGGAGTTTCCTGCAGCATTTTAAGCAGGGCCATATATTTTGGAACCCCTGCTGATAGTTTGACAAACTTATATTAAACCTCCTGCAGGGAAATGCATCTGACATATTTTATTATTGCACTCAAATCTGCTGGTCTCATAATTCAGACTATAATTATTGCCTTTAGACTATTGATCGGATTTGCATTGCTTAGGTGTGTCAGAGCTGAATGAAAATGTGGCCAACTTTTTGCTTTATCCTGAGTTAAGGGTCATATCAATGGGGTTTGCACTTTAGCGATGACTTCATTAGTTTTAATGTGAGGATCGAGTTCAGGCAAATGGGTTTGTTGTACCAGCCATGTTCAACAGATCACAGATCAGAATTTGAAAAGATCTCAGATAATTAGCGCCGATCCTTGAAAAGAAGACAGATTTGGTCTGGGTTGGCCCCTGTGGTACCCCTCTATAGCTGCCGTTTCTCTCTTGCTAATGCTGGAATGTGACAACTGGTCACGGCAGAAGAAAGGGAGGCCTATTCTGGATTGGATACAGCACTGTACGGTCCGTTAGTGCAGCGTACTTGGCCATTACAAATGCTGCATGCGAATCCGACCACTGAAAGCTGTCAAAGCAGAGAGAAGCCAAAGTGTGACACTGCAGGATGTTTTGTTTCCTGTGCAACTCTCCGCCGTCTTTACATGCACCATAAAGGCACAAATCCTCTACATTCTCAAAATAGCTGCATTTTTATATTCCTGATCAGATTACAAACCAATTCTGATGGAGCATTAAAGTGTTTTTTTTTGTTGTTTAATCAGAGACAGAAGGCTTTTGAGCAGAAACAGAATGCTGCTTTGTTTCTCCAGCTGCTCCCTTGGCAGCGCTGAAGCACTCAGATCCTCTACTGGCTCTGAGATTTGTCATCAGCAATTAAAGTTGTCCTCATTATAATCCCTGCAGCAGATCAAAACTGATCTGAGGCTCTTAAAGGAACTCTGAAGTTTGAACAGAAGTTTTTGTCTCCAGAGAGAAGGACCTGCACCACAAAATATGGTCTCCTCATATCCACATTTGATTATCCTCCAACCAAAGAACTTCATTCTTTATCTCTTTGAGCTACTTTATAGTAGAACAAGAGTCACAACAGTTTAGTTCGACTTCCATTGGTTTTCAAGGTCTGATACAAGAGAAAAGGAACTTTTTTTTTCCTTGGCAAGTGACAGTAAAACCAGCTTGACGTTGCCAAGGTCTGCTGTGCTGTCAGTTACAGTGAACAGTGGGGCTACGGCTCTCTGGAGAGGGCATTAGTGGGTGTTGTTGATGCAGTATGTCCACACCTTGTGTTTTGCATGTGTGCATGCAAATAATACCACTGAACTAAGATGAGAAGTTGGCCCAGAACATTGGCAGTCCCTTCAGAGCTGTGACTCTTCATGACCTGTCAACATTCATCTGGTCCATGTGGTGACAAATCGATTCCAGGCAATGCGTCTGCCCTTGGTGTGCAAGTTCCCCATTTTAATTTACGTGTGGATGAGGGGCTTCCATAATGATTAATTCAGGTGACTAGGGGTGCGTGTTTTTGTAGGTCACTGTGCCAAAACCTGCAGCTCTACCTCTGGAAGTAGGCCAGTGCAATTGATTGTAGAAGCAGAAGGTACCATGAATTAAATAGGTGAGGGAAAAAGGGAGAAGGAATACCTGGAGCTTAAAAATACACAATCACGTGCTCATGTTAGTGAAGCAGACATGCCACTGGAGCTGTAACAGTAACCATGGTAACCTCAGAAGAATATTTGGACATGAATATGACCGCTCTTTAGTCACTTTTTCAAAAAAAGTCTTGCAAATTAGAAAGTGAACATAATTCATTGTTTTTAATTTAAATGCATCCAACATGACCTAATCCTGAACTATAGCTTTGTGTGTATATGATACATTAGAATTTACTGACATGTATTTTATATACACGCCCAGATACTAAATGTGTGAAATCTGGGCATGTATCAAAACGATGTTAATAAGTGTCCAAATTCTCTATTTCTGAAATACCTAGTAAGTATAATTTACTTTAGGCTACTGAACATGTAAATTGTGGGCTGATTTTGGAAGCAGCTATGAACTATATAATGCCCTCAAAAACACAGACATGTCTGCCACTTTTGACCAACAGCTGTGCAACATTTTTAAAAAGCAAAAAATTACACTAATTAGAGTTTAGGAAATTTCCATTGTCACTGAAGAGTTATGTATTGAGGCCTGAACTTCAGCCATGTTTTCTCGATTTGTGTTTGCAAATGCAGAAGAAAGCTATAATTACTGATTGAATATTTAATTTCTACCTCATTCAAATGGTAGATACAATTCTAAATGAAAAGTAACAGCCTCATTGCTAATTTTTGTATGTTGTAATTAACATAGTAAAATTAGCATACAACAAACAAACACCCCTGTAAAACAGCATAATTCAATCCCTGCATAAGAAACAATGTTGTATCTGCAGCAGCGAGCTAGGAAATAGCAACATCTGTCTGGCTTTTTAAATCATATCTAGCCTGCACACAGCTGTGATTTATGTATTGTTTGGCTAAGTCAGAGAGTAGCACTCAGTCTGCTTTTTAATCAAGCATAACATTTATCACTGTGAATGCAGGCGACTCGGGGAGGCCACCCTAATTAGCCGATCTCAGTCAGACACTGTAATCAACTGTCGGGAACGTACTGGATGCCGAACTTGGACAGACTGATTGGCTACTCGTTTGTTGTCTTGTAACATGCTGGAGGTGGTTTTATGGTTGGATGGAGGGTGTTAAAATTGGCCACTGTTTCGCTGATAAGAACTGGATGTGTGGGAAAGCCAAGGATTTTAGAAACCCTATGAATCTCTCAGCGTGCAGTGCTCCTGGACATTGGCTCATGTGGAAGTGTTTCACACCGTGAGTGCTTGTTGGGCACAGTACCATATTCAGGCATATGGCACATTTATTGGGTGAGATGTTTTTTAAATACCTATGAATTTCACATGAAGAGCTCCTATCTGAAAGTGTAAGAGAGAAACACAGCTGTATACAAGAAAGAAAGTTCCTGGTGGTCTTCAAGGGGTTCATGGAGGTGTGAAATTGTAAATTGAACTGAACTGTGCATTCCCCAAATATTACTTTCAAGTGTTTTTCAATTTAATAGCGCTCACATTTTTAGCCTTTTAAACAAACACTTTATGTGGCAGGTCTGCTTGAAAGCGGACTTAACCTGATTCAACAAGGTTCTCCTCTGCAGGGATGAACAGCTTTACAGACAGGAAGTTCATGTTCATCACACTGATTAAAAACCCAATTCATTCCACAGCGTTTTTTAAGACAAGAGTTCTGACCCCTTTAAATCCCAACCCAGTCTTTTCACTTCACTGCGTCCACTGTATTTATACCCTGGGGGAAAGTACAGCATTAGTTTTATTAGCCATTGATTTCCCATAGCCGTTCCCCCTGGTGAGGCAAAGGATTCATCACAGCCTTTTATTGACACCATCAGTCAGGGAGCGCCACTGTGGGCTCTGCTTTCTTTTTAGCTGAGGTGGCAATGGTGGCACAGCTGTCAGAGCTCCACTGTTTTGTGTGACCAGCTAATGGGAAGCGATCAATCCATCACTCAGATGGAGATAAAGACACGGCAATCAATCTGCTGAAAAATAGATGGAGTTGCACTCTCAGTGATTGGGTTCATAATTTTTCTACTAGTAAATATAGTGCATAAAAAATGTCTGCATAAGAAATACTTTAATGATGGAGGACGTGCTCCCACGAGGTGTTTAGCTCAGATTAGTGTAAAAGCTTGTTGCAAAGGTGAAGTATGCTAACTCCCAGGAAAACTACGACTTTTTGTTTATTCATTCTGTTTGTTTACAGATTAAACAAATAGGATTTAATGTGTTCACAAGTGAGGTTTAGAGTTTTTGTTAGGCGTATTGGTGAACTTTGAACAGGGCAGCTTATTGTTGCAGCGTTTTAAAGCAAAGCTAATCGCCTTTTCCCTTTTACAGTAGCTACTAAACAGACATTAGTATTGATTTTCTCATCTAATTAACAGCCAGAAAATAAATAATTATATATCCCACACTTCTATTAATCAGCTTAAAAGGTCCTTGCATAACAAGTGAAAAAAATTTTGCTTTGCTATCAATTGAAACATTGATGCAAACTCTTTCTGCACCTTTCAAGATAAACATATATAAGGCCTTGAAAAACATGGCAGTTATTCTGGCAATAGGCAAATGTCAAGAAGTTGAATCACACCATTTTTTTTTACCAGTTAGCAGTGACATCAATTCAAAATACAGTACTGTACGCCTTTTAAATTCTCCATTGACTGACTGGTTTTGCCTCCAGCTGCCAAACTCAACAGCTCTCGGTTCATGTTTTATAGACATTTTATACCCAAGTGAGATCAGTTGATTTCTTTTTTTTTTAGGTCCTGGTATATTTAGGTGCACAGTCATGTTACATACAATTTGTTGACCCTGGTCTGTTTAGTTAGCTGTTGTGCTAGTCAGGAAACTGGCTTCACAGGGGACATGAAAGCGAGTCCTTGGCCTGACAAAAGAGAGACAGCCGACTTCCTGACGCTTAGCTCAGACTGTTTCAGCCTCTTTGAAGCTGAGAGCCCCCGGAAGAAACTTGTTTCCCCTGATTGGCTGCTTGGACGGACTGAGGATGGAGAGGAGACTTCATCTTAATCAGGAATGAGCTGACTGTTGAGCCGATTTGGTGATGAAGCTTAAACAGCTGGACATCAGTGATGAGGAGGAACGATTACGAAGCGTGTCTGTTTGATCACACCAATTAAAATCATTAATGCTTATAGTACTTTGTTGGACTTTGGCCTGATATTGATGTAAGTGGAGCATAACAAAGTTTGTAATCATCCTCAGCCTTTTATCTTCTCATTCTTGGAACATTGATTTTCTTGTGTGTGAATTAAGGCTGCACCACCGATCGAATAATTTTGGCTTCCCAGAATTAAATAAACATGATTATTGACTTTTGAAAAGCATTCTCTGCTAATAGGAAGCTCAGCTGCATATCAAACAAGCGCTTCCTTGATAAATAACCCACTGATCATGCACCATGCTGCAGCATTTCAGTGTAGGAGAGAAAGAACATGCAAAATTAAAATGAATTGTTTAGAGCAGAAAGCAAAGAACTAGTCTCTTGATCATCATCTTTTGCTCGGTAGTATCTAAGGTTGGAGGAAAATGATGTTAAGCAAGAACAATTAGTGCATGTGAGCTGTGTCAGCAGCACAAAGCAACACAATTAACTTGCCTTAACACTGGAAAAAACACAATGGTGTGATGAGAGCATAAAGGCCAAGAACAATAACATTTGGTTAAAGGTTTTAACACCATTTTTATTGATATTTTGCTTCTTCAAGATGGTCGGTGAATTAGAAAGAGTCTCATTTTGATGCTAAGATTTTTGCTTTAACATAGAGCTAAAAGCAGTGATCTCTTTATGTAAATGTGGAAGTGCATTTAATTAATCGATGAATGAATAATCTGAGCAAATGATCCTGATCTCTATATTGGCCAGAATAATCCTGCTTGTCAGTTTGGCCCTTATCATGCAGCTCAAGTGTGGATAAGTATGTTTGCAGCTCACAGTGAATGTGCATCACCGTGTCTATGTTGGACGGATGTAAACAAATACAAATATTTGCGTAAGAATCAGCACATACAGTACAGTCAGTTTGCTCATGCAAGAGTGAAAAAAGTAAACTCTGTTTTAATTAACACTCTATCAACAAGCTTATCCCCAGAGGAAACATTCATTGAATGCTTAGATCTGAGAGCAACAATAAAATAACTAAATATTTGCAGTGAAATAGACTGTTTTGTGTTATTTGCTTTAAACTAATCTCTGCAGGAAAAGTTAAAATTAGTCATTTATCTGGCCTTTTCATTCCACCAAACTTCTGGCTGGTTATTCTGCACCCTTGGGAAAAATGCTGGGAGCTGCAGGATGGGCTATTTTTAATCAATGAAAAGACAGATCCAGTAAACTGAGCAGGAGAGAAAAAAAATGTAGGTTAGTGCCTTGAATACAAAGTGATTTTCATCCTCTGTGTTTGTGGTTTATTTTCAGTAATACATCTCTTAAAAAAAAAAAAAATTCTTGGCAGTTTTCTCCTTCTTTGTTTTCATGTCATCAGTGCTCAGCTATGCCGAACACCATCTAGCAGCAGTTTATCACTGTTCACACATTTCAGATGAAGGAAAGAAACAAGTAATTGCATCTGAGCCGGACATTAAAATCTGCCAGATTAATGTCAGACTTTGTCTTACGCATCAGCCTCTGTGAGGTTGAGCATAAATCTTTCACAATGAGGCCGCTGGCAGTATGAAGCAGTTTTGTGAATGCTATCTGGACATTTATGCATTTTTCCTCCCCTCCCATGTTAGTGCCAGTTTGGCGTGGGACGAAGTGTGGGAAAGTAGCCGTGCCACTTCTTGTTGGGGTATTGTTCTGCCAGCGATGTCGTTGACGTATAGTGTTTGAACACACCCTTAATGCTCACTTCCTGACCTTACGGCCTACAGATATACAAACCAAACAGATACAAAGAGGTGATAAAAAGTGGATATGTTGTGTTAACATCTTTATGTATTGTGTGTTTCTGCAGCATAAGCAATCGCTGAACTCAAATAGGAAAAGCACTTAATTAAAGTAGGAAGGATATTGAGGAGGGCACACTGGAGCTCTAGTGTCTTTCTCCCTCCTCAGCATCTCACTCTTCCCTCTTCATCACTACCTCCTCCTCTCATGCTGTGACCACATAATGGTAGGATTATAACAGCTGATAATCAGCCAGTGAATGAATCACTCGGGCCCAGCCAGCAGGCGTAATAGCTTTAAGCATGATTGTTCAACCTTGCAATCTGATTGATGGGTAGGTACCTCCAGGATTAAAAAAAAAAAGAGAAGACCATATCACCAGCTCCACTTTCCAGTCACCTCATGTGGTGAAATCCCCCCCCCCGGCGGAGTGACCACTGAGGTGAAATTTATGGGATTTTTTATCATCCACCAGCTGTGGCGTTCACTGGGAACAGAGCCATGAACTGTATTTCCCTGCCAACTGCAACTTGACACCATAGGACACGGTTTCATATAGATCACATACAGTACAGCATCTTTCTGCGTGCAGCATGTGTGTGTGGATGCCTTGAGCACAACACACAACCTTTAATCAGATTAGCGGTTGACCCCCGACCTCAGTGCATGTCTCAGAAACTCCATGCACCCTATGATCACTTTCTAATCCTGTTAGTAGTGGATTAACGCAGAGGTGATCTGGACCCTGACACCCACCCACACACACACACATACACTCTTCCTGTAATACACTGCACCTTATCCCACTGCCAGTGCATGTGAGACAGAATGTAGATTAAGATGAAATGTGGAGAGAGCTTCGTCTTCCAGTGCAAACTGTTTTGATAACTCATAAAAACTTGTCTAAACGGATTCATTTTATCAATTTCAGTATATTATCAAGCATTTGTTTTAGTTTAATTAGGGTCATTAAAGGCATAAATCTTACAGATTAGCAGGAACAGGGGTGTGTTTATGATCTTTTTGCATCTGTGATAATAGCAAAACAGTTATTTTCATTCTAAGGTATTCTGCAGATGTTTTAGATCAAGGGAATGTCAAAAAATAATGAAAAAGGCCATCACTATTCTTTTTTTAACCCAAACTAAAGTTGTTGATGTCTTTCTTTTTTTTTTTAAACAAAATTTCAAAACTACATGTATTTTTAGATGCGGGGATATAAGTCACAGAAAACCAGCAAATCATCACATCAGAGAAGCTGAAACAAAAGAATCTTTGGTGAAAATAGTCTTGCACCCTTTTTGACTTACTCAGCCAAAAATTGGCAATAGTGAAAGGAGTGTCTTGGAGAGGAGGAGAGCCTTGTTCTGCAGACCAAAACAGCTGTAGATTGCACTGTGAAACATGGCCTCCAACCATTGATTTAAGGCTTTGGCAGCTCATTCTCACAGTTTGGCTGCTGTTTTGTTCCACGTCTACTGTACTTTACAATCTAAAAGATATAAAAGATTTGAACACTGCAGTGAAGATCAAACAAACTTACTCTACACTGTATCCGCCATCTATAAATGAAAAGAAAGGCGAATTCTGGATTTTTTCTACTTTTTTTTTCTGTGTACACTGTTGTGCGAAATAGAAGTCTAGATTTAAAAAAATCAAACATCTCGACAACTGATAACACAACAGTCTGACATTCACTGAGACACAAAAATTGTTAGAGCTACATCTCACAGTTTGACACGCACTGATTTGCGTAGGAACATTAGACAGGTAACATGAGGAAAAGTGAGGGAGATGGCAGGCAACAAAGGCAAACATTGCAGCTAATGTACACAGCCATCAGCAGGCCCTTTAGCTCTATTTTTGAAATGCTCTCTAAGGCTTTCTCCTTATGATTTAAGAATAAAATAAAGGCAGCAGCTCTGTAATCAAGCTGGCCTTTTGTGGTTCCACCTCAATTCATTTTCCTCTGTGCTGCTGTGTTTTGTCCCATGGGTACAAAGGCCTTTCCTTCTCATGAAGTTGTAATCATCTGTGTTCCTGCTACTCCTCCAAAGAGCCGGTAGCATCATTGGTGTGTTTACTTCAGTAGTGCGCCAAACAGAGATTAGCAGTGTATGAGTAGGCCTGTCTGCTGCAGCTCACTGTCTTTGTGGTTAATTAGCACTCCGATTGCTCAGTAAGGAGACGGAAATTTAATAAATCTTGGCCAGACGAGGGGTATTAAAAAAGTTCTTGGTACCAAAGTAGATCAGTTCAGATGAGTTATGAAGGAGTGTGGAACGATATAAAGACAAAAAGCAGAAAGGAAGAAAGTAATGGCGATGAATTAGAGGAATTAGATGGATGGAGGACATGGATGAAGTGGGATCAACTTAAGATTTTAAAAGGGGCAGCATATAACCAAAGTAACCCCACATGCTGCTCCCTATGCTGTTTGCTATATCTTTGGCTGAAGTCGGTAGCTGTTGTTAGCTTGTTAGCTCAGTTAGCTTTGCAGCTAGTGACTTTGTTAGCTAAACATCCTGCCGGTACCTCCAAACGAACAGTGCGTTGGTTTTTACACTGCAGCATAATTAGCTAGCAACATAGTACAAAGGCATCTATCAGAATTATTATTTCTTCACTTGTTTTTTGGTATTTCTGAAATTTTTGGAGCAGTCTAAACATAAATTCTGGCCATCTGTCACACAGATGAAAGGATGCATTGAGTGGGGATGTGGATAGCTGTAAAGAAGTAATGGCAACAAATGGCAGAGAAAAAAAAAACAGGAAAATGAACAAAGAGGTGATGACATCCATGAAATAATGTCCAGTCCAGTATCCATTAACAGGGCAGTTTTTACGATGATTGGCTAATCCATCTCATTACCGTCAGGAAGCAGGAGGATGCGCTCTGCTGCAAGAGGTTGTAATTCAGCCAGTCCTGATTATGTTAAGTGATGGCAGTTTATACTGCAGATGTTTATTAGAGTGGAGCGAGTGCACATGATGCAGACAGACAGGCTGGACGAGAGCCCAAATATTTAAAATAGACTCGAGTGTGGTGTTTTGCAGTGCAGTTAATATTGCTGTGTCTTTAAGTGGAGCACCCTAAAATATTTTTAAATAAAAAGCAGGTTTGTTCAGTCAGACCACAGAGAGTGGGAGAGCAAGTTCAAGTGGACTATAGTGTGTGTTTTTGCATAAACTTGTCATTTGAAATCTGTAAACTGGACTTTATGAGGATACATTGGAGGACACAACTCTTTTTTACAGGATGCACTTTCTGACCTTAGGGATTTTTCACTTCTAGCTGGGAGAAGAAGTTAGGTTTATCCATGGTTTCTCTGCCTCAGCAGAGTTGTTCAGAGTGGATCAGCAGGGCAGGAATGATTGAACCTGTAGATGCAGCGTTGCGTAAATAGCTTTAGATGTTTGGTAAAGAGACAAGAGGAATTTTCATTAAAAGTTCACATATGTTTTAAACTAATATTCACCATAGAGAGACAATGGCATTGGTTACATTTATGCTAAAATCAATATAATGATATAGAAAAAAATTCAAAAGATATAACAGAAGATATGAGCTCTGCATTGTTGCCATATTAATTAATATGATTTGATTTGATCTCCTCTATCTAACCAAATCTTACAAGAGTGCACATCATGTTTTTCTGGTATTCTGATATGAATTCTAATAGATTTTGCTGATATTGGTTTATTTTGTTCAATTCCATTATGCTAACACGTAAACAGAACATTTCTAATTAAAGGAGTATTTTTACAGATTGGGATATGTCAACAGTTTTTTATTGTTGCTGCACAATCGGCACGATAAACTGTTGTAGCAGATTTTGCTCCAATTAATTAATCCATCGGATTCCAATTAATTAATTGTTTTTGATGAGAGGAAATAATTTTTATTCCTCTCACACAAAATCATTAAAAAACATCTGTTACTCCTCTGTATTTCTTTGTCCACATCTCCTCCTTTGTCAATTATGCAGTATAATAATGAATTATTGCTTTACCTGAGTTCACCTAATCAGTGTGCATAAGGGAAAAAAAAGCCAGTTTGCAGGTTTAATGTATATTCGCCTGCTGCCTTTCAAAGAGGCCCATGCGTGCATGAACCTCAGCACATGAAAAGCAAATCGCTGGTGGTGAGATCACTCTTGGGGAGATGGTGGAGTGCTACATTTGCATATTGAAAAGACACATGCCCAAACACTGAAAGACAGCCAATTTTCTCTTCACTGAGAGCAGTGGACAGGTGAAAGAGGACCTCGGCCTATTACCGAAAGGAAAAAAAAAACAAAAAAACGTACCCCTACACGCTAATGTCTCTTTTCAACCCCTGATGGAAATGCCCCCCCACCCCACCAAAAGAAAAAAAAAAAGAGAAGAAAATTGAAAAGACCAAACCAGTCCTGTACTTTGAGGATTGTGAATAGAGTGCCCCACAGCTCGCCCGCCCGCCTGCCCCACATACGACGGCTGAATACAAAAGAGCCCCCCCCCCCCCCATAAGAGAAATCACTACAGGAGACCACTCTATCTGCAGCCCTGCAATGGAGCCATCAGCACAGGCTCTGCTGTCACACATGTGCACACGCTCGCAAACACAAAGACGGACACCTTTGCATGTAGCATTCACATCCTTTACAGTAGCCTTTATAGTCACAAACACACACACACACACACACACACACATATACCAGTGCTTTCAACCCGTTCCCAAACCCTCATGGCTAATGCATTCTTTTCATCCTCCAGTGGCGGCCAGGAACAGGGAGGGAGATGAGTGGTTGGCGCTGATTTGAATATTTTAATTATTTATCAGCAGTGTATTGAGATCCAAGCCATGCTAAGGGACGCGAGGGAGCCGGGTGAGGGCGCATCCTGCCGTGTTTGGATATGATAGCTGGCTGTAGGGACAGAGAAGTGGAAAAAACATGGACACATGGCTCGTTTTGGTGGACATAATACTTTTCTGTTCTGCAGTGAATCATAGTTAAGTATCAATAAAACTTTCAGTGTTGATAAATGTTGTTTTCAATAAAAAGTTTATTGCTCTTGTATCTCATGTTCCCCCCCTGCTGTCATATCAAACTCTGCATGGTACAGAGATGTCAAAATACACTTCAATTGAAAGCTCCGTGTGTGAGTATAGTGAGGAAAGGAAGTAAACTGAGTGATGTAATGCATTCGGTTCTTAGAAATATCAGACAAGGGAGAGTTTCACTTTGATTGTTGCAGCCTTAGAAACACACACAAGCCTTTCCTTGATGGAGAACAATCCTGGGAAATGGAGGAATTTACTATACAGCTCACGCGATGACAGAGTTGTGGGTTTGAAGGAAAAAACAGTGATGTTAGAATTAACACATTGAGCAATTTATCGCTTTTACGTCGTATTCGTTGGCTCATGTGCCATTATTTTCCTTCTCATTTTTCCAGTCTTTTCCCTTTCACCTCGGCTGCTCTCATGCTGGGTACAGGCTTGCAGCTCGATCTCCCTCGTTCTCTCCCTCCCACTCCTTTATGCGCTGTGCACTAAGTTACAATCTCCAGACAAAGGAAGTCCTCGGCTGGCCCCCGTGTCGCTGTCCTTTTTCCTTTCTGGTGCTCCACGCACAAGCTCAGAAAACAGCGCTAATCATGATCGAGCCCTGAGAAACAAGATTGCCATTACAGCAGTGTGATCAAATCTTGAAAACACAAAGTTTTAGACAGTCTGTCTCACATACGCCATGTGTTTGTGCAGCAACATGCAAAAGAAAAAACTACGTGGCTTGACTAAATAATCAGCATGCTTGCAGAGGAGAGGGTGAGGTGTTATCAATCTGCTCATTGTCTGATGCTTTGATATTTGGGATGCAATAAATTTAAGCCATTAAATCTGCAGTGCACAGGTTTCGGTGTTCTTGTTTTATGGGCTCATTTTAAAATTAACGATTTATTCAGTATCAGTATGGAGAGGATGTACAGCAAGATTTTCTGTGTTTGCACCAGAATTTGAATCACCTTGTTGGCAGTTGTTAGGTGGCATTGTCTGTAGCTGATTGTTATTTTCAAAAGCATATTGCTGCTTCAGTCAAGCCTGACATTGCATCAAGTTACTATTGTCATTTATCAGTCTGCTAAGCCTTTGAATTAAAGTTTATTGCAAATTATTCTGTCAGTTTGTAGAATCTGTTCACAAAAACTACCCATTCAATTAATTATAGCATTTAAAATGAACTTTAGGTTTTGAAACTGTGACTATTTTCTAAAACAGAAAAAATAACCATCAAACACGGATCTTTTCTTTCATCATACTAAAAAATCAGTCACATCACGGCAGATACAAGCAACATTTGAATCACTGCTCTTTCAATACTCCATAGGTCCAATTTGCTTCATCTCCTTTGTTGTTCTGATGCAGTAAAAACTCAAACAGTTCTGATAATAATAGTGAAACATGAAAAAAATACATGTTTCATGTTATAAATCTTAAACCTGGCCCACTCCTTCTTAGTTTTGTTAGTGTTTAACAGCCCTTTTGTAATCTTTGGCCAACTGCAAAGCTTTTAGTGTTTCAACTGGGGTTTAGTTTTTATGCAATCAGACTATGTTTAAACAACTTTCATTTTTGTGGATGCTTTTGTGCTTCTGCATAGTTCAAATAAGCTTGAAATTGTTTGAGTGTGAATAGAAAATACATGCTTTTAAACTGAACCCCAGATATTAACAGTGTATGAGAAACACTGGTTTTCCTTTGGCTTTGTTTTGTTCCTGCTTGTTAGTCTTTTCCCCCTGGCACCTGCCTCTGTCTTGAGTCATGAAGATAAAATTCGCTAAGATATTTGTATTATCGCCAGCCAGGCTGGCTTTGATAAAATTCCAGATTTTTCTATTGTATTTATGGGGGGATTTTGTGGGGGATTCTCCCACTCAACTCTGTGCTGTTGCAGCTTCTATTCATCACTGTGATTCCCTGTGGTGAACCTCGTTTGTTGCAGTCTGTGAGTGTACATGAATGCAGCTCGTGTCCCCAGTAATGATCCGCTAATTATGAGAATCCACAGCAGTCTCGGAGGTGTGAAACCACCTGCCCTTGTGTGTGTGTATGTGTGCGTGTCTGCAGGTACCTGTGACATATGTACATGCTGTGAGTGAGCGCGAGCAACAATGCACACGTTTGTGTATTTAATCACACTCTGTAGTCCTTTTATTACATTTGTCTGTCAAAATTCACTTACGCCTTGATCATCGAACATTTTCTACATGAGGGCATGTTACACATGCAGCAGGTGTCTCCTGTGTCACTACTATTAATTTTTTAAATTGAGATCAATGCTTAATCACATATATTTTATTTTAACTGGATCATAATCAGCAACATGAGAATCACTGACTGCTCAGCTCTCCCACGTGTTTAATTAAGTTTCAAGGTACTCTGTCGATCTGTTTTGCTGATAAATTAATGCACGTGTTTTCCCAGTACTACAGCAAACTTACACATCCTGCAGGCCCACACATCCACACATAGACTGTATGCAGATAGGTCAACAGGAGGGGGAGAAGAGCTTATAGAAAAGCATGGACTGTGATGTTGCTTGTAGTTTTGTTAGAAATAAAGTTTTTAAAAAGAGGTTGAAAAGTTGCTAAATCTAGCGAGAAAGTTGCCAAGTTGACAACACAAAAGTACAAAATCATGTTTTGATTTGGTGGACAGAGAGAGGCAGCTGAGCAAATCAATGCTAATGTAAAGAATGGTTAAATAAATAAGTAAATAAATAATGCTGCACAATTAATAGGCTAATAAAATTTCAAGTTGACTCTGTGATCAGTTATGGGTATTGACTGATGCTGCTTCTGGCAAAAATCCTTAATTGGCCACTCTTATTACTTAACAAAGCTTTATGGCAACTTTTAGCTGATTGTTTTGCTTCTATTGCCCACAACTTTACTGTTCTGGTTCACTTTCACAGAATTCATCTGCTATTAATTTCAGTGTATTCACTTAAAAGATGACAATGCAGTTATTGTTGCACTCTCTACTCCCCCCCAAGTGGCCATAAAATCAGTTATGGTTGTTAAAAGAAGTAGAACAACACTGCAATATGATTTAATTAATGTATTACAAAATATCATCAACATCTGTCCAAACCAACATCTGTCAATAAAACGTTATGTAACAAGAAAAAACCTAATGAAAGACCATATTTAAAACAGATGCTGCTAAAATAAAAAAATTAAAATACAAAACATTGAAAAATTAAGTAAATCAATTAAACCATTCATTGTGTATCATTGTGAAAGTTTTATTTGATAAACTTTGAGGTTAAGAATTAATTTATTTCCTCTATCTCCTTGTAGCCGAGCCATCAAGACCAACCAGGACCTCCTCCCTGACACTCCATGGACCAACATCCTGTATGACGACTTCTGGGGCACCCTGCTTACTCACAGCGGCAGCCACAAGTCCTTCCGTCCGCTCTGCACCTTCTCCTTCCGCCTCAACTATACCCTGCACGGCCTGCGTCCCTGGGGCTACCACCTGCTGAACGTGGTGCTGCACGGGCTGGTCACCGCCCTCTTCACGGCCTTCAGTCGCCCATTTCTTGGCGGAGGACCGTGGAGTCTTCTGGCCGGCCTCCTATTCGCTTCTCATCCGATTCACACCGAAGCAGTCGCCGGTGTGGTCGGGAGGGCGGATGTTGGCGCTGCGTTGTTTTTTTTGCTGTCTCTTCTCTGCTATATGAGACACTGCGGACTTCGTGGGGATGCACATGGGACCCCTCAGGGCAGCTCAATGGTCCGTTGCTGGGGCTGGATGCTGGGCAGCCTGTGGTGCGCAGCAGCCAGCATGCTGTGGAAGGAGCAAGGGGTGACGGTGCTGGCTGTGTCAGCTGCGTACGACGTCTTTGTGTTCCAGAGACTACGCTTTCGCCAAGCATTTCTCCTCCTGTTGGGAAAGGTAAATGAATGCATGCCACAGGGGCCGGTGTGTTCACTGGCTCTTGTCTTGGCGTCTCTACAGATTCAGTTTCCTCTTCCTTCCCTCAAAGGCAAACCTCATCCAGCCAGCTGTTAATGGTTCCTGCATGCTGGATTACGTTTTGTGTGTCTACTCAACATGCTTGTGTGTGGAAATTGTGTGTGTCGCTTGCTGTTTGCTTTTCATTAGGAGTGTAATTAGGAAAGCTGTTTGCCGGTGAACAGTCGGTGCATGAAAAGTAAGCTATTCTCATTTGTCATCCACTAAACAGGAAGAAACAATTTTGCAAAAGAGGGGGCGTTTTCCACTTCCTTGCAACTTCAGTTTGCTGCAGTAAATAGACAGACATTAATGCATGGAAATTCAGATTAGGATCTCAGTCTGATTATGAGCGTTTGTGTGTGTTTGGAGGAAAGGAGCATTTGCACAGGAAAAGCTATTTTCGGGGTGAGTTGTTTTGTTTTTTTTCCCTTCAGTTTAAGGTGACAAAAGGTATGTATAGAAAAACAATAACACATCCTACTTTGGCAAATGATTTGGTCCACTTGTCGAGGAAGCTGTCCAAACATGCATAGACTTACACACACACACACACTACGCGCCCTCTGCAGAACTCCATTTTCCCCTCCAAACTCAAGTTATGTGCGGAGGACAACCTTGACGCAGTGACTCATCTGATTATGGGAATCAGCGTTTGACTGGAACACCTCATTTCACAGGCACTTTTCATTTGATTAGAGAAACTGCTCCTTAGCCAGCATGATGGTCCTCGTAAAAGTGCAGGACTGGCGTAATAAAAAGTCCCCTTGGGTTTACTGAGCAAGGGCGTACTTGCTCTCAATGGTGTGTGTGTGTGTGAATCTTTTTATGGCTATTTCTTCTTGAGGAAACATCTATAAATACCTCTTTTTTGTTGCAAGTTTTTAGGCTGTAACCTTGTAAAGCACATCACAAATGTCTTCTTCTGGAACTTTCTATTGTACACAAAACTCCCAGTGCAAACTTGTGCGTGACTGTCTTATTTACACAGGCAGCATCCAAATGAAAACATGTTCTTCCTACAAGTATGTGAGGCTTTAGCGTACCTGTGGGGCAGCTTCTGGCAGCATGATAACCCACAACTGTTATTAGGGCTTGTGGTGAGTGGCCCACAGAGATCAGAGAGGGGAGAAATATGATGTTTTCTCTACCTAGAGCCAAGCAGGAGAGGAGTGACTCACGTGTGTGTGTGCCTTTATGATTGCTAGACCTTAGCAGACGCAAAACAACACCTGTCTCTCAAATTGTACCCGGTTGCTTGTTAGATATGGAGGCAGAAAAATATACAATCAATAATGAAAACCAGAGTTCAGAGAGAGACAAGTATCAACAAATGATGCAATGCAACGCCATGAGCTTCACTTGTTAAAATGCAATATTGTCCTCTGTTTACCCTTTGCTGTTTTTAAGAGGAAATGTATAACATATGGCCAGAACTTGTGTTTATATAAAACTAAATAAATAAAATTATCAACAGAGTGTGAAAACATTGATGTTATGTCAGAGACATCTATGAATTTTGTAGCTAAGATATAAACTAAAGTGTCTGTAACAAAACATGTAAACGACAGCTCATCATCGTATTACATGATACATGAGCAACATGAACAAAAACTGATAACACAGTTAATCTTACCTTTTTCTCCAAACCTTTGAGACCAAACCAGAGAGCTCAAACGCATCAAAATTAATCAGTCGCACCAATTTTCTGATCATCTGCACACCAGAATATTTAAAGTTTTTATCAGGCTGTTTCATGGAAAACTGACACTTTTGCATCATCAAAGCATAAAAAGTTAAAACCTGATTGAGAAACGTCAACCAATCCGTTTTCCTCCTGCCTACCTTAATAGCTAGAGGGAGAGTGCCAGTTAAGAATTTAAATATCTAAATTAAGTTATGTGAGTTTTGAGTAAAGCATATTTAACCCGAATATATGACAAAAAAATGTTGAAAGAAAAACATTGAATTTATTCAAATATTTCAACTTGTCAGTCGTTTCTGTTTTCATTGTCTGTCTCTGAAAAGACAAAGATGGTCGAAAATGGGTCTTGGAAAAAAAAAAAAACACAACCAAAAAGAGTCTGTTTCATTACAGTCTGAAAGATTTCATCACCCTGAGCGTTCGTCAGGAGCCATTAATAAAAATTACATGTCCTTGTGTATTTATCACACGGGAGAGTAGGGCTATCATTAGCACCAACCCCCCCTCCCTCTTTCTGCCCAGACACAATAGCCCTGGTCAGCATCCATGTGCCAACCCGCCGGCGCCCCCCTGCCACCACCAGCACATCTGGCTCGTTTATCACTCTGGCAATGCCCTCCACTGTTGCCCCAGTCACGGTTATCTTGGCAGGGAGCTCGTTATGTGCCGGGGCCAGCCACGAGGGCACTCGTTTCCTCGATTACGAGCCAGACGTCTCACGACGCATGGGAACACAAAAGGGAGAGGGATATCGAGAGGGAATAAGCGAGTGAGAGGGAAACTATGCTCTCACTTCCTTTCCTTTATCTCTTTTTGAGTCTTTCTCACTCACTCTGCCCTAAAAGCACTTTGGAAATAGACGATTTAGCTTCTCCTCATATCATATTTTGCTCTTGAGGCTTGGAAGGTAGACAGGGGTTTGCATTGCAAAAAGCTTTTTTTTCCCCATGTCGATCAAAAATGTTCCATTTCTTTCACAGTGCGGCAAAAGATTGAAAAATCTTCCACGTCACGTTACCTGACCGCTGCCTCGCAGCAGCCACAAACAAAGAGGAAATGCAAATCAGCTGCAGTGTAGCAGACAAGACAGATGCTCCGGCCAGCGCTCCATTTCTCATCCTATTAACTCCCTAATCAGACTGAGATGAGATTTCAAATGAGACAAGGTAGAATGGGGGAGAGTTAGAAAGTGATAGATGGAAACAAAGGAAGATGGGGTGATAGCACTGCAGCCTATTGAGAAGGCAGAATGAGTCTTCGATGCCAGGATCATAAGAACATAATGTCTTTGTTCTTCCCTCTTACAGTTTCTCATCGCTTAAAATAAACAAGTTGATGAATAATTCTCCAGGCTATAGATGGGGCCCGGAGAAAGTTTGCTTTTGTTGGTAGTAGGAAAAGCCTCTGTGCTTGGCCTGGGGTAAACCGTGAAACTTTAGCAGGCAAGGTTGTTTTCATTAAATGTGTTTGTTTAAATGTTGAGCGAGGATTCGAAACATTTACTTGACTGAATAACACAAAACCTATAGTGGTTATACCTTTCAGATAAATCGAAGGTGAGAAATTAAACAGTCTCTCAAATGAAAATAAAGCTGGGTAAGATGGGAGGGGTTTTTCTCACTCTCCTTAATCCTCCATATTCCAGCCCTTTTGGATTTTCTACTTAAAATTCAATGTGTGCACTTAGAGTCAATGAAAGATTAGTGATTGCATTTTGCCTGATGCACTTGGACAATAGAAGGATCTGACTGTGCTCTCGCAATTAAAGTGCTACCAACTCCCCCTCCTTGTTTGTCTCATTGGGCGCTGCAGGCATGCAGATTAAGTTCAGTGTAACCAGCTGACGGCTTGATTAATGCTGTGCCAGTCATCTTGGAGGAGAAGCAATTGGGCGTTGAAATGATGCCCTCTGTTGCAGGTCCTCATGCACGCTCGTCATTTATGGTTTAAGCCAAAAGAAGCGCATGTTCACATTTTTTTGGCTTAAACCATAACTTGGACCTTAAACAAGAACATGTTTTTTTATTCTTATCCCAAACCTGTCATCCAAAAAAAATAAGACTTATTTGTAGCAGTGTTCCATGTTGGATTCAGTAAACCATCTTAGCTACACGAATTCTTATAAGTTGCTCAATTCGACTTGATGGATGGCATTTGGAGTCAGCAAGCATTAACAGTTTTAGCAGCGTCAGTTGTGGTATTATGAGACCCCCCCAAAATGAAAAAAGTATATTACTACAGCTGTCAACACATGTTATTGCAGTCCAGGGACAGCTATAATGAATAGATGGTAGAACATCTTCATTTTTGGTGGTCTAAAATGGAAGAGGGTGAGGGGATTTGGAAGTAATTTGGAAATTTTGTTGTAATTTTCGAGCCATTTTTTTTATTAAGGAATATACAGCTAATACTTACATTAAATAAGTGTTTCCTCTCTGTGGAGGAAGGCAAACTACATAACAGGCTTACAGATTAATTATGTACAGTAAATAATCTCTCAGCTTCTATTTTTATTTTGTGCATCTGAGGCACATTGTTTTAACTCTTAATTATAAGAGGCTATCACAACATTAGGTATTAATTGTTGTAACTAAAATGCTTAAGTGCAGGTAATTTTTCTTCACATTTTTCTCAGTCACCAAGCAGCTTTTGCATTACCACAACCCTCTGTGCTGGAACTTGAGTCGAGCTGCCAATGACAAATAGCTATCAAATTTGTGATTGATGGCTAAATTGCATCTTCAACCCAAAATCTCATGTGGATTTTATCCAAACACAAGACATTTATGAGAAATCAACAGTAAATGCCAAATAAGAACTAATCTGTTTGTATGAGTTATTCTTGCATGAGGCCTATTTTGTATTTGCTTAAGGAACGTGTAGTCTGCTTATAATTATCTTCAACAGCCCAAATCAATTCTTTCATGTAACTAAGTATGAAATGGGCCCACAAAGCTAAATCAGATGCATAACGTCTCATCAAGAGCATCCAGAATCCCTTTGTTGTACCCACACTGCCTTTCACACCAGTGTCCCTCTAACAGGAAGCTTTTTAAATGTCAAGTTAACACCGTTGGCGCCCCTGCTTTGATCAGCTGTCTTTGTGGGCAGCATGTGAGGCTTCAACCTGTGACCTATCTCATTACAGGTCTCTTTGCCAGCAGCAGGAAGGCTTTCATGGCAAAAACTATGGGGTAATTAGGTCCCTCTATCAAAGTCAACCCTCTCAATGCCAGCCATGGTGCTCGCCGTCTGATGACTTCGGCGACGTGCGCCAAGTCAGCAGAATCGAGAACACATTTGAGAGCCATAAAAAAAGAACTGGATGCCTCATTTTGCCTTGTAGGATTTCACTGGTAATGCATCAAGTATGAGCGCTGTTGGATGCGTTTTGTACAAACATAGTGCATCCAAAACTTTCCATGCACATGTTAGAGAGAAAGGAAAGGAAAGGACTGCTCCACAGCAGGGTTAGGTAGCTCCCAGCTCAGCTTTTTAAGCACTTACTGGTTCGAGAAATGTATCCTTTAATGTTTGGAAATTCTTTTAAAGAGAAAATGACTGTTAAACTTTGTAGAAATTAGTAATTATAATGACAAACATTAAAAAATATGATAAAAATAGATTAATAAGATAACTTCATTCAAATCTCTCAAACAAGTTGTAGAAAAAAATCCAATGAATGATCGGCCCAGTATACAAGTGTTATGAGAAGTTTAATTGGACGTGACTTTAACAAGAAAAGTCCGGAAGATTGATCCCCTGCTGTCTTGCGTCAGTCCACAGCAGCTTTATACAGCGCACGTATGAAGTCAGCCGTGTCCCGCTGTTTCTTCAGACATGTTTTAAACACCCCGCACGCTACAGTGTCAACAGGCAGACCACACACTTCTGGGATTAATAAAATGAGAGCTAATAATGAATGGCACCGTTAAAAGATGAAGGCTTGGGAGTTAAATACTGCGTGTTCATGTGCGGAAAGAGAGATGTAGAGAGAACGAGAGAAGGGCAAATTCGGAAAGAGGGTGGATAATAAACTGAAAAGAGAATAATAAGTAATAGAGAGGGAAAGCCACAAAAATTGACGCTGAATTTCCAAATGAGGATCCAGAGTGGGGGAGATATGTGGAAGGCATTAGGTTCAAAGGCTTGGAGAGAGTGGGATGCATGTTTGACAGTTGGCAGGGGGATTACGCCAGCCGTCCTCCATGAATACACACAGATCTCATGAAGGCCAATCAATCACGGATCCCAGGAATTCACGTTAGACAGCAGGAAAGCTTAAAACTGTGAAATTAGATGAAACCATAGCTTGAAATCTTGAGACTTTGATAAAAACAAAAAACATGCACTGGAGATACATCTGGTATTTGCAGGACCACTGTGTTTTTGGGTGGGTCCTTCTTTATTTTCCCACTGATGAAATCCATATATCTATGTAAATGAGAGAGATTGCTGATATTACATTATGTATGATGTAACATCACTTCAGTATATCAGGTTACAAGAGTTTTCCCATGCAGAAGCTAGCCAAATCAACACCAAAAATATGCTAACTTTGCACTCAAACATTAATTTTGCTCTAAAAACATGATTAGCTGCTAAGTTGTTAGCTATAAAAGCTAATCCAGTGGACTATTTTCTGCATTTACTATAAAGTGAATTAAGAATCCCTGTGTTTTCTCAAACCTCCGTTAAGATCTATATAAAGTTTAGCAAAAAAGCTGCATTTTAATTAGTTAGGTATTCTTTCAAGTGAGGCGAACTTAAACACAGTAACCTTTCTGGTAGCAGCAGTTTGGCCTGTCAAACACAGGTGTAACTCGTAGCCTTAATGAGCTCTGCTCTGTTACTGATCATGCAAGCCATCGTTAATGTGATCAGTTCCACCTGTGTTTCTCCTGCCAGAGTCAAAGTATGCAAGAAATGTCCCGAATTTTGTCTCAGATACCTGTGAGATTTTGATTTTAAGTATTAACTACTGTCCTCATTCCAAATATATAAAAAGTTAGAAAATCTCATGTGTTTAAAAGCACATAACAGCTCGTTTTAAGGACTGTATTAGTCCGGATATTATCCTGCCAATATTCTTCTGACCATAGAATGGGAGCATGGTGAAACTGGAAAAATCAATAAATCAACAGATAATTTGAGAGGTTAGAGGTATTTTTAAAGCAATTAGAGGGTGTATTTGAGTAGAGAGTGATTCAGCAGTTTGAGACTGATGTTGGGTGATTGGAGATCCATTTTCAACCGACCACAGAAAACTCTACTGAGCGGACAGTGAAGGTCAAACCAGACTTAGCAGTATTGCTTTTCACTTTTTAAAGGAAATAAAAATGACAAGTCTTCCTTCTTGCGCCTGCTTTAACAATCAACCCGCAACCTGTTGCCTTGAAAAAAACACATTAATTAGAAAGCTGGGACTCAGCTGGCGAGAAAACTGCAATTATTTGCTGCTGAGTTTGTAAATTTGTGGTCATATGTCTTTGGAAAAGCAGAACCAGCCTCTCTTTGCTCTTGCATGCCTGCTGTTTGAGTTGTGAGTGTGTGATTGATCGGGAAGTCAATTAAGGAACGATTTGGAAATAGACAAGGCAGCGAAGGGTAAAATGAAGCTCATTCACCTAAATACCACAAATGACTCTTTTCGCTTAAATTGGCTTATCTTCTGATACCAAGCACAATTGGATTTCTCAGTTTCCTCCCCTGACAGCCAATAGGCTCATCCATCAATAGGCAACCCCCCCCTCCTTTTTGTGTAAAAGCCACTCTCTCATTCTTCGTGTACCACCTTTGAGCATCCAGATCAATATCCATTTTTTCTCCACTCTCACTTCCTCATTGCCTCTGCGAAGGCTCTGAAATGTTGAACCCCTTGAACTGGCCCTTTTCCATCTCACTATTGACAACGGACTCTCTGTAACTTGCTGTGCCAGTGTTTCCGACCTCAGCTAAACTCTTTGGGGGAACACACTTTTCAAGATCTGGAGAAATCAACTAGAGCCAGTAGGTCAGGAGAGTCAGTGCTAAACCTCTTACTATAATCCTAGCATGAATTTGTTATGGATAACTTACGTTTTCCATCATGGTTCTCGAAAGTGCACATGAGCTCACTGAAGCATGCTTATTGCAAGAGGGAGAATAATTCTCTCAAAAAGTTTATTAATCAGATGAATGAATGCTTGTTCTTTGTGCTCTGTGTGGGTTTTATCTGCTTATTGTGCAATTCATTTAGAGCGGATTATGATGAGAGTCTAAATCACAGAAGTAGAGGAAACTCACTGGATCAACACTTTAAGTCATAGATGCTCCCTTGACTTCCTGTTATATCAAAGCCAAACCTGACAACCCCAATGCAAGACAACTTTGTGGTACAATGTGCCAATTTTTAATATGATGTTGTGACAACACTGTTAGGGTCTAGCCAAAAAACAAAAAAAAACACTTGGTTAGGACTACAAAGAGAACTTTTAAAATGCCCAGCTTTGTTAGTACAAACAAGTTTGGAAAATGTTCCTGTGTCTCCTTAAATATACATGATTTTGTTGCCCAACTCAGCTGGAAAATGTCCCGATGTCTTGTTAAAAATACCCTTTATGTCTCCACAAACAAGGCTGGAAAATGCCTTGACTTCTTATTAAATATCCCAGATTTTGAACCCATAAACAGAGCTGGAAAATGTCTATAAGTCTTGTTCAGAATACATGATTTTGTTGCACGAATGCAGCTGGAAAATGTCTCAGTGTCTTGTTAAAAATACCTGATTTAGTGGCCACAAACATGGCTGGAAAATGTCCCACAAATTTAATGTATTCGTGGTTTGCAGAGACGTCCAACGCAAACATTTTAGTCTAGCGAATGGGCAGAGACCACCGGCATCAACTCTTCATGTTGTGTGCAATAATGCTTAACAGAATAAAGGGCATTTTCAGTATGTAAGCATACACCGGCTCTAATTCCCCCCAGTCAGGTTCAAATAGAGTTCATATTACACTGGTTCTCTGGAAAAAATGAATGGCCTTGGAGAACAGGAAGTGAGCAGGATATCTGTGATCATCACTCATGATGTTACGTTGTATTTAGTCCACCAGGTACACTCCAAGACGAACATTAATAACAAGCACTTTTTGGTCATGACTGCGCCAGGCAGCCTCTGTCAATAAGTCTTTGCCTGTATGACATAACAGTTTCATCAGTGTTTAACAAAAGACATGAAAGTCAAATTTTCTCATTCTTAATCTTGGCAAAAACACGACACTAAATCAGATTGAAGAAGTAATTGACTTCAGAAAGCATCACATCAAAATGTGGAACTGAGGAAATCTGACAGACAAAATACCAGACAGAAAATATCATCAGTGTTACGGCTACGCCTTTCTTTTTTTTTCTCCCTGCTGTCACTGATTAATTTCATTTAACAAGCCAGTGATCAAAGGTCAAGAGGTCAAGGATGTGATCATGCAGCTTGTCATGTCTTTGTCAGTGTAACTCAAACTGCAGACCATTGTGAAGCAGCTGAAATAACTAAACTTTTGGGCCTTGGGAGTATCACATTGTTCCTGTCTCTGGCTTCAAATTTAAGACTAATTTCCCTGATTTTGTTAGGAATCACCAATCAAATGTCCTCCATATTTCCTTCCAAGTATTTTTCAAGAGTTAAACAGGATTTTCTGAAGTTTCGAAAGAGTTTATTTACTTACTTCTTACTGCAGTGAGCAGGTGGTTGGTCTGTGACAGTTCATTTAAAGGTGTTGCGTGACAGAGGAACTGATGGCGATCATGCTGCAGAATTAATGCTCTTATGAGATGTAAACAGCATCTACATACCAACACAATGAGTCCTAAGCAGATTACCAGTCACACTCACTGCAGCCCCTGACATGCTACAAGGGGAGACTTAGAAATAAAGCCTCTCGTGCTTCAAATTTACTTCAAAGTTGACCCCAGCAAGGTCAGAGTTGAGGGGACTGGGGTTTAACGTATATGTGGAAAATTATAGAAATAATCTTTACCTGACATCCATGTGAACCTTGATTTTTGTCTCTTTTTTATCTTCACTTTGGATTTTCCCCCTGTTTTCCTTAATAAAACCTTCTCGACATTTCTGGATTTATTGTCAAACCATATGTGAAATGCAAAATAATGCATCTTTCACCAGTTTGCATGACATATTTCACTGAAAATGATTATTTCTTGATATAAGCAGTCACATTGTTGCTTACCAAAAGTGACACCAATCACAGCGCACAGCTGTCCAAATCACAGCGCATCTTTCATCAGTTTAAAAATGTCATTTTTCACTATTTTCATGTCAACAGAGCTGTGTTGTTTCTGGCTAGGGTACATTTTGTTTTTAAGAAACGTATAATTGTGCATGAGTGCGGTTTGTGCCGCAGGCAGCTATCAAAAACATTCCAGAAATTGCTTTGCATAGCTTCTCTTTCTATATAACAGTGGGATAATATAAGACCTATAAATCAAACCCTAACAGCTCGTACTGAAAGGCTGGACCATCGTTTTTAATAACTTGTTTCTACAGGGACCGCAAATACATTTACAGGACATCTGTTGCTCTGATTTAGCTCTGATGCAGACCTTGAATAACTTGACAGATATTAAAATAGCTGTCTAAAATGGAAACTAATTCAGGTGCTCTGGAACATGGACAAAATAATGTGGCTTTGAATAAGCTCTTCTGGACTGTAATGTTGATTTAGGTGTTTTTCTTTAGCGTGAGTTTTTTTTTTTCTTTTTCTGTCCTCCCTTTTAGAAAAAGAACATCAGTGTTTTGCTGAGTCTCGGTGTGCTGGCTTCCTGGGGAGTGCTTTTGCTGTCAGCTCGCCTCTACTGGATGGGAAATAAACCGCCCAACTTCTCCAACTCTGACAACCCCGCAGCTGACTCGCCACATTTTCTAACCCGAACGCTGACGTTCCTCCACCTGCCCGCTGCCAACGCCTGGCTCCTGCTCTGCCCCGACAGGCTCAGTTTCGATTGGTCCATGGATGCGGTGCCCTTGGTCAGGTCCCTGGCCGACTGGAGGAACCTTCACACTGTTGCCTTTTACGGTGGATTTATCCTCCTGGTTTTGTTTGGCCTTCGCAGCCCCACCTCTAAAGCCAAGGAGACCAACGGGAAAACCTGTGTCACAAATGGGAAATCAATCACAAACGGGAATGGCTACCATGCCCCTGACACAAACCATAACACAGACCAGGGGCTGCTAAAAACCACCCTGAATGGGGCAGCTGGACTCCACCACTGCCCTCCACGGACGTCCCTGCCACCCACAGAAAATCTAGTACTATTTTCACTAGGCATCATGACATTGCCTTTCATTCCAGCTACAAACCTTTTCTTTTATGTAGGTTTTGTAATTGCAGAGAGGGTACTCTACATCCCCAGTTTAGGCTTTTGTTTACTGGTTTCTGCTGGTGCGAGGACCCTGTATGTCAGACTGAGGACTAGAGGCTATAAAGCCTTACTTTTGTGTCTCTGTATGGGACTAGTGCTGCTGAATGGACTCAAAACTGTTCAAAGAAACAGAGACTGGAGCAATGAGGAGAACCTCTACAAGTCTGGGATTAGTGTGAATCCTGCTAAAGGTAAGAAAAAGCCAAGGATAGGTGTTGAACCTAGTGCTTTTTCAGCACTGACTAAAATATTCACATAGCAAAGAAACTGCTGAGCACCAAAGCTGATTAAGAGCAAGAAACTCTAACTTTTGAGTAAAGAAAGAAGACATCCTTCATCAAATACACTCAGAAATCTTGTTACTAAAGCCATTTTGGCCTGATACATTAGTAGCTTCTGTTTGCCAATGTTAGCTTTAAAAAAGCAAAGATATTACTTTAAAACTGATATTACCCAGTCAGTTTATTAACTTTTTGCCTTTTGTTGTGCTACTTTATTCTTGGTGTTGGCTTTTACCATTATCTTGTGATATTTGTTGTTGCACTGAAGGTATTCATGAAAATTTACAGTCATTTATTTTGCTAATTTGGTACGCTGCAAACTTTCTGACCACTAGTTGCACTACAGGGCAATATCTTTGTATATTTATAGGGCACAAGACCATAATAATGCAATATGTGGTTTTACATATTCATATACAGTATATTCCACTGATTGACAGTTAGTGGCAGTAATGTTCATGAAAGGTTAGTGATAAACCCAGAAAGAAACAGAAGAAGATTGTTAGCTGCTCAACATTCTGTAGAGAACAATAGAGGTTTTAAAAATATTCAAAACATAAACTCAAATGTTTTTTTAGGAAGGAAATAACATTAAATGCATTTGTTAGACCTGCAGGAAAGAAACGCAGAATCTAAATATTACTCTTGTTTTTTTTTTTTTTTTTGCCTCAAGATAAAACAGTTCTGAAGAGCTTTTTTAAGTTTTCTTGCAAACTTCTTGTATCACCCAAAATTAACCCTCAGTGGATTCAAGAAGTTTGGCTTATTTTCTTAAATAGGGAACAAATTTCAAACAATACCCAACTCTACTTATCACACCTATATATACATCCCTGAAACTCATTGCAGCCAGCCTTGTTCATGAACTTGAAAGGTGTGAAAAAGGGGGAAGGTATGCGAGAAGACATCAGAAAGATTTCTGCTTGGGGAACTGCAACACAGTTAAACCCACAGGGGGAAAACTGCAGCAAGACTTTCAGGCTCCTTCATACAAGATGTGGTTTGAAATAATTAAATTTAAACATGTAAGTGATTCTAAATCACATTACATTTATAGATAAAAGCAGTATAACTATGTTTATACTTATATAAAGTTTGTGTGGTTATTTGTTAATTAGTTAATTCTTGGCAATTAATTAATGGCAATAATGGCATTTTGTACCAACATTGTTTTTTTTTTTACTCTGAAAGTGAAACTTTTGATTGACACATGTCTCTTTTAGCCTGGGGAAACTTGGGGAACGTACTGAAGAACCAGGGCAAGATGGCGGAGGCAGAGATTGCGTACAGAAACGCTCTGCACCACCGAGGGAACATGGCTGACATGCTGTATAACCTGTGAGTGTTAAAGATGGCAGTTCCTCCTCCTCCTCCTGCTCGCTCATGAGTCTTGACACGAACGAGTTGTGATGCCTCCCATCCATCACTTGAGATCGCAGCGGCAGAACAAGAAAGGCAGAATGACAGAGAGAGTGACAGTCAGGGAAACCTTAAAGAAGCTAAAACAAAAATAGATCTAATACAGGAGGAAAGAAGCAAGAGAGAGGAAATGTGATGTGATGCAAGAGTGTGACAAAGAGGAAATAAATTTTACGTGTCCCTGGTGGCTCTTTGTACCGTCTGCTGCTGATTTGATCAGTCGTGGTTTGCAGGGCCTTTGGGAGAACACTTCCAATCCTGCAACACAAGGTGTCAAAGGTGCCGAAACCTCATTGTAGACCCGTGTCTCCTGCTCTCACGCTGTTTTCCTCCCCACTTCTCGGATGCCTCTCAAGTTACGGGTGTCAGGAAGCTGGCAGAGCAACAGAGGAAGAGGGAGAAACCAAATGATGTTTTTTTGCATTCTTTAAAACAGAGCTGCTGTTTGAATATGATGGATGGTTGGGTACTTTGGGGTTACACGTTGGTATATTTAGTAAACGATACAGGAGAAGCTATGTTTTGTGTTCTGTTTTTACTTCTTAGCTTTCACCTCAAGTGTCCTCGTCACTTTGGGCGAAAGCTTAATTAACCTGTGAAGGTATAAAATAACAAGACAAATCCTCTGTAATGCAGTTTGATTTAAAAATGTCTCACATTTTTGCTTTTTTTTTTGTCTTTTAGTGGCTTGCTGCTGCAGGAGAATGAACGTTTTTCTGAAGCACTGCATTATTATAAACTGGCCATTGGGAGCCGCCCAACACTGGCATGTAAGTAAACTTAAAGAGTCACCTTTTGGCTGATAGACAATGACTGAAGTGGTCGTGATCAGAGGAAGAGTTACCAGCAATTACATGTTCTCATTCTCATTCTCTTTCCCATGAATTAATTAGATTTGAACTAAGGTTCTGTCATTAGAAAATCGTGGTCCAACTTTAATACTGAATCATGGGTCATTTCGAGGGTCGTATTCTAGCTGCTTCAACTCAGCGGTGAAATGATGAGAGTCAATCTCACACTTGAGTGCTCGCATGTGAAATGAGGGTCCGTTATATTACTGTACCAAGGACAATTTTATGATAGAGGACAGGTTTTTCAGACTGCTTTTTCAACTTCTTCATCCACAGACTAATCTTCTTCTAGCCTAATTTAGTTCTCTTTCTTATTTAACTTTCTTTATGTTAATCTTATCTGTTTTTGACCTCCTTCCTGTCTCCCTTTGGTTATCCAATTGCATCTTAATTGTCCCCAATTAGCTCCACTCTTCATCCTCAATCAGTAATTTTTTTGACTGTCCTGATTATTCATTTATTTATATCAAAACACATCAGCATTTTCATCAGCATATAGTATCTCACTGGGTAATAAAATAAATAAGCAAAAACTAACTCATAGATGTATATAAACCTTTTACAACACTGAATTTATTTACTTTCTTAGTGTGAGTGAAAGCAGATGTTAATCCTGTTGTTCTGTCCCCCCTGGTCGTCACAGCGGCCTACTTGAACACAGGAATCATCCTGATGAACCAGGGCGACCTGGAGGAGGCCAAACGCACCTTTCTTACCTGTGCTGACATCCCAGATGAGAACTTGAAGGACCCCCACGCCCACAAGAGCTCCGTCACCAGCTGCCTGTACAACCTGGGAAAGCTGCTCCATGAACAGGGACAGCAGGAGGTTAGTTTGTGTTGTTAGGAGCTTTTCAAACCTGATTAGTCAGACAAAATCAATGTTTGTATTGCTTCTCCCAGTGACTTTATGACCTCCTGATTTAACCACTTACAAGTGTCGGGCTTGATGTAGAGATCAACTGTTTAGAGCTGAGCAGGAAACCGTGTAGTTAGTAAAGCCTGTCTTGTACACAGTCCCTCATCAGTTACAAGGTCTGTATCTGTATCATTCTGCTGATGCAAAACAGAAACTGGACTTGCTCATTTTTTTTTGTTCCTCCCCTGCAGGAGGCCCTGTCTATTTATAAGGAGGCGGTGCAGAAAATGCCCAGACAATTTGCACCACACAGCCTTTTCAACATGATGGGTAAGTTCATGTCGAGGCCTGTTTGACCATGAATCTTTGTTTGTGATCCAGAAACTGAAAATCAACACAACACGTTGCAACACATGCTTTGATGTGTTAATTCGTATTTTGATGAGGTTACGAAACCGTTTGCATGTGGTTAAATTTGCATCGACTGTGAGGAACAACGTCATGATTGCTTAGGACGTGAGTAAAACAGTATGGTCCCTGGTGAGTCTAGCTTGAGCTTTATGCTATGAATTTTGCATTTGTTTCCATTTTAGATGTCGGTCTTCTACTATATCTGAGCTTTGACTCAAATTCAACAAACTGACATGAACTTATTGCCAAAAATCCCCCCAAAAAGCCTTCAGATGACTTGAACCACCTGTTTGATTTCAACACTGTAGTTTAAGAACGTGCAGAGACTTTGAGGCCTCCTGCAGATGACTGAAGCTAATCCCTGCAATAAATCACATCCATCTCTATGTTATTGCAGCACTAATTACACGATTGGAAGCTCATCCTGATGGCAAAGTTGAGATGTTAATCGCGATGTCTGCAGGAATTCTACGGACAAGCTAAATGGGAATAGGAAGCGTGTTTTGTCAGGTGGAGGGAGGGGTGGAAGGAGGGCAGTGTTTGCACTAGTGTGATGATGTCCAGGGGTTTCTGTGTTAAAAAAACTGATGTCATTTTATCCCAGAGGCCGACAGTGTGTTCTCAGATCAAACAAAAACCTCATGGAGTTTTGAACATAACAATCGTTCCCTCGGAGAGTTTGTTTTCCAAACTAAAACCGAGTATGCGAGGAATGTCGCTGTATAAGAGTTCAAGGTAGTTTATTTGTTTCAGCACCTGTTTTTAAAAAAGAAAGGAATGGAGCTTTTTGTTATTTTGAGAAGCAGTAAGAAGTACAGACATTTAAATCATAAATCAATTATGCAACAGTGGATAAATTAAAACTACAAGCAGGTGAGCACTGGAGAGAACAGGGAGAATTCTTGGAGCATTTTCGAAAGGGATTTAAACAGGTGGTTGAGCTCTGCACATGGCGGCGGTCCGCTCCAGCCTTAAACCACAACAGCTGTCGAATCTGCAAACCCGCCAAAACTTCTGTCAATAAATCATTTTTGAATTAATAAAATGGCCAGAGGAAACTAAAGGCAACAAAACATGAGTTCTGTCAGCAACTAATGTGCCAAAAACAAAAGTATCAAAGGATTAAAAAATCAATTTTTCATTTTTTAATTATAAAAGAATTTTACTACGTCAAAATAAAATCAAGTTTTAATTTTTTTAGTTTTATTTTGGCATCTATTGATCATATTCTTAAAAATATAGATATAAAAAAGTCAAAAGAGGAATACTCTGTGTTTCGCTTTGTTGAAACACTGTGTTGTAAACAGATTTTTTTGTTTCTAATGTTTCTTATTAGAATAAAAATTGAAACCTTGAACCCTGATCTGTGTTTGTTTGTTTTTTTTTTGTTAGGAGAGGCCTACATGAGGCTGAACAGGCTGGAGGAAGCAGGCCACTGGTACAGAGAGTCCCTCAGGAGCAAACCTGACCACATCCCTGCGCACCTCACCTACGGAAAACTCCTGTCCATCATCGTGAGTCAAGTAACTGACAAACACACACAGAGAGAACAATGAGGCAAGCCAAAGCATTACCTCAGCAGCGATTGCAGTGGTTAAGTACCTGGCAGAGGGTAATTAAACAGGACCTGAAGTGGCAGAGTGCAGCAATGAATAATGCATATTGAGTGACTTAAGGGACATTGGAGCGAGTCGAAACAGCCCTATTGATACTCCTTCAGAGCCTGAAGAGCTGCGATAATTGTTATGAGGTGTGAGCTTCTGACTCTGCAGGGTGCATGCTAAACAAACTCTTCCCCCCTGATCGGACGTCAACAGGAGGAACTGTGATGCATTCATGAATATGATGTTTGACCTCTAGCAATACAAGCGAGATGAAAAAGGGGATCACAGGGTGTGAAAGATGAAATTGAGACAGAAATGTTGCGATGAATTTCTTTTTTTTTCTGTGACCTTGGACTGACTCTGCTCCTGGAGTGACGCCAAAGAGCTTCTTCTTCTTTTTTTTTTTTTTGTAGCTGCATAAATTCATGTCTGATGTCTGAAGGTTACATTGCAGGGAAATTGTCTGGTTTGGATGAAAGCTCGCCCTCTGTGATTGGACGAGTTCCGGATTAGCTGTGTTTGTCTGTATACATTTGAGTATTTGAGGACGTCAGGGGGGCACGAAAGTTTGCCCAACTTCCAGTGTTTTTTTTTTCTGTAGGAAAAAAAACCCCCCACACATCCTGTCCTCCCTTTCCATGAAAACAAAAACACACACTTATGTGACAACAGATGTGTTCACAGCTGAGTCAAGTTAGGATGTGGGGGTTGAGCTGTGGGTCCTCTGAAACCCCTCCAGAGATGTTTGACCTTATTCCTTCCACAGCCTTGGGACCTGAGTTAAGACCTGCAGTGTCTTACGCACTTGCAGCTGCAAGCCTCACAGCCTTTAAACCTGAGTCCTGATCATTTCCGCTCTTTTGTTTAAAGATTTGAAGATACACATAAAGCACATACACACACACATCCAAAGCAGAAGTTCAGATTTGAGTCGCCCAGCGTTGCCGGACATCTGCTACGCTCCCTCGGGCTCGCGGCTGCAGATCCATGCAATGCCCCCCCTCCACCACTACTACAGGGCTTTAGGAACAGGAGATTGGATGGACCCCGGACAATGGGCCAGTGGACAGGCTTATAATGCAATTACTCTGCTTCCTTATTGAATCACTCCATCAGCTACATTTTTGGCCGTCCTGCCGGAGAAGGGGAGGAAAGGTCAATCTGAAGTCTTGCACCGAGGTTCACCCCAACATGTGCCGTAGTGCTGTTTTTTTTAATAACTTAATCTAAACTTGTACTCCGAGTGTCAAAGTGACCCTCTTCCCCTTCCTTTAAAAGTAAATCTACATAGAATAAGGCTGAAGCCTGAGAGTCTCGCACCAATCCAAATTTCATCAGCAAATAACAAGTGCAGCTCCTAAAGCTGCTTGTTTGATTTATTCTTCCCAAGATGATTTTAAAAAAATCTAGTGTGACATTAGAGTCCTCCTTTACCTTGGAGATCTCAGGTGTGCATGAGGTAAAGTTTTGGTCCATTGAAGCCAAGTTCATTCATTAATTTATAGTCATCTGTCCATTTAGATTTCATGATAGAAAAGAACTCAAAAGAGTGTAATCAGATGATTACACATGTACTTATTTTAAACTACTGTAACGTTATCTGTAACGATGCAAATTTCCTCACTGTGGGACTATCAAAGGATTATTTAATCCCATATGATTAATGTGTGTAAGATATTCAAGCTGGAGACGTGCTTATGTGGCAATAAATCAGCTAAAAAATAGCATATCACTAAATTGCCTTTGATAGTAACATTGACTTGAAACCACTCATAAATCTGCAAAATGATGCCTTTCTTCAACCTCACTGGACCGAGCCACTCTACGTTCAGTTCTGATGGATGACTGAGGAAAAGGTGTAATTGAATGTAAAGAGAAAAGAGCCAAAGTAAATGTGAAATAAGCCGTCCAGTCCTGATGCTCGCTCATTCATTCCGAGTGATTGCGGGCACGGGAAGAAGCTAATGAAGCAAAACTTAATATGCCCAGTCCTCTCATTTCTTGTTGCATGGCAAGTGCGTTGGCAATATGGAAGCAATCAGTGCTGAAGCATGAAGCAAAAGTGGTGGAGGGATGGAGCTTCGTGCAAACAGAAGCTATATCTGTCTCAGTTTGGTAGCAGGTGCACACACACCTTGGAGGTTCGGCATGGCAGGTGGGAAAGTGAGTTCTTTCTGAGCATCAGTTTCCTGCTGAAACTTAACAGCAGGGGGAATATGAATCAACTGATGCCTGTCGGTGCTCTAAAATAATGTGATGTTTGTAGGATTGTGTGTTCATGGGTGTCTGTGTATGTGTTTGTATCCAGCTTTACATTACACTCATTATATCTGTATCTTATATATTATATTTAGTGTTAATACTCAACAAAACTCTTAATGTTTTAGATTTCCTTTTTATTTATTATCATAATTTCATTATTGTTATTTTATTAATTATTATTTAGAACAACTCAAATTAAAATATCTGGTATTTTTGTCACTTAGTTTCTACTTAATGTAGCTCTTGTAAATTATTTGCATGAAATTTATTAATTTTACCAGGATGTCTGCTTAATTTCTTTTACAGTTACGCATAATTCTGCCGACAATAGTTTGTTAGTCTAATTCAGATATAGGACACAATAAAAATAAAAATATAGCAACAAAATTTTACAGATAAGAAAAATAACAATTGGACTTTAATATTTGCATAATCAGTGATTTCTCTCCTTTTTCCTTTTAGGGGCAGAAGACAGAAGCAGAGAAGTATTATTTGAGAGCTATTCAACTCGACCCGACAAAAGGAAACTGCTACATGCACTATGGTAAGAAGAGATATCAAAGGTTTCACCTCTGTTGTTTTTTTTTTTGCAAAACATCTCTAAAAACTGACACTAGAATCATAAAAATACAGATGCTTGTGTCCTCAGAAATGTCTCTCTGTTGTTGACAGAGCTCTGAGAATATAAGTCCTTTTCTCACTACTATAACATGCCTGATTGCCTATAATCCAAACCTCTGCTGGAGGCTTTACTGTAATGATCAGGCTTTGCTGTAGTAAGCTGTGTTTAGGATCTTTATTAGGCTGAAGTCTTTAATCTGAAACTTTGTAGCATCACCTTTAGACCCTGAGTCGTTAAATACACCCGGCCCTCCTACAGTTAATGTTGTAAACCGCCCTGGATCCAAGCTTGTGTAACACGATGAGAGTTTTCAAAAGAGGAAAAGCAGTGTGGTAATCGTTTCGAGGTGTCAAATACCCCACTGTTTTTTATCATCTTCTTTTAAAAATAATCGCAGGACATATTTTAACAATCCCTCGCAACGGCAACCAGTTTGAAACGTACTGTCATCTAATTCACTGTGTGAATCAGTTCCTGGCGTGTTGGAGCTGTTTGAGGTTTTGCAGATGGTGCAAATACACACACAAACAGGCATGTACGCTGTGTTTATCTGAGCGGGGAGACGGGATCAGAGTACATTGTTTGCCGATGGTAACAGAGAGTAAAACATGATACCATGTCCCGCCCGTGCTGCTGTTCATGCTGTATTTCATATCAGCGTGGAGGAGCAGGCTTCGAGCTGCTCCACCACGTCCCTATCTTTAGGATGTTGGTAGGAAATGAAATCTGTCCTGTCCCGCTAAAAGCGCCATTGTGCAGCAACCCTTTCTCCTCTTCCTTATCTCTCTCCGTCCCTCCTGGCACTTTCTGCATGCTGGATATCTCTTGGTTCGGGTTTAGTTTGGTCCCTAGCGAGGGGTGCGTTGCTGTCTTTGGACCAGGCAGCTTCCCCTTACACTCTTCTCTCCGTCTCCGTTTATCTGGTTGTTTTCTTATTATAATGTTATCTTGTAGCTTCTTACTATAGGTGATGTTTATTTGGGCTGGCCCCCTTTCTTTATCACAAATCTGGCTGCTTTAGCCATCCTGGGTTCACTGGATTGGCTCCAGGTGTGAGTGTGTAAGAGTGATGATATCTGGCCGTACTATAACACAACGGATGCACACACGAAGACACACATACAAGAGAGTGCAAGGAAGTTAGTACATGGAGGGTGATAGCAGATACAAGGCCCCTTTTCCTGCCATTGTTCACAGTAACACATATGAAGCACAGTGTCCCGCATACGACCTGCTTCTAAATAGTCTGTTTTGGTGTCTAATTGCTTGTTTGCAGTTAGCTTTCAGCACCAGAAAAAAAGCCAGCAGAAATGCGCCTCAGTGGAGCCTCCTCAGATTCTCCTCTTCCTGAACTCAGTAACATCTGTGGCTGTTAATTTATAGCCACCGAGGCAGGCACTTGTGGGTGCCGCACCAGGTGGCCAGACTCCCACAGGAAAATGCATGAAATACCACCATCTCATCGGCGTTCTCCGACGTTGCCGAGCAAAACAACAATCCTTTCACTGTCCTACTTTTCTCTCTCGCTGCCTCTGCCTCCTTGTTGCATTTCCTGCGGTGCGCTTCCCCTTCACTCCCTCTATTCATCTTCCTTTGTTTGGCCACTGATCTCCATCTTTGTCTGTCAGAGCTCCTCCACAAGCTTTCCGTGTCTTTTTTTTTTGCTTTCCCATCAGCACCACTTCTATCATTTTGCCACAACATGATGCTAAAGCACAAACTTGAGACTAATAGCAAACATACAAACAAGTACATAAATAAAGTTAATCCATCTGTTTGCAAGTAAACAAGCCATGCCAGTGACACTGTGAGCCTGTAGGTCGCCACAGTGATGCTTTGAGCCAAATTTAATTGCAGCAAGCTAGCATGCTCACGAGGACAAACATAATTATTAACAGTGTTTGCCATCTTATATCTGTATATCAGCATGCTAACGTTTGCTGATTACAGCTATGCTTTAAACAAAATTTAACACTAGCATGTTATCATGCTCACAATGACAGTGCTAACATGATGACTTTGAGCGTAATGCTTACATTATATAAATAAAAACCAAAAACATCTACCTGAGCCTGGCCCTGCAGGAAAAGGTCAGGCATCGTAAGAGTCATTAAGATTCATCCCTTTGGTACCACCAACTTTTGTCCAAAATTTCATCCTAATCCATCCAAAAAGTTACTGAGATATTCCAGAGTGGTGAACCAACCAACTCAGCAGACCCCAGACACCAACTTTGCTGTCCCTGCAGCCAGACCGCTTGCATGCCTCCAGAAACACTAAACAGAATTTCTACCAGCTACTAAAAATACGTGCACTGTACTCGTTCCTCCAGGTCAGTTTCTGCTGGAGCAGTCTCGTCTCGGCGAGGCGGCGGAGATGGCGGAGAGAGCTGCAGAGCTGGACAGCTCAGAGTTCGATGTGGTCTTCAGTGCTGCTCACATGCTCAGGTTGGTTAAACTGCTTGCAAACAACAACAGTTTTGATACTTAAAAAAAGCACAGGAGAGAAAATGAAATGAGCGTACATATTTAAATAAATGTTGAGGTTTTTGAGATCTTATATTTACATAGTTTGTGCTGTGCAGCTTTACCAGTTGTGGGTTTGTTCTGTACCACTTCCATTTAACAGCCCTCTTTGAAATATAAATTATACCAAAGTTATAGAATAGTAAATGTCCCCTCTATGGAAATGGCCGCCATAAAAGCTATTATTTATAACATTTATAAACAGCAGTACAGTTTCAGTCCATCATTGTGATGTTTCAGTCCAGAGCTTGTAAAGACGCCATCGGAGAATTTTCCCTCAAACTTTGGCAGGCACGTACGCAGACGGCGTAAAAGTCCTGAAACGTGTCGAAGGAGACTGCAAATGTCCTCGTCTCCCAGCCACTTAAGGAAATATTGGAGCAATGTGCCCTCATTTCTTTCTTTTTTTTTTGCTCTACATATCTGGAAAAGTCATCACTGCTGTCCTGCATCCATCTAAATACGACACCACAGAGGATTTGTAAAAGTTGAAAGTCTCTGGGTTTGGCAGAGGTTTGTTTTTGGAATTGTTAAGAGTAAATTTAAATGACAGATCATTCTGTTCTATTCTGGTCATAACCGTTTTTTTTTTTTTTTTTTCTGCTGGGAATGACTAGAAATAAATACAGTCTTAAAAATAAATTTAACTGATAACACAGGTGAGCTGCAAATCTTGCCTTTTTTATCCGAAAACGTTGACCGCAGCCAGGGATTGTAATAATGGCCTGATGGAGCAGTTTAACGGAAGGTTTTCCTTTAAGTGCTTTGCGTGCACAAGGCCCACATTACACAGCCACAAACCACTCTATGATTAAATACTGTGGTCATAATCTGGCGTGTGAGCCCCCCCCGATAAAGCAGTTTTTTGTTTTTTACATATTTTTGGTTCATCTGTAAAATCTCTCTTTTCGCAAATAAAAATGACTTACCTTTCCCTCTGCTCAGTGTTACTTACCCGAAAGCCTGACTTCCAGTGTATTTACTCATCTTCTTTTCTGACTTTGCAGCACTTAACCAAACAAAACACAGACAGAAGTCTTAAGATGAGCACCATGATAGTCGCTCATGAACTCCAGTGAACCCTGATAAAGTGTTGCA
>JAPZDY010000015.1:11469756-11482121 GCA_029783645.1 Ctenochaetus hawaiiensis | reverse complement strand
CCATTTTAATTTGGAAAACCATGTATTTATATTTTATTCAGTAAAAAATAAGCTACCCCATAGTCACAGTCATTATAATTCACAGTCTGAAAGCCTTCATGTGCACATTCAGAGACGCTGAGGGCTTCTCTTGTCATTTGTCACGAGTAAAGAGCTTCTTGTCTTTGACATTTTCCCTCCACACGTCTGCTTAGTGAATGACAGTCTCTCAAATATCAACTTAATCCCATAGCTTTCAGGTCATGAAACATTCAGTGCTGGCTCTCCGTGCTGAGAAAGACAATGATTGTGTGCCTCAAGGTGCAAGTAGAGTTTTTCATTTTACACACACAGGCTGAAATACTGTTTCCACCACTTAGAGATTCATATTGAGGATACTGCTGTACTGTGAGCAGGATAGGTGCTGCTTACTGACTGCAAACCGGCACTGTATTTCTAGGAGTATTGAAGCTATCAGCTATTTCTGCTTTTTAATCTTGTATATAAAGGATTATAAGATACTCATTTTGAGTTATTGTTATTGTTTTTTGGTTTAAACTCATAATCTTCAAGCTTGACATTCCACACCAGTTTGCAAGTTTTAACTTCTCAGGTTATTTTCCCTTTTTCAAGAGGAGATTTCAACGGGTGCTGACCACAATGGCTGTGAACGCAGGTTAAAAGATCTAAAAACCAATCAGAGCGGCAAAATCCAGCCAATCACAATCGCTCGCTGCAGCGTGATCCTACAGTCAGTTAGAGCAGTGAGCGATTGCGATTGGCAGACCATCTGCCAGAGTAAATTAACAATGAGACAGATTGGTTTGGTTCCTCTGCTAATAATCCATGGGATTTCACATCTCATCGACCTGTTGTGAAAAGTGTAAAAAACTGCTCAAAACGACAGCCGACCCAACTTGGGAAATAATTCTTTCAGTCAAAATAAAAGCAAAAAAAAAAGAGTAATCGCTGACTTGCTTTCTGGCTGCCTTCCTGTGCAAAGATCACAAGGCTCAATATCTGGTGATTTAGCCCAGTCTGTGTATTTCATATCATATGTTTGGAAGGACAAAGAGACCCTCATTTATCTAGCTCAGCATGTCTTGACAGCTCTGAAAGTTTCTCAGTCGTACAAAAAGCAGAACACAGGATCTAGAGCTCTTTGAAACCTACCTGCTTGACACATTCATTTGTTGCACTTGCTTAGAAAAACAAACCCACAGGAAAAAAAAGGGGTGCTGATGCTGCACTGCTGCTGCTAATTAATTAATATTTCCAGCGTCTTCATGGCCGCTCCTTGAAATATCCCAGTTCCATGAAGCGTTCATTTGATACATTAGGTGGGAAAAACAAGCTCCCACTCCCAGGGCCAGTCTTTTAACACTGCTTGAGAAGTGGAATGTAAACAAGTAAAATATCAGCGTTGACAAGAGACGAACAGTTGTGTTTGGGGAGAGAAAATCTGTGAACTGGTTGCCAAGTTGCTAACCATATGTCATGCAGCGAGGACGCAGGCCCGGGAAGAAGGCCAGGTTTGGGGGGGATGAGGTGCCGATGACTTTTAGGGTGAGATTTGGGTGTGTTTGTTGGCTGTGGCTCGCTCAGGATTTTGTAGATTTTCATGAGTGGTACATGTTTCAGAAGCCAGATGGTTTCACTTCATCTCTTCAAAAGATGGTATTTTGTGAAATAGGCCTCTGGGAACACACCTCTAAATTGGTTTGTTCATTCATTTCATAAAAAAAAATACTTCACATGCATCCACACACGAACTGGAGCTACCTGTTTTTTTCACTGTGGCACTCTCAAAGGACACACTTTTGTTTTTGGCCACTGATGTGAGATTGTATTAGCGCTAATCTTATGCGTATTTGATTTTCTTAGCCTTAAGCAAATTTCATCAGAGCTTTTGCCTTAATCCCCATCATAAAAAAACTGGCAAGCTTCCTAAAATGCTTGTATCTCACATTACTGTCTGTATCTAATGTAGACCTGAGAGGGGCGAGTTTAAAATAGTTTGTCCAGAAAGATAAATCCAAGGTCGACACGATTGCGACGGGTACAGTAATCCTGTAAGCTGATGCCCTAAGACCTCAGAACTCACTGTAATTATGGCATTATGCAACACTCTGCCTTCTTCTCTACTGGTTTGACCCTTTTTTTCACTGTGTCTTTGTCCTTTCTTAGTACCCGGCGGCTCTGATGAACCTCGGTGCAATCCTCCATCTGAACGGGAAACTTCCCGAGGCAGAGGCTAACTACCTGCGCGCTCTGCAGCTCAAACCTGACGATGTCATTACCCAGTCCAACCTACGCAAGCTGTGGAACATCATGGAGAGGCAGGGACTCCGAGTTAAGCAAGGGCTCGAGATGCAGAAGAGCAACCTTTGAACTGAGAGAGCTGCTGAACTCTTCCCATGACGATGATGAAGTGTCCTCCACAAAAGAGCTGAAGGCAAAATGCTAAAAGACAGATATTTAAGAGTTGCGGCCAGTGATGCTTGTAAAAGACAGTTTCAGGCTTGGCATGTCCGGGATTCAAGGGTGTTCAGTTGAACAATACGTCCACAACAGTGCTGTATGGTTGCTTAACGACTAATGTCATTTTGTACTGTCAGATTTTAAAAAGTAATGATCATTTGCCAAATGATGCTCTGAATTCAAAAGCAAATAACTGCAAAGTCCTAAAGTAAAACATCTTGAAAACAAAGGTCTCAAAAATCAACTGATTATTATTTTACTGTCATTAAAAATGTGCGTTTGTTTTAAAGCACTTAAATTAAATGAGGATGTAGCCAAAGTATTTAAAAAAATAATTACAGCAGGATGGGTTTTGACAACAGTCAGCAATGATGTGTGAGTTTCTTTTATTTTGTCATTCGTGATGCCAGCTGGTTTGCATCAAAGGATATCTCAACCAGTTTCACACATCAGTCCTCTTTGCAGGGCTTGGTCATTAGCACTGCATGTGTAAAAAAACATGTAAAGTATTTTGTGGCTCCAGGGAGCTGCGTTACATCTGCTCACCCGCCTCGAGTGATGTCTCTTGAATCAGCATCCTTCTCGGGGTGTGAGTTAGAGGTGAGCGTATCAGACCTCTGTAGCCCTGCTAGTGATTTAAGGCTACATTAGCTGCTACTAGCGTAACACACCAGAATCACTGTCTTAACTGTTGGTGGTCAAGGTGCATTTTGGGTAACTTAGTAGCCAGGTTTTGACAAAAAACAAGACTGTGCAGAATGAAAAGATGTCTGTAGTTCTGCTGCATTGATTTCGATCTTTTCTCCTTTTACATCTCCAACATGAGTCCAACAGTGTCGTAGGAGTGCTGTGCTAAATCAGAGAAGTACTTTTTAAAGAAATTAAAACTTAAAACCCTAATAAATTACCCTCAGGGTGTTTCTGGCCTTCAATTTTCACTCTTGAGACAGTAAATGCATAACATTAAAGCATGCCAGTGCTCAGACATCTTGACGTACAACCCTCTGAAATGGAGCTGCTGTGTAGAAAACTGCTCCGGGCTAAATGATACGGAGAAGCGTAGCCAATCACATTCTGTTGTCCGAGTCACTGAAGATTGTTTGCACCCGGTGCATTTTAAACTCTTGTGACTGTAAAGATGAAAAACTCCTCAGCGGTGCCAAAGCTTGTACTGAGTCTTTAACGCCTCTTGTGCCAAGCAAGAACTGTTCTCGCCTATGTGTTGTGTTTCTTGTGTTAAATGTTTCATTTCGTGTGATCAGAAGTGATCAAACTTTAATTTATTAATACATGTCATGTGAAAAAGCCAACACTGTGCCGTCACTGTCACAGAAGCCCACCTTCTCTTATTTCTCCACCTAGATAGGCTACAGTAGGCAACATGGGAACTACATTCAAATGTTTTTATATTTTGATTTTTTCTCTCTGCTCAGGGACAGCAGATTGTTTCCTGTCACAGAATTGGTTTGTGACACAGAGAGAGCTTCTTAAGATGACGTTAGATGTTTTTTGATGATTGTGACGTTTGGTTAAATTATAGAAAATTGTGTAGCTGAAAACGTGTTGTGTTTTGTAAAGAAAAGTGACTTTTTTTCCAGAATAAAAAAAACATGATTTGACAGCAGTGTGATGTCTTTTTTTTGGGAAGCATTTGCCCCCTCCTCAATGCAAATTCAGTCAACCAACCTTCACATATTTTTATATAAATACAGAGTTCATATTTGGCTTTTATTTCTGCAACTGCATACAAAGATACACCTCCACCTGCCTCTAACTGACAAAATCAAAACTACAACTATCTAAGAAAAGGCAACACAGTTTATGTGACAACTTTAAATTTCTATAACGAAAACATCGAGATCCATGTGCCAAAACTTTCACAAGAACAGAGTCATTTTTCACACGTTATGGTGGGAAAGTCACAGGTGTAATTAATAACATTAATGATGGCTCACTCTGCGAGCTTCCTGGGAACTGGGCCATCGTTAAAGTTATTTATCACACCTGTGCTTTTCCTGTTTGCTGCTGAGACAAAGGTTTTTTCTACACGAGTGTTTTCAACATACTTGATAGTGAAAGCAGCAGTTTGTAGACAACTGACAAATTGTTTTTGGCGTCCTGCAGACCCCAAAGCTCTAAATGGATAAAGTTAATAATAAAATGATCTTTTTTTACGACCATACAAAAACATATGCATGGAAATGAGAGTAAAGAAATTGTTGTCATAGCAAGTAGGGAAATACTTGCTGTTTTAGATGTTAAGTTGCCTGTGTGAGAACAAAAAAATGACCATACACAGAAACGTTTGTAACTGAGTACATGTCTTCAGGTACAAATTTAATGTACTTGAGTATTTTCTGCTACTATATACTTCTACTTCACTACATCTTAGAGTCAATTGTTGTTCCTTTTACTCCACTACAATACAGAGAGATACCTTTAGGTACTAGTTACTTTCCAGATAAAAATAAATAATTCATAGTATGATCAATACACACATTTTTATTTTAGATATTACATCAATAAGATTTGATCGATCCCAAAGAGGGAAATTTAGAAGCCACCCAGCAGAATGTGAAATAATGTCTAAAATATCTAAGTTTAACAACATTAAAGTTATGTTCACTTTAATGCGTCCATAATTTAAATCCAATCAAATGTTATTGTCTTCTCTGAAACTGCCGCACCTGCGTTATGAGAACTTTTATTTTAGTACTTCATGTACATTTTGATGCTAAAAGGTTTGTACTTGAGTAAAAATTAACATGCAGGGTTTTTACTGGTAACAGAGTATTTTCAAGCTGTAGCACCGCTACTTGTACTTCAGTCAAATATCTGAGGATTACTTCCAACCCCAGAGAGGTCAGACTCTGTCAAAGCACAAATACAGAGTGTATGAAAATCCTTTGTGTGTAGTGATTAGGTTTTCTCCGAGCGCGTCATGCATCTTTTTATATTTTGGATAAACACTGAGTACAGCAAACTGGTCTGTGAGTGTAGCAGTGATGTAATTTCCTTCCTGAACTAGTTTGCAAAAATTCGTTTGACTCAGTTTTCCAAATATAGTTTTGACTGTTTCAAAACTTAAGTAATTCAAAAAGGCAGTAACTTCTCTCTGACGTCTAGTTTCATTGGCGACAACAAAGAATCAGTCTTTCTGAATGACACAACACACACAGACAGCGTTCTGAGAGAAGCCACTAATTAGACTTTTCACAAACTCAACATGTTGAAATCATCCAATCAAAGAGACATCAAAGAGTTTCTAATCACACGCCAGACTGAGCACAGCGAGCTGTAAATATTTAAGAAGATATCAAACTTGACTCACTTTTTGACCTGGAAGAACTTACAGACCCAGTTTTCAACATTTCAAAATGTTTGCTCGAAGTTCGCATAAATCTGTGTGGGCAGATTTTTGTTATGTAATATAATAATAAGACTGAATCAATAATGTGTTTGTTACGCATGGAAATAACCTTATTTTGATTCAACATCTGCTAGACTTGTGACTCAATCTGCCCTTTTTACTCCCACGACCGATCAAAAATCATCACTGCAAAAACTATCACAACCATGGAAATAAACAATCACAAACACAACAAATGACTGAACCAAAGGAAAGTAATTAAGTGGAAAAAAAAAATGATTTCTTTGCCTGATGTAGCAAAAAAAAGGGGAGGTGAATATTTTAAACCATAAAATCAATGAAAAAACATTAATAACACATGTGCATGTGTTATTAATGTTTTTTTTAAAATATTGAATACAATCAATAATCACATCAATGGAAACTGTGATGAAATATTGAATCCTGGTGTTGAACTGATTTTACTGGATGTGACTGACAAATTTATTTTCAGATAAAACATCTGATGAAAATAATCCAATGATGACCTTTCATGAAGGGAGGAAGCAGTCAGTTTAAATCAGTAAATCAAAAAAGTCTCCCTGTCTTAATTGCAGTCTTTCCTCTTTTCTTTCAGCAAACACAATCTGTACTTGTTCCTGTACTTTCTGCCCTGCTACCAATTGACTGTGAGCTGCCTTTTTCAGTAAGGATGTGAAAGTTATTTACATGTTTTGGCTCGATGTGTGTTCAGGTTTTCCAAATCCGTAGTTCAACACCTGCAAATATGTGTTAAAATAAACCACTTAAGCTACACAATGGGCCAGGAAGCGTAGCCGATCAATGACAAGATGAAATATTTCCTCCAAAACACTTGTTATTACGACTACAAGTAAGCAAGCAGAGGAAGCATGTAGCTAATGTAAACTGTAAACTAATGATAGCAATCACACTAACAGTCACTTGCCTGACAGGTATTTTGTTATAGCTAAGTGAAAAGCTTATTTAGTTATTTGGGTCCTGGCAGGAGCTCTACTTTATATTTATTTTTAAATTCTTTAGTAATAATTATGTGGCATTTGAAGTCAAAGAAATATGAATATGGACAAGGGGGACAGTAAATATTATTTTTATGGTAAAAGGCACCTTGAACAATGCAAAAATACATAAAAATAACATGAAAATTACAATGTACAAGTAGAAGCCCTGTCTTGAAAAAGTCGAATGGTGCAGTAGCATTTCAAAATATTATACATATAATTTGCCTGTGTGACTGTTATATTACTATACATAACACTATAGGATTGTTATTATTAATGCAGTGACATGAAAGTAGTATTTCATTATTCTGGACAGTCGAGGTGGAGCTGGTTTGAACTTTTTTGGGCCTTCTTCAAGCAGTCACAAGATAAATCTGTGGGTTACGCAAGAAAAATGAATTCATTTTATGTGAGTATAATTTTTGTTCTTTGGTAAAATATTGCTTACTTTGCCTATATGAACTTTTATTCAAATTATGGATGCTCAAAGAAAAAAAATATCTTTGTCTTTTGATTTAAAAGCTTAATCTGTCAAGTAATGAAAAACTCCCTCTGTTAAATGAATGCAGTGGAGGGGAAAAAATGTAGATATCTAAAGTAACATGTAATTAAAATACTCAAGTAAAGTGCAAGTACTTAAAAACTGGATTAAAGTGGAGTAAATGCAGGCTTCACAGTCCACTTCACCAAGTATAACCACCAGCTGTGACCCTTGGGTAACCAATAATGGCATATGGTGGAGAAAGAATGCTGGCTATTTAAAAATATAATGATGAGCTGCTGAATCACTCTGAAGGACTTTTGTGCAGAAATAATGACAAAAATCTGCCAAAAGAAACCACTAAACATCATGTGGAGCGCTCAATGCGGACCTGTGCCAAGAAATCAACTGCTGTCTGAAATGACACATGCGTCAACAGCGACCTCTGCTGGTGTGTTCTCTTAAGTACAATGGCTTGATTTTTTCTGATTTTTTATTTAAATTGCTGTTATAACAAAGAATTGATAAGAATAAGAATTTAAAATACTCTTTCCATGATTGTTTCTCTCACGTTGCTATGTAACAGGAATGTGGTTGAAACTTTGGCACCACTTCCAGTAATAAAAACCAGAAGACCACAGCTGGTGATTTCAGTGCAGGTGTGTTAAGTGCTTTAGTGGTTAAAGGATCACACCTGTCTTAAGAGGCCACTGATTGGGACTGGTTGAAACATGACACACACAGAGCTGCTTTACAAGTTGTTTCACTTTCCTCCTTCCTGTTGCAGCTGATTGTTAATGCTGTTTGCAGTTTTTTTTTTTAGCACACATGTAAATTGTAGCAGTCTGACTTTAATCTGAGCTGCTCATGTTGGGAATGCACCTCATATTTAATGCTATGTAATGCGAGATGTTTTATTTCCCTCTTCAATGAAAAGAATAGAAGGCTTGTTTAATTGTTTTGAACGAAAGGAGTAGATGCCGAGTCTTTATCAGGTGTGACAATCATGTTTTTGATAGATAAAACAAACAGGAGTTTCCCCACACTGCACTTTTCCATCATCTTAACATGTGTCTCACCAAATATTGAACCAATGTAGTTGACTGATACTGTCAAAATTCAAAAATCCTCTTTTATTATTTAAAGACACATTATTTTGACAAAAAAATACAGAAACACATGCTTTCAAGTAACAATTATTAGGGCTTTTCTGACAATGTGAGTCAAAAAATGACCTTGACTTGTAATTAGTTTTATTTCTCTCTTGTATTAGCGATATTACAAAAATGGGTAAAGATGTGTTTAATCATCTGGGCAACTGTGAAAAACTCTGATCACACGCTGCAAGTCTGTTATGAATTTTATAAAGTTAAAAAAAAAACATTTGATGACATAACATAGATTTTTACAACTGAAATGTCAAAGGAGCAGGGTCTTCACATCTGGTTTGACACTGAGTGAAATTATTTGAGGTTTGTTATATTTGTTCAGCCATACTTATTTTGTTCCTGCTCTTGTTTGTTATCTTTATAGCATCTTATAAACCAGTGTGGGCTGGGCCCCTTATACTGCATGATACTTTAAATGACCTAACTGCCCTATATATGTTTTAGGATTTCACTCTTAGTCAACTTCTGTTGTGTCTGTCTGTTTCACTTTTCCTTCCAATCTTTTCCAAAAATCATTAACAGTTCTGAAAAGCTCTCTGAAGTGATAAAATACTTCAGTGTAATTATTTAATCCTATTCACTAGAAATCCTGGGAATATAAACCTTAATATCTCAGATAAATCAGAAGTGAGGGCCAAATCACATCTCGTATGTGGGCCAAGGACAATAAGCAGCACCCCTTCATCACTGTCTATGGAAACACTCTCTTATTTTATTGCCCATATTTATACAGACAATGAAAAGTTGGAACAGAAATAAACACATGTGGACTTTGGTTTAGTTCTGCCTGGAAATGTATTTATTAAGGTCTTCAAAGAGAAATCTGCAGTGTGGTCACTGGTATTTAAAAAAAGTGACAAAGGTAGACTTGTAATGCACATTATAAACTCTATCTCCAAAGACTAAGCAGAACATGCATTGTGTGTTTTTTGATTTTATATTAGCTAAATATGTAAAAAAAATAGTTTTTATATGAGTGCACATCTTGCTTTTAAAAACGTAGTTTACTTGCCACTGACAGTCTTGCTGCACACATTTTCACTTACACACTCTGAGGTAGAAATGTTGGTATTTTACATGCTACGGATCTTTTCTAAACTTCATCTGTACTGAATCAAGTACTCTGGATAAATTTGATTTGGATCAAAAATTATATAAATTTGAGGATTGTCAATATCATTCACACAGCTGTAGTGAGTGTTTTCAGATTTTCCATGATCAGGTTTGTAGTAATGAGTTAGTCCAGTAACTGATTTTCCAATCATCACCCGTGCTAAAATGATTACTTTAGTATATTCACCCGATACATCTTGTGTTTCTCTGCCATAGAAAGGCAACGGATCTGTACTGCTCTTGCTGTATTTGTCTGCGTGTTTCGCTTGCTTTGCAAAATATATTCCTAGAAAAAAACACACACACACACGAAAACTCAGGTCAACTTATGAAACTCTGAACAATCAGACAAGCAGAACATTTATTTGTATATGTTGTGCATAACTTTACATTAACAGACATACTTTTACTGGATAACTTTACTTACCTTTCCCGTATGCCCTTCCATGTTGTCCAGCTAACCGTAAATCAAAGTTATACTTGCAGATGTAGTCGACATTTCCGTTTTCAGTCCCATGAAAAAGTCTTCGCTCCTCAATATCTTTGATACCAAGAATTCTCATCAACTGAATCTTTTTTCTTTGGGACAAATAAAGAGAAGGAGCTGATTAATTTATAATGGAGCAGCGTAATGGTAAAACAGATTGGGAAAACTCAAAGACGTGTACCTACCTGCAAAAAATTTCCCACAGATCCAAATTTTGTATCCTGCTGATTGACACGATGGATCTGTCAAGCTGCCCATCGTTCTTCACATAACCGGCCACACACTTGTACTCAGGGGTGAGTTCACTCAGAGGGATTAACTGTAAAATATATAAGAAAAACAAACAAGTGAAAACTTCACTTAGATAACTTAAACATAAAAAATTGTGATTTGTGTTATTTTGGGGGGTCAAGCAAAAGTAAAAGAGTGGCAAATATTTTAACTCAGTAACATTTTGTATAGGTTTATTTCATCTTTTATGCATTAATTGTCCTGAGAAATTTAAAAAGAAGTTGATTTCTTCCACCAAAATCTAAACCTCAAAATCAAAATTTAATTTAGGTCAATAAAGGGTCTTCATTAAATGCACCAATCAGAGCTAAGAATGAGCACAGGAGGACCAAAATTAAATTCCACCTTTTTATCACATGACCCCACACTGTTTTGAAACCACCTCCATTGAAAAAATTAAACAAGAAAAAAAAGTATTTTCAACTAATGATTGAAAAGTTTTAATTATTTTCTAAGAAAAAAACAGCTGAAAAGGACATTTATCTTACTGAGGAGGAGACAAAAAAATTTCAACTAAATTTTTTGTTTTGAACTAGTGCTATTAAGCAGCTAGCTTGCTAATGTTAGTCATTGCTAATGAGCTAACTGTTAGCAAGAATTACTTCTTGTGTTTTTGTATTTAGCAAAAACAAACAAACTGGTTTGTGGTTAACTAAGATGTTGCTTAGCTCCTAATGAATTTTATGATAACTTTTATGTAACGTTAGTTCCTGTCATATTAAGCTGCTCTTTTGAACCTTAATATCTCAAAAACCACTCACATCACAGAAAGAACTTTCTGTTTCCTGGGTCATAATTTTGCTTTACTGAATACTTCCAATAGGCCTATATTTCTGTCATTGTTACCTGATATGGACAAGTGAGATCAACCTTTTCCCAGAAAACAGGAGCAGTATTGTAGCAGGAACAACTGTAGGACAAGAAAGAGTTAACTGTTTTGCATTGCTCTTAGTTTCAGTTTCTGTTTTGGAGAAACATTACCGACAGTACTAACAGTACATGACTTATGGTTGAAAAAATGAAATATCTATTATGTAACTATGTGTTTTAAGTCTCATTTCACCTTTTGTTAAAGTTGTGGCCCCGTTGGACTTTCCTTTGCTTTCCTGTGACGAGGTCAGTCTGTAACATCGCTGTATTAAAACACAGAAATTGAGTGAGCCAAGTGTTCGCAGGTAAATGAGGACATAATCTCAACAAGGAAATGCAGTGACACACCTGAAAAATCAATCTGGCTGCGATAACTGGATGAAGATACATTCATAACAGCCTTTGAATTTTTTAGGTAGTACTTTTCAATATCCTCGCTCCTGAGAGGGTTATCAGGGTCCTCCTGCAGGATGGACAGGAAGTAACCTGTAAGTCAGACAATCTGCTCTTTTTAAGTTTTTGTAAGATAATAACTTCACTGAGAAATTGAACAATGTTTAAAACAGTTTACCTCAAATCTATGCCACCTTCCACAGTCTGCTAAATAGTACCAACTCCATGGGGTGTCCGATGTGTCCATTGCTTCTATTTCTTCATTCTCCCACATCATTGTGATCAACAGAAATGTAGCCAAGTAACTTTAAAACAAAAATAGCTAAATAAATATATGCTTTAGTATCGGTCTTCCTCACCCTGGCTTACTCAACCAGCTCTGAGTGTATGATTGGTCTTCCTGATTCTTATTATTCAAGTGTCATGTGTCATCCTCTTATGGGAGGGGCTATCCTCACATAAAAACACAGCTGAAAGAGCATGTGACACTGCTACTACAACAATGTACTTTCTCCATAATCTTCTCCTCTAAAATTGATAATTTAACAGACTTGTTTTTAAAAGTTTATTAGTTTTATGCAAATTACAGAAACACATGTGGTTTCATACACTCCAACACTCACACACAGCTGTAGCATCAAGACTGAGGACATCAGGTTTTTTCTCACTTGTTTGCATTTATTATGAAATGCAAGAGTTGCTTGAGGATCCA
>JAPZDY010000015.1:11459230-11469656 GCA_029783645.1 Ctenochaetus hawaiiensis | reverse complement strand
ATCCATTCTTGTATTGTTACACCACTTTGTGGCAAACGAGGTGCTCTTTTTTTTTCCTTGCTCGAACATACACACAAACACAATCATACAATGAATTCAACAACAAACACAACAAAGCAATATTACATTAAGTGGTTAATTTTCATTACAGTACTTTACATGTGCTGGCTACATTCTTAGTTTGGATAAATTTATACAGAGTTCGAAGAAAACCTGCTCACTCTTTTTAAAAGAAAGATGTTTGCAGGCGATGGCATCACTCTTGGGTGGTTTTAAGCCAAATGTGATGCTGTAACTGATCTTCTTTTGGTTTGGGTTGAACCAAAAATATTCAACCTCGGTCACCGTCCGGTCTTTATGAGGACTGAAGTTGACGGTCAGAAAAAATTAACACAAACATATTGCTCAGGGAGGGACAACAGGTGAACACGTCATCACAAGTTTATGTCACTGTGACACAATTACGAAACCTTTCATGGAAAGGGGGGGAAGTGCACTGATGTATGGTTAAAAAATATAGAGGTAGAAGTGTTTCGATGTAAACAAACAAACAAAAAAAACAACATAAAATCCATGCCTACACGAACCATACATTGTACTAAGTACACACAGATGTTGATGTCACGATCTGACAGATCACGGTGCTATATGAGTGTGCAGGTACATGTAGTGGTTTTTGGTTTTGTCATATGAAATTATGGCGACATGACTTGTAAATAAGCACATGCGTGGCACCGTGGACATAAGGGAAGGGCTGTGGCCAATGGCAGGATTTCACCTATAACCTACAGGCTGCAAGTGGCACTCATATTTGAAACAACTGTGCACAGATATTAAACAAGCAAGCGCAGATTCTGCATTTTATACAAAATTGCCACAGAGACTGATCTTTAGTAAGATATATCATCCTTTTTTAAGTCACAGTAACATCCATAAGAGCCTCAGTGCAGTATAAAAACTGTACACAAAGCCTTTACTGTCTTCTTGATTCCCTAATTTCCCCAAAGGCACTTTAGATGACTCATGCTCCAGTAAGGCCTGGATCTGACTCAAAGAAAAAGCGAACGCCCCTCAAGCTTTTTCCATTCCATCCGTCATCTGATTCTGTAATCAAAGTATTTCCATGTTTGAGATCCAGCCTCAATAAAAGAAAAGTCCACATCTTCTTGTTTCAGGCTTCAGTAGAACTCGATCAAATACTCTGGATAAATCTGATTGCTGTCAAAAATGACATAAATCTTTGGATTGGCCATATCGTCCACACAACTGTCATAAAAGTTGGTGAAGCTGGCATCCTTTGAGGGAGGTCTGCAGTACATGGGATGACCGACTGTGTATTCCCCAACAAGCACTCTGGCCAGGAACATGGTCTTGTAAGGCGGTTCACTAGCAAATATTGGTGGGGCAAGTCCATGTCTCTGCAGGGTGGTGTTGTGCTTCCCTGTGGTATGACAGAATTTACTAGAGTATTTGGCATCCCGGGCAAAGTAGCTCCCTGCAGGATGGAAAAAAAAAAGTTAATATCAGAGCAAAAAGAGGGAAGTAAATTGTGTCATGGTTTCACATCACAACACAAAAGGATCTACCTTTGCCATAGACATCACCATGGCTTCCTGTCAGACGCCAGTCAAAGTTAAAAGTACATATAGCTTGTATGTTGCTGTGTCCTGTGCCATGAAACAGCATTCGTTCCTCAATATCCAGTGTGCGCTTGACTTTTCGCAACTGTGTTTTCTTCCTTAGGGGAGAACCGAGGAATGACAACAACACAGAGTACCAATCACTTTGTTACAAAGTGTATTTTCAAGCCACAAAGCGCTATAAACTACAGTACGACTGACATGGAAAAGTGAGAAAGCTCTTTAAAGGGCTTCATTTTACTTATTTTCTATAACAGAAACAGAGCTTTTTCTGTTATAAAAGCCCAGAAAAGTGTGTCGAAAACAACAGAATCCTCTGCTAACACAGCTGAGCACCTCGAATATTGTACAGTCCAATCTAACAATACAATAATTGTCTACCTGCAGAAAAATTCCCATAAGTCCAGGTTCTGAATCCTCTGAATTGATTTGATTGGATGATCCATAGTCCTTTCATACAAACGTGCAACTTCTTTAAATTCATAGGTGTCTCTTCCAAGTTGGATGAGCTGCCAAAACACAATTACAAATGGGCAGGGCAGGAAAAGCATGGGTAAGTTACAGTGTTAAAGACGAATTGGAAATAAATTTTAACTGAGATTTAGAAACTTTCATACACTGTTTAACACTTTCTAGGACCAATGATGTGTGTATTACTATAATGTGTGTTACTGTACTCACCTGATAGGTCTCATCTGTATTAATTCTCTCCCAATGACAGGGAACAGGCAAGGCAAGATTATCACATATAAACCTGACAGGGTATTCAAAGGAAAGAGAAGAAGAACAGCAGCATTAGACAGGTTGCATTTGCATTCTGTCAATATACCAACACTAATGAGAAAAAGCATGCAATTAAGAAAAAAAATCTTCTAGGATATTTATGCATGATGCAGAAATCCTGTTTTATCTTGCTCCTTGTGTTTTTGAGAGACCAGCATTTAAAGAAGTTCACTGTTTAGCTGATGGGAATTTAGGTTTTATATTAAGGATTCCCAAAGAAAGAGATCATGCTTTAACCGCAATCTTTCATTTAAAGCATGATCTCCTCCTTCACACATTAGCCTGCTCCCTCCTGACACCTTTTCTTTGTTAGATGAGAGGATATATGGATGGGAAACTGTGGATGTCATCAAACTTACCTGAAACCAGTTGCAGAGTGTAGGGAGCGTTTGATTGGCCGCTGCTTACCTGTCGTTACATTTATCTGCCGCATGACTGGTGAAGAAATTAATAAAGGTTAGAACCACAGGAGCTGATATTCACGCACAATTATTAATAAACAAGATTAATTCTGGTTCAAAATCCTACCTGAGAAGTCCAGTCTGTAGGTGTACTTCGCTGTGTAGAACTCCATGACACCTCGTTGATTTCTGTTGTAGCACTGTTCAATCTGAGCACTTGTCACAGAGCAAGCTGCACTGGGATCAATCTGACAGGAAAACGGGGAAAAATAAATGAGTCTGATGCAGAGTTGAAATTATTAGTCAGTTGATCAAATAGCTGACAGACAGAAAACTATTTAAATATTAAATTCAACATTCAGGTCTTTTTTCTTAAAAAAAAAAAAGAGAAACATTTGTTAGCTCCAACATTTTCTTTATGAGTGTGTAGATTTCTTTTTGGTTATTTGAATTTTGGTCATTGGTCAAAACAAAACGAGTAATTTGAAGAAATCAGATTAAGCTGAAGACATTGCATTGACAAAAAAAATCATTGCATAATCTGCAGATTTATTCATTTTACATTTATCAGACATTATCTTGAATAGTTGTTTGGTCCAAATCAAAAGTACAGATGTGCTCATATTATTTCCCCTCACATTATGGTTAATCTTTTTTTGTTTTGTCTGACAAAATAAAGCATAAAATGTAATTAATATCAAGGCATGAAGAAAAAAAGGACAAAAAGTCTTACATTTATTGGCAATTTGGCTAGACAAATAACAAACAATTTTTTCTTGCCAACCACAACACCTGGGAATTTTATTGAAACTCAGCCAAAGAGAAATATTAAACCTTGCACTCTTGTTGTTCTTTGAGACAGAACAGAGAGGCAATGGTGGGGGAAGAAAATATAAAGCCTGTGAGAGAGTGTATCTGTGGTGTGTGAGGTTGTCATGTCCTGTGGACTAACCTCAAACATATGCCACACTCCACACTCAGCCAAGTAAAACCAGCACCAGTTGGGCTCTGAGGTGTCCATCTCCTCAGTCTCAGTGGACTCCTCCTCTGAAGATCTGACGGCTAACATAGCTAAATCTGGAAGTAATGAGTAAAAAACGCGAAAACACTTAGCAAAACTGCAACTAATATTAAAAAGAGTAAAGGGAGGAATGGTTTTGTTTTATTCGAGGGACAAACCTAACGATATAAAGATGTTTTTAAAGTCATGGTCGTCAGGAAATGTCATCCTGTAAACATATTAAAAACATGACAGGAAATGCCATATCGAGCTAGCTACCATTAACGGCTGCCGCACCCGACTCTTGGCAACTCTACGGGTGTCTTACCGGGTGTCAGCCTGTCTCTAACAGGGTCCCTGTGCATTTCGGGATATTTCTCCTTCATACATTATGAATAAATCACCACAAAAATCACAGACTCTGAGGAAAAATGGATGACTAACGCCAGCTACATGACATTTTTCGTTTTCCTGTTCGTTGTTTACTTTTATTTCCTGGTCCGTCCCTTGCGAAACGTCAATGCGTCATGTGACATAGCCCCGCCCTCTTTAACTCCAACAACTATTGCCCTGAGTTTGTCCTCGCAGGTGAAAAATCTGTCCAGAAACAACATCTCCAAGGTAGTTAATTTCAACGAAGACGTTTATATTTAAAAGGTAGATGTCTTCAGTAGTAACCATGTTATATGTTTTAGTAAAATGTTGAGGTAGTCGCCCGGCATTCGCAGAAATATTGTGTCCTGAGTTCATATTGGCTGGAACAAGAGTATTATATAAGGAACCCTATTAATAAAAAAGACTAAACGGTTAAACACGACTCAACTTACAACTCAAATTGGTTTGTAGGCTGTATAGATTTTTTTTTAAAAGGAAGAAAGTTAAAACTTGGGGTAGATGGTGGCTCAGTTACTGCTTCTGTAGTCTGTAGTTTTCTTAAGTTTTTAAATTTTAACATTATGCCATGTAATGTACATCTCTACCTCACTACCACCACACTGTTATTATAATTTATTGCATCTTATATTAAAATAACTTTGCATGTTTACGTTTAACATAGGACTACAAAACTGCTCAGCTCATAATAAGATGCATTAGACCTACTTACACATCGGTACCTCGAAAAAAAATATTCTACAGCATAAAAAAAAGAGTAAATAAATTTTTCTTTAACCTTACTGATCCTTAAAATGTTTTACTTACAATATCTCTGTTAATGTACATGCACGATTGTTACTTTTATGATAATTCATTATGTTTAAAACAGTCTGGTGTTAAAAGTTGTCCATGGGAACAGCCAGCATGTGTGTGTATGTGTGTGTGGTATCGTGCAGGACACACCCCTATTTAGAATAAAGCTTTTCGCCAGACTTCGCTCACTCAGTAAAGGAATTTCATTTTCGGAGCCCACTTCGCGCTCACCGGTGAGTTGCATGCATAAAAATTTCTTAAAGAAACTAAAATTTACTATCACCACATGATGTTTATGTGCAGGTTTTTGGACAAGTTTAAACGCATGTTAGTCGATTTTTATTCTTTTGCATATAATGGCTTTTTTTAAAAAATTTTGACTTAATCAGTGATGAAAACTTGAATATGCTGCAGTGTGAGCGATGAGAATAAATATGGGATCAATGAAACTGTAAAGCTTTTGCTCAGTAGGCCGTCTTCATACACGGAGGAGGCTGTCGGGATTTGCATTCCCCATGTGTTAATTATGTGTTTGCATACAACAGACTGAGACCATGTCTGACGAAACAGCCAGAGGGGCTCCTGCTAGACACCCCAGGCCAGATAAAGGGATTCCTGAGGAGGGGGTTCAGCCAAGGGGGAAATGGGCCAATAATAGAGAGTTTCTGCTGTCCATGGTTGGAGGAGTCATTGGCCTCACACATTTTTGGCGCTTCCCATATCTGTGCTTTAAGAATGGAGGAGGTGAGGGATCAGGTTTGGACATATGGGGGATTTTTGTTGGCTGTTATATAGAATAAATGACTGCTGAGGCTAAATAAAAGCATTGTGGAAAGATTCATAACATCATTTCACAATATCTCATCTGAGCTCGATTCAGTATGGATTCACAACTCTTTTAAAAATCCTTTGGCAGACCCTTTGAGACTTTTCCATAACAACGTAGAAAACTGTGTAATCTTATTTTAGTTTCTCTCATTATAAATCATCTCAGTTAGACAGTTTGATTTACTTTATTGTGTGTTCGTCTGTCAGTGTGTGGCGTGCAAACATTTGTGGAGCTCCTGCCTTGCATCACAATCACATGACTCTTCTTTGAACATCTACATTTGCAGTTGCCTTCTTCATCCCGTACTTTACACTCCTCTTCCTCTGGGGTGTTCCTATGTTCTTCCTGGAGATTGCGTTGGGCCAGTACACCGGTGAGAGTGGAGTGACTGCTTGGAAGAAGATATGCCCCATGTTCAAGGGTAAATAAAGGGCTCAGACAGAGCTTTGAAGAATTAAGAGTTAGTCATGACATGCAGGAAATGCATGTTTTTAATTGTGCTTTCTTTGTTGTGATTGAAGAAATGCAGCATTTGGCAGATGCTTGCATAAGATATTAATTTTTAATGCTCCTTTCTAAATCTCTCAAAACACACTAATATTTTTTCTAATATTTTCTGGACCTATACAGATATTTTCTGAGGAAAGTTTGAAAGCTAGTTTTTAAATCTGATGCAGAATGTTTACTGAAAGTTTATAGGTGGTCGAATTTTAATAATAGCTCCTTTGTGCATCAACTGTCTAGGTAATTTTCATTATCCTTAAGCACTCAAAAACCACCTGCCTGTCTCTTCCACTAGGGGTCACCACAGGACAACATATCATGGAAGATAACAGTAGCTAGCTAAACATTTAAAAAGTCCAGCAGTCTAATTTACACCTACAAAACTGCACAATGTCAAATACACATCGAAAACTAAGGGTCACTATGTTATTATGCACAGTAATCTTCAGCAAATAAGATGCAATAAGCCCAATAAGTTTGCAAACCTACTTTAGCCAGATAGACTAGACAACTAGCCAGTCGATCGAATTATTTACATCCTGATTTTCTGCACATGCTTGTGAAATCTGTTCAAATCTATTAAATAAACAGTAATAGTTTACTTGCACACATTGTTGGATCTTTCTCAGCCTTTGTTGTTAGTGTAGTGTATGTTTTAAGTCCTCGGATCAAATATCTTCATGATTTCTAATGTCTCTGGGGTACCTATGCATGCATACCTAAGTGTACAGTTTGTTTTAGTTAGTTTAGGAGACTGGGAACCAAACTGGCACCCAGGGGTTTATAACTGTTGCATAAAACCGAAGGCAGCAGCCAGAAGCTCCCAGTAACTGTGCAAAAAATCTCCTTGTCCTGCAGGTTTGGGAATTGCCTCCCAAGTAATCTTGACCTATGCAAACATCTCCCACTCTGTGACTTTGGCCTGGATTATCTTCTACCTGTATAGTTCTTTTAAAGACCCTCTGCCCTGGTCCACATGTGACAACGTGTGGAACACTGGTGAGATGAGTTCTGTGAAAGAGTCAACGTTGGCTTGTTTAAAAGTTGAAGCACATCTTTCAATGTGCATCATCCAACTCACCTTCTTTTCTCTTTCCACGACTTAGTATCATGTCACAGACCCTATAGTGCCTTTGTCAACCCCAGCTTGTATCACCCCGACTCTGACTGGTCATTCCTGAACAACCTCACCATTACAGACTACTCTGAGAATATCTCGGGCATGTAAGTTGCATCTTTATTATATCACTCTATAGTTTTGTCTCATATACTGAATGCACAGCATTAAATTATCATACAAAGACATTGAAGTATGAGATAAAATGCAGCAACTTTGGGTCACTCCCATGCTTTTGTGTTTTAAGAGCAGGATTGTTCTTTCTGTTACTGTAATAAAACACTATCAATTGCAGCTTTAGGACAGTTGGAGGTGAAGAGAACACCAATAAATCTGTAAATGACTTATCAGGCTTAAAAAGTGCGGTGTCAAATGGAAGAAAAATGCCATAATGAAGCAATAGTCTTGCATTCTCAGAAAATTGCCAATTTGCCTCTTGCCAAGAGTCAGTTTAGAAGTTCATTAGCACTGACAACAAGCTGCAGCCAGAAGGCCGTTAGCTTAGCTTACGGAAAGATGGGAAACAGCTCACTTGGATTTGTCTTAAGGAAAAAAAAATGTGCCTATTCTGTTGAACTCAAGTGTATTTTTTAAGCAGGAATTGAATGTAAAGTGCTAGAAACATTTATTTAGAGATAATTGATTAGTCTAAAGTTGAAACAATGTTCAATTATTTAGAAATTTTTGTTTGATATGAGTTTTTTTTTTCATAATTCCAGAAATGAAACTGATTTCAACCTGAATAGCAAGTCCTCAGAAGAGGAGTTCTGGATGTGAGAAACACACACACACTCACACACTTCTTGAACAAAGCTTTAATGGTACTATCATTGTCCCCTGTGTGCTTTTTCTGTGGGTGAAACATTCCACATCAATGACTCTGAAGTACAAAAAAACTTAAGAGCTGAGTAACCACAATAGTAACAGCGAAGCAACAAAAGTTAAACCAAGGCCACGAAAACACAGCAGGGAAAATAAACTGCTTACATTCCTCAGAGGCCACAGATGACCGACCACGCAACCTTATATAAAATCCAACTTTACCAAAAACTAGTTTTCACCCTGCTTTTTTTTCCTCCCCTTCAGGTTGTTTCGAAACACAGCTGCTGCTCTTCACATGATAATCGCCTGATTTAGTGTGAGAACAGACATTGAGAAATCACTCAGCTATATGCAGCTATGCTACATAATGAAAACAATATGTGCTCTTTTTTTTCCCCCTGCAGCTCTTTATTATAGAAACTGAAGCTGTCCAAAACAAAGTCGGACATATGTGAAGTGCCTGTATTTATGATGCAGATGTTTTGGCCCTTTTTTTGTGGTATTTGAATCAGTTTCAAATGTTATGGACACAATAAAAAGACATGTAGGTTTTGGTGCATTCTTTCATTGTGTTAAGTCATAACACATTTGTAGCAGGCTGTGATGTGCGTTCGCAGTGGAAAAAAACACTTAATGGAGAAACGACAAAGTGTGCTCGAGTGTTTATGTGCAGCCATTATTCTGCATGTGTTTTGCAGAGCATGCAGTTGTAATTATGTGATAATGAGTGCGATCTTTCCTCCACAGGTACCGTGTGTTAAGAATCTCAGATGACATGTCTCTGACTACGGTGCACTGGGACATGGCACTGTGTCTCCTGATTGCCTGGGTTTTGTGTTACTTGGGCCTCTGTATGGGAATCAAATCCATGGGAAAGGCAAGAACCCTTTTAACATACATGTACAGTACTGTCCGTGATAATGGGTCACTGTCCCTTAACCCTCCAAGACCTAAACGGCCGCCAGTTGCTAAAAATTACTGTCATTTTTAATGTTTAATGTTTATTCATTTTTTTAATCACTCATGCAATCAACATGCTGTAAAAAGTAAAGTAAACTGCAGTTTCTCAGCTTTTCAGTGATATCACATATGTATGTTTGGCTGGGATGTTATTTGTTATTTTAAAAGGCTTTAAATTGCCAATGGTAAATGTTAGGGTTAAGTTAATCCGCTCTCAAACAAAGTGAGTGTAAAATGTGGATTAGACTGAAACGTGAAGTTCTTCTGAATCAAATGATGTATAACACTTGATGCTGACTGCTCGAATAGGTAAATAATTACAAAATAAATCATGACAGTCAAATTTTCTCAGGTCTTTAAGGGTCAATGAAATTGTTTCAAAAATGAGGATCGGGAGCAGCTCAGTGGTCAAAAGATCAATCGAATGGGTCCAAAGATAATTGACTGGATTGGGATGGAAAAGATCCTGATCTCGGATGACAACTTTTTAGACTTTTCTGCTATCTTTATATAAGCTTATGCACATTAGCTTTTGCAATTGAATGTTGTCTGTTGTCAAATCTGTTGTCAGTGTCATGAACAAAACTCTAAAGCTTCAGACTATTTGGTACAATCCCAGTAAAGAGTGAGTGTTTGTGTGCACATATCAGATAATAACCTACCTGAACGTTTGCATGTTTTGTGCTTGTAGGTGGTGTACTTCACTGCTACGTTTCCCTTCCTGTTGCTGTTCATCTTCTTCATCCGTGGAGTGACTCTCCCAGGAGCTGCTGAGGGACTGAAATATTACCTGTATCCTGACTTCGACAGGATCGCTGATCCAAATGTAAGAACTTACTGTCATAAATGCTGAATTATTCCATTGGTAACACAATGCACAGTGAGATACTCCAAAGCAAACATATTAGCAAAGAGTCAGTGTCATTACATTACAACTCACTACATTATGTCATTACAGCTTAGTCTCAAAACCAACCACAGCACCATCTGTCTCTTTATTTCCCAAAACTTCATTCTCTGTTAGATTCCTCCAACTTATTACAAGATGAATGGAGTATCCTGTTACCTCCTCTCCCAACACACACACACACACACACACACACACACACACACTCTCTCTCTCTCTTTGGCTTGACTCATGTTTCAGGTTCCGAGACAGGAGTCTTAACAAGAAAATCAAAC
>JAPZDY010000015.1:11437324-11459130 GCA_029783645.1 Ctenochaetus hawaiiensis | reverse complement strand
GGCACCTGGGTCTACATATTGGGCTGTCTGTTAATCATGATTCCTCTTTTATGCATCCCAGTATCTGTTTTGGTGTCACTGTACAAGGTGAGTAAACTTGCAAGTATTTGATGCATTTCTAACTGGTGTGACCGTGTTTTTTATAGCATTACATTTTATTTACGTTTCCTTCCTCACAATCAGGGCGCTGATAACATGACCACGCCATCCAAGGATCTGCGTCAGGCTCGACCACACAAGCCAATTCTCACACTGTGCAAAGGCGTCATCTTCAAGGCCCAGGAACAGCTGAGAGAAAGTGTGGAAGAAAGCAATGAGAAGACGATGATGGAGGAACACAGCAGGGTTTAATGGTTGTTAATTGTGCTTACACTTACACTCCTGCAGCACAAGATGATGCATAGATTGCCTTATTAATTGTACAAGTCTGTTATCACACAAACAAATCTTTAATCTAACGTAAAGTTTTTTACACGTTTACACATTTCAGTAATATTCAGGTAAACCTTGTTTTTTGTTGTTGTAACATAAGACATGTTTTCTTATTTTTTTATTATGAATGTAAAGGTCACATACAATGTATGTTTTTCTACATCTATAATCTTATATACATAATTGCCTTAAGAAAGCACTCCACGGGTTTAAATTTGCACATCTATATTATATTTGGATTTTCAAAAAAATTCCATGAATTATTTTTTTAAAGTAAAACCTGCTGCCTATGTTACCAACAATGCAACAGTTCTGTCAGCAGTTAATTTGTGTTATGCTAGTGGAGGCTAATGGAGCCGCTAGCTTCAAGCAAAAAATGAGGAGCAAGTTACAGAGATCTGGTAAGCTTAATTGTTTTTAAATTTGAAGTGATGTCACCTGAGTCAGCCTCAAATTAACGCTGACTCAGGTGACATCACTTGAGGCAACTTATCAAATTTCACACTGCTCCCGCCAGAGCCATAAAAGGCTTTAAACAAAATTTTAACATAATGAAATGTATAAAAGATAAATTTCTCATTTAGCATATGAGCTGGGTGTGTAAAGGTGTATTTCAGATGAAACTATTACATCCTACAATGTTGATATTAATCAATGCAAAATTTGTTCACTTGTTGTTGAATTTATTATTTTATTTTGTTGGTGCTTCAAAGGTTCTGTACACTGCACATTTTTCCTTTTTCCATCAAAGTAATTAGTTTGTTTATTCCCATTTTAGTCACAAAATCAGTACAAACAGGACTTTTTTTTCAGATTGTGCACATTATCTTCAACTCGTTATACTTGTTTATATATTGCTCAGACAATAGTGATAAACCCTCTGAACCGCATTAAAGGTACCAGTATGCTAAATATCCTGTTGCTCTCATTGATTTCTGACCGGAGAGGACAAACATTCAATACAAGTTCAGGGTGATCAGCTTTTTGGTTCAGTGAACGAATCTCATGTTTTCTATTTTGTTTCAAGCAAACAATATTCTACTGAATTGTTTATCTTACCTACCTCTTAAAAATACTCTGTTGCATGTATATGTGGATGTCACAGGATATGTGAGATTGGTGAACATTAATGTGCTCCATCTTAATGCCAAGTTCAGTCATCTGTGTAATCCAAACCGGCATTCAATTAACAGGCCATTCCACCCAGTTGCCTCCCACCTCTTCTGGATTGCCTCCGTTCTACCCCCAGTATCACAGAAAAACCCTCAGTCATGAAAAAAAATGGCCCTAAAAGCTTAAAAAGTCCATCTTTGGTCAGGTGGGTCCTATAATTGGATTTGTATGATTTATTTCTAAATGAGAAGATAAAAACTAACAACTTGAAGCCTTCACAGGTCCTTATGAGATGATAGGAAACAGCTGTAGGAATATGTAAGTTCATGCCCCCATTTTACACATTGATGTCACTGCTTAAATTAGCTGCAGTTTGCCTTAGAGCGGATATGGAGCTATGTTCCTACACGTGGTGCAACACTTCCAGTATTTATAATTAGAGCCCTTACATAATAAACCACCAATCAGCTTCAGAACATTACAGAGCTACTGCAATGGAAAACACAAACTGCTGTTGTCAACAATAGATGATGTCGATGGATGTACAGAATGCAGATTAAAGCAAAATGCAGAATGTAATGAAGTAAACAAAAAACAAGCCAAGCTATCAGCTGTCAAGGAAACAACAGTTTAAAAAAGTGAGGACTAAATTAAAAAAAAAATGCAAAGTCATTATATACATAATTAAAATCACTTTCTAAAAATGACCCAGAAGAGGGTAGCACCAATGCAACTTAACCCAGAAATACTGTGTTGTTTTGACCCTCATTTTCATTGCAAATGGGGAAACCCATTTTTAAAAAGTACATTCAAGTGTAGTCACTGAGAGTTTACACTGAAAACCTCCACTGTGTTATTTGCATATTTTTTGCCATGTTTTAATGCCTTGCAGTTAACTTGATGTTGAATTGACCCTCTGGACAGGTTTCCCTAGTTAACAGGGTGGAGGAGATAATCAGTGAGACTCAGTTCACCTGGATTCACAGCCTTCAAACCTTATAAAAGCTGGTTGCAGCCGCTGCCTGAGTTTGGCTTCATTTGATTTAAGTTGGTTCTATCTTTTTATATTTTAAGCAGCAACTTATCTGCTGTCTCTTTTCCACTTTGTCCAGCCTTGATCTGCTTGTTGAGTGCATCCTCAATGTGATTGAGACCATTTTACAAGCTAAAAAGATGCGCAACTGCTGCAGGCTTTTCCTCTAGAGGGCCCTCAGCTGGTTTTCATTACAGTCTACATCCATTATTATGACCAAAATACACTTTTCTTTTGATTTAAAACTGTTTGATCACTCATTTCCCACAAGCAACAGATCACTTTGATGCTGATCAGTCCCTGCAACGGTGGAGTTAGTTTAAACATTGTGTTATTGCCTCCCCTTAAAGACCCCCTAACATCATTCAGGCAGAAATTGTAAATCCAGTTTGCAAAATCACCATAGATTAAATAGTACTCTTATTGTAAATTCTACCTTTGTTTTACAAAATATCAACAACAAACTCCATTTTCCACATCAGATAAAACAACAGCTTGTATCTCTTCTTTTCTTTGGGGCTTCTATGATAACAGTGTCTTATTTTACTTTATCGTGGTGCATTTTGAGGACAATGACTTTGCATATAACAAGGTCATAAGGGTTTGAGGCAGGTGCAGTGATAAAACATGACTCAGGGGTAATGGTAGGGGGAGCAGAATGAAATGGAGAATGAGGTGGTTGATAGATCTCCAGGGAGGCATCACACTCTCTGCAGCGATGCCAATGAAACTCTACTGGGTTCATGTATCAAGCAAACTGTATATGGAGACATTTCAGTGCCCCCTGTCACTTCTTTTATCTGATGTTCTCCCTTTCTCACTTATTCTCTCCGTCTCCATCGATGGAGCAATCTCCCTTCTATGGCTTGCAGTCATTTTCCAGTTTTTATGTATCTTTTCATCTCATTCCCCTCTTATCTACCCAGGCACTACTGCGACATATCAACTTTTCCCATTTTTATCTCACCATCTTCACTCTGCCTCCCAACTCATATCTACACCTTTTTCTCCCTCATTCCTTTCAGTGATTTCTCTGCCCCTACCTCCCTCATCATCTTTCATCTTTTCTCTCATTAACACAATCATGCTCTCTCTGATGTGCAGCCGCGCCCCGCGTTTGTCCTTAACCTGTGGAAATTTATGCGGCATGCATCGTCCCACTGCATTACTGGATGAAAATGTTGGTAATATTAGCCTCCTATCTATGCATGCCAATCGCCTCTGGGTGTTTCTGCTTTATAATAACCCCCACATTGATTCACAGACCACAACACGTGCTGTGAATTAAAGGCAGCGCACAAGGAGGCCTCAAAGGCAGCAGTTTTTTTTACCCAAACAGTGTCCCGTTTCTGCAGTGTTTCAAAAAGAACACAAATCTACTACTTTCATGATGTATGTGGTTGGAAATATTACAACTTGCACTTTCATTTCACCAAAAATGTTACAGTAACTCCCTGAATATTTATCTGTGGAGTTATGCATGTGATTTATGCAATATGTTGTTTGTGACTCAGTTTTTAAGCAACTTTCTTAAAATACTGTTTTACTTTTAAGTAACACAACAACATCTAGATTTGCTGTGTCATTTTATGTATATATAATAATGCAGTGCAGCTCCCGAACTAATGTGATGAAGAAATGGCATCATATTTATAGTGTTCATCACTAGTTACAGGGCAGCTGCAGAAACTGTTCCCATTGACATTTATCACCATCAACTTCCACTATTTACGGTCTGTTGACAAAAAAATACAACATATTAGACTCAGCTTATTTGTAAAATACAATAAACCTTAATCAACTTAGCTCATTATTCATTAACACTGGTGCAAAGAATTATTGAGCATTCATAGAAGAACTGACATTTTCAAAAACTTCACATTTTATTAATTTAAAAAATGGTACAACTGTATGAGCCATTTCTCTGCTGTTTCTGAGGAGTTTTTGGATGCTGCTGCAGTCACTGATTACGCAGTGACAGGACCGGAGCTTATACATACAAATGACTCCGCTGCTGAAGTTTATCTGTGGGTGTGCAGACTCAGCAAATCTCCGAGGTATCATAGGAAGTTAAGCTGCTATAAAAAAGTAAAGAAATTGAGATATCACAGAGGATTAAACGATGGCCTTAACATGCCAAAAGTCACTTATGGAGCAACTAAAGTTTATATAAATGACAGGTTCAAATATGCTAAAAATATACAACAAAACTCTAACAAAAAACAGTTTAACATTAGGCTGAAGCAATTCATGAAACATTGTTTTTTTTCCTCTGCTGTCATCTTCTATTTCACACTACATTTTTATTTATTTATAACTGCTTCAACTGCTCTGTATTGAGAAACCTGAAACCTGAAATAAAATCTGCAACAAAGAAGATCTCATACTCTGACATTATTTGAAGGACAAAAAGCTTTATTGCAGGATATTAATGTCACTATAAAGACTTTGGACGGAGCATGATTTTTATTAGCATACACATTTACGGACACATTTCCTCTTAATCTCTCATAACCTACATCTTTATGCCTTTTTCTTCATCCTCTGCCAGTTTTTCTTCCATTTTTTTAGCCCTATCTCGACATAAATCTTCACAGGAGGAAATAGGACCCAACATATTCTGACATAATTAAACTTAGCTAAAATTAAACTTAAAACTGCGGCTTGACAACCCTAACTTTCTCTTTATGATATCAAATCTGTCAGCAGCTCCCTGTTATTCTTGTCTGTGGACACCAAAGTCATAATCAGGCTGCATTGATCAGGCGAGGCTGTAAACAGATTGATGAAAACTAACTTTGACAGCTCCGATCCAGCCAGCTTTCACCATTTGGGTCCACATGGACAATAAAACCCCACCAGAGATCACACTGAATCTGTTCATGATAGGAGGCTGTAATTAAGCCTCTAATATCATTTAATCTCTCACTTTTGAAACCTCCTATCTAACTGTCTCCATCCACCAGCACACCAATGGGCTTTTGCTACATGGCTGCCAGGGCCATTGTGGAAATGTTCATTGGACTTTCTAATTAGGTGGTGATAAAATATTTGGAGCAGATACTAATGTTAAAGGCTACCTGCCTGGAGACACAAGAGGGGCTTGTTTCTAATCCCATTAATATTAATGAAGACATTGTTTTACTGTCACCAGAGTAATTAAAAAAACAATATGCGTATTGTCACTGTATTTGTCATTATGGGGGTAACAAGCGCACATGTTTTCATATTAGAAACATGGTTTCATGGCAACAGGATTAGGCAGTAACAGCCTGACAAGACACAAACAGGATGCGGCTGAAAACACACTTTATGATGTCTAGAGAAGTCTATGTTCACCCTTTTTTTGAAACTGAGTGTCTGAGAGTGAAATTTAAACACTTTATAATGTCCTCAGGAATTCCTATGCAGTTATTAAGTGCTTAAACTTTACTTGAGCAGCCTATTTTTGTTTTGTGGTACTTTATATTTCCTGTACACTTTATACTTAATGTAGTAAAAATTAGTTCCACCTTTCCAGCTGCAACACTGCTGATGATGTTAATGAATCAATAATAACGTAATAATTTTTCAATAATATCTTTAATTGTGCCATCCTCCATACTGAGACTAATACAAAAATGTTCACAGATGACATTTTGTTTTAAAGTTTTATTCACGTTACAATTAGTTATTTTTGCTAACTTCCTTCCTCACTTTCTGACTGGTGTTACCAGTAAAATCACAGATTTTATGAGCATTGCACACTGAGCATCGCTGGAAACATTTGGGATGATGTAATTACACAAGTCAGCAATATTTACAACAAAGATATGTCATTTTTTAAGACAATTTTAGGTGGAAATGCTTCACATTGTTTGTTTTTTACCAAATCTATCAGTAAACTGAATTAACTGACAGACTTCTTGACTTCTCTTTAGTTGAGTGTAATGTTACACTATATTCAACTTGTAGTGGACGACTTTCAGTGGTTTTATCATTGAATAAACCCATTGCACCTCAGATGTTGTTTCCTGCTCATTATGATGTGAGCACCATTCGACTGACTTGGGAAATAGAGAGAAATTCAATGTGCCATTGATTGCTACTTGTGACCACAGTGGCCATCGATCAGCAAAAGTTAACCACAGTCAAAGTAAGTCAAATACTTGCTTGGATGTCCCTTTGAGGCACCAACTGAGAAGTAATGTATTGAAATGAAGTGCACAGCATGACGGATAGTTCAAATACATCAGACTGTAACACAGCTCTCTGCATCGCCATCTCTGAATTTACTTTCCCTGCTTGTGTTTGTTGGATGTGTGTTCGTCTGCATTAGTGCTGGGCACGGTGTCACATCTGGCAGCTGTTTGTGGGACCTAACAGAGCTTCATGCCTAAATGTGCAGGCCAAGATGGAGCACTGCTTCAGATTTCAGGCATGAATACATTCATACATAACACTTTCACCTACAGGCAACTGCATATTGCATAAGTATTGATACTATAGAGGAGAGAATAAAGTTCTTTTGCTCTCACACACTTTGATCTGTCCTAGATTTCCTCCCAATCATTTTGTTCGGGGACACTGAGGATGAATATTAGGTCACTTTATGTGCCGATTGCTGAGTCTGATACTGGCATGACCGCATTTGTGGTCAAACATTTCCAGGGTCCTTGCCAGCAGTCATCCCTCGTTTCATTTTCCAAAACTCCACGAGCTCTTTCACTGATCTCTGTTGGGAAATACCATGGTAACGGTGCTGGCAAGTGCTGACCTCGGCCATCGCAACAAACACATGCGCACAATGCACACACACACACACACACTGCCACTGCCCGCTAGAGTTTCCCAATAGAGTTGGGCGATTGACATATCCCCCATGGCCTCGGGGCCTCACTAGTCAGAGCTAAGCAGTAATCAAAGCAGACACACAGGTCGAACTTTATTACCAACCAACTCGATACAAGCTGCAGGAACAGCCACAGGTCCTCCAAAATACAGCACACAGGAAAGAGCTGCAAAATCAAAAACGGCTTTTTCAGGCAGCGGATACATTGTGGCTTCCTTTGGGCCTGCAGAGAGACGGCTTGGAGCTTTTCACGCTTGACACAAAGATGACCATTTTTCCTTTCCCTTGGATATTAAGTTGAACTTTCAGGATTTTCGTGGCTCCTGATCAGAGAACCGAAGCCGATGACCTGACGAAGGACTTGGAAACTCTCATCTCAATCCAACTCAACTCTACATTCTACTTGAAAACTGAGATCAAGTAAGTTAACTTAAATTTGTATATTTTGTCTTCAACAAAGATGACAGCGCTCGAGTACAACTGACTTCTATAGACTATGAAATAAATTAATTAATCAAAACCAATTTTTTTTTAACACAATTAAACCCTTTTTTAATAGGTTTTCCTGTGATTGTTCAGTCAGATAAAACTTTTCTTCTCCTGAAGTTGAAATAAAAAATGTCATCTTAAGTTTCTATCATAAACAGTACGATTTACTTTGAATCTAAACCGATGACATAATCAAAGGGAATCTCTGATGTGTTTCATATTATCAGTGAGCTTTTGAAGCAGACACCTCCACTCACCCAAACAACCATTTGAAGAAACATTTTGATCATTTCACTGTGTGATGTCCAATTGAAGTTAATTGCTTTTTACACAGTGTGCAACACAACTCATTTTACAGCAGGGGAGACTTTGTTTGATTGATATTGATTATACTAAACATCACACTCTGTTTTTAACCTGCCAGTCTGACTTTTTTTCCATTCCATACATTAATGCTTTTTTTGGGTGGGTGGGGGGATAATGATCATCTGTTTTCAACAGAGTTTGCTTTGCCAAAGCTCCTTTTAATCAACATCATCAAAGGCTAGTAGGTATAAATGATGCATCTTTTAAATTATGCAGAGATGTTTCTCTTGTTTGAGCACAAATAAACTTTTGAAAACTCTGACAGTGAGCGCAATGAATCAGACAGAAAACAGAGTACAGCAAGCTTTTCGAAATCAGTCTAATATGGTTGATGTTTAAGTATGCAGAAGAATAACACGGTCAGAAAGCTCAGCATGATCCTGCTGTTTCAAAGCTTCCATGTTTGAAAAAGTTCAACAAAAAATTTCCTCGAAAAATATCGGGGTTGGGCAGATAATATCTTTGTTCTTCTATCAAAAAGTAGTCTAAAGCGATAGCTCAAAGGGCTTTGGACAATTTCTGGGTCAATCAATATTTGCTAACCATGTGCAACTTCCTCCCAATTAACTTCCTGAACATTTGATATCATCCAGACGTAAGATAAAGTATCACATCCAGGGCAATAAATGGCTTAAATTAATGCTTGATTCTGCAGTTAAAGTAACGTTAACGGCTCCTGTAGAGGCCTTTTTTTTTGACAGCACATTGTAGACTCCTTATGGTATTTTTATTTAGGATTTTTCTCACCTCTTATCATCTTTTGGTTTCGTGATGACTCACCACAAACTCGACTGTGCTGGAGTGGAAATAAAGGATTGATAGGGGGTGTGTAAGTGGTGATTAAAATGCACAGTGCGGCGTTCTCAAGGTTGATGCCACCTGCCTGCTTGTGTCCGACAAATGGCTTTTGTTCTGTGCTATTTTTTAAGCTGGAGTTGGACTACCCACATAGACCGCCTTAAATTAGATCCAAACCCTTCTTGTGTTTTATTATGCCTCCCTGATTTATTATATCTTTGTCAACAAGTGAAAAAAGAGAGAGCCTGCTCAACAAAAGTATGGTTTTAAAGACCATTTTATTGCATCATTTATACTGTTACTCTAGTATTATACCTATATTTTAAGAATTTAAGATATTTGCAGAATATGCGGACTTTTGTTTAAGCAAAAGACATCAGAAGATATCACATTAGGCTTAAAGAAGTAGTGATTTGCATTTTATCACTACTTCGGAAGTGGAAAGATGTCTCTGACTAATGGACTAATCAGTGCAACAGGGAAACAAATGACACATTAACTTACATGAGAATATTGTTATTTGCAGTTCTACATGCAATAGTTAGTGGGAAATGACTACTTTTGTCATCTCATTCAAGTTATACCTTTATTTATAGAAAACAAAAGACTGAGATTCAGCATTTTCTCATACATGAGCTTTCGAGATATTTTGCCTTGCTAGCATGTGGCTCTGCATACATTTTTACAAGAGACGTGTGAAACTTTTAAAAGCAAAAAGGCAAATATCTTTAAACAACAACCACTTGGTGAGCATCAGTCAACACACAGATGAGCTAATATATTAACTTTGCCATGATGAGATCACAGTTAACAGTTACCATGATGCTAACTAGTTGGTAAGTGACAGCACTCACCTAATTATCTGTTTCAAGACCAATTCTGAAAGTTTTAAGGTGCTAATTTTCACACTGTATTGCTTGGTTAAAGATAAAGTCAAGTGAACTATCTTTTATATCCTACAGGTCAGCCTCCTGACCCCTATATTTTTATGTTAGCCTCACCTTTGAATCAGTAATTGTGTCTTCCTTGGTCCACCGTCATCCCTCCTCCTGTTTAATCCATATATTTCTGTGCAGTAACTCTAGTTTCATATTATCTTGCTGATTTATGTGGTAGCCATTAGCTTTAGTTTTGGGAGCTAGCGCCCAAGTTAATAAAAAGGCTATAAAAGACCATAAAAATGCCTCTACATCATTAAATTGTAATTTGAGCAGTAGCCCCTCCACTATAACACTGCACAACAAACAGACTTTCAGTACTGCATGGAGATAATTCTTATAACATTTCTGTCTCTTTTGGTCTACAGATTTTTCTGCACATTCATTGTCAGCGTCTGCACATTAATCTCTGACTGAAAGACTCAGCCAGACGGGAACAGAGACTTTAACTCGTCGCCATTACAGGCTGTGAGGATCGAGTGACTCACTGGTCTGTAGTGGTCCCACCATGGGGAAGACCGGGCAGAGTACTGTGGACTTAAACTCCCCATCAGAGGTCAAACAAGCAGTACCCTTTGAGGAACTGGATCCTGCGGCGCCCCCTGCAGGTGAAAAGAAGCAAAAAGAGGAGCCACCTGACAGGGGAAGCTGGAAGGGAAAGTTTGATTTCCTGCTGTCATGTGTCGGATACGCCATCGGCCTCGGGAACGTGTGGAGGTTCCCTTATCTGTGTGGCAAGAATGGTGGAGGTTAGTGCTACCAGGACTACAACATCCCTGTGTCTCAGTGCTGCCCAGGCCTGTAAAATTACCTCCCTCGGGCTCCAACTCCTCCCTGATGAGACTGTCGGTGCTGCACTCTGTAGACTCTGATAGTGTCATCTTCAGTCTTGCTTTGCATATTTAAACTCTTCTGTTAAACTGGTTATAAGGAGCCCCAACAGCCCTTTCCCCTTACACAGCCACACTGCCTCACTTTCTAACATAAGAGCTAATCATCTTCTCCAGCTTCCCCACCACTGAAATACAACATAAACCTACAGTGGGACCACAAGAATTGTGTCAGCGGATGAAACTACAGTCTAAGTTTGTCCAGAAGGCCTAAAATCTGTTTACTCTTTGCTGTCTGAACTCCTTGATCTGATTATTAACACTGAGCATCAAACTAGCAATCCAAACGTTTAATTTGCTTCTCTAACACTGTGAGAGCTGCCTTCTCTTCTATTTAAAACCTCTTACGTGACAGCACATTTTTCACCTTTGTAAAAGTCTACTGGGGGCATATTTAGAGGTAAACATGTTCCTATCTGTATCTGTATGCAGCTTTTCTACAAAAGCCTCTAGCTTCCTCTCAATCCCTTTAGAGTGCCACTTTTTTAGCTTTTCAAACTCAGCTGTACAGATCTTTATATAAAAAAAGCTTTCTCAGCTCATTTCTTATCCTTGTTGCCTGTTTTTAGCACATTAATGCAGTTTTTCTTGGCATCTAAAGTAAGTCCTGTCCTTTAAATCTCAGATGAGTCTATCTTTGTCCAGTTGCAACCTTGACTTTATTTCCTCGAATAAAGCAAAACTTTCCCAAGTCTCACAAACCCCAAACTGCCCATTTCAGTCCTCCTGTGCACCTATCAGATATAAATTAACAGCTGACCATATGCTCTTCTCACTAACTTCATTAATTAAAAATATTGGTAAGAAGAACATGTTCTTTAGGGTCTTGACTAAAGTTGCACCTGAAGAATACTTTTTATAGGAATCTTCAGCAACTTTCTCCCTGGACAAGTCTATATTTTTTAAAGGATGTGTGTCTCCTGCACCTTTTCCATAAAATGTTAATTACTACAGTTAACAAACTGGATGAATGGATATGTCATTATTTCTACAATAACACAGCAAAGTTTAATTTCCTTTTCAGACTAAAATAAATAAAAAGAAGCATTTGTTCAAATCAAATATTTAAGCTAGTTTCAGAGTCTCTTAATATTGTTGTAAAGCTGTGAAAATTCATTCTGAGTATTGCATATTTATGATCTACATCATCTTACCAAACATGTTGATTTCCTCTGTTGGTGATCCATCAGGGGCCTTTCTGATCCCGTACTTCATGACCCTGGTGTTCGCTGGGATTCCTCTCTTCTTCCTCGAGACGTCTCTGGGACAGTTCACCTCGGTGGGAGGGCTCGGGGTGTGGAAGCTCATGCCTATGATGAAAGGTAAGATGTGGCTATAAATAGGAAGAAACGTATTTACAGTTGATGTCAAATCATTCATATTAACAAACATAATAAGAGCTACTGACATGATCCTCTTAAGTTAATGTGAATAAACATTCTGAACATCTTAACAGGACCATATATACCACAAATATACACTAATGTTAGTTTTATTGGCACTTAATATTATATATTGTACTTACAGTAGTCTACTGTGCTGTTACTTGGATACCATCTTTTTCAGCATAGTTTTTAACTCCACTTCAGGCTTTTTCAACTGGCTTTAAAAATGCTTTAACAAAGCTGACAAGAAAAAACAGCAACTAAAAAGGTGCAAAAACACAAAGGTAATGGTAAAAATAAATAAAAAAATGAGCAGAGTACAAAAAAAGTGAAAATATATCTGACACTTTTGTTCATTTTGAGGATCTTTTGCAGCCAGTGCTTGTTGGTGGCAATTATAGCATTGCCTCCGAGCTTAAAACACTGAAGTGAAGCACATTTTATCTCCTGCCGGCACAGACGGCAGCAGCGATAGTGAGTCTGCTGCTGCCAACTGATACTCAAAGCCAAGGGCGAGTAAACAACAAGAAATGGAAAAATGACAATGATGAGGATGATTATGACTAACATGCTGAGCAACACAATTTTTCTCTGTCTGCCATCTGTTCTACTGTTCTTTACCCCTTTACATGTTATATCATATTTTATTTTGCATGTTAGCTGACCAATAAAACGCTGAACGCCTCTTTCTTCCTCAGGTGTTGGTTTAGCTGCAGTCGTCCTGTCCTTCTGGCTCAACATCTACTATATAATCATCATCGCCTGGGCTCTCTACTACTTGTTCAACTCCTTTGGTTCGGTATGTTGCATAATCAATCTTTAAGGAAGCAAACCTAATGAAAAATATGTCTATTTGATACATATATTATCATGTACAGTGAGAAAAAGGTACTCAGATCTTGTTTACCACCTTCTCAATGCTGTTCATTCTGTCTCAGCCTCTATAACTCTGCCTTTGTACATCTCTGCGTGACCTGCCGGCTCAAAGATGCCTGGTGAAAGAAATTTAAAGACTTTGCAGACATTGTGCTTGAGGCTCATGTGGTGGGGGAAAAAAAAGGAGGATTGAGGAGCAGGGATCAAAAAAAATACACTGTTCATTGTTGTGTGTCTTTTATCCCAAGGCCAAAAAAACACAGCTGGCTCATTAAAACAGGGGCCTGTGGAGAGTCAAGGATGCACATGATATAAGTTAATGTTCTCCTGTGAAGAAAAAGAAGGAATTTATTGTCTTTGTGTCAATCCTATTAGTTTATGTGTTTATTAAAATGCTGCATCTTATAAATCCTAAACAATGCTTTGTGCCAAGATACAGATTGCAAAAATGAGAAATATTTCATCATATTTTTTGTACTTCTGCAGCCATATTTTGTTTGTGCATATGTTATTTTGTGTGCAGGAGCTGCCCTGGCAGAGCTGCGATAACCCCTGGAACACAGAGAAATGTTTTTCCAACTACAGTCTGACAGACACCACCAACCTGACCAGCGCTGTCACAGAGTTCTGGGAGTAAGTCAGTCGGATATGCTCTTGCCATACTGTATCTTTGAGTGTGTGTGTGTGTGTTTGTGTGTCTGTGTGTTTACTATTTCTGGAAGCTCTTTGGGCTTATCTGTGTCCGTGTGTTTCTGTAGGCGTAACATGCACCAGCTGTCCAGTGGTCTGGAGGAGCCAGGAGCGCTTCGCTGGCCCTTAGTGGGCACTCTGGCGTTGGCCTGGGTCCTTGTCTATTTCTCCATCTGGAAAGGAGTGGAGTGGACTGGGAAGGTTGGACTCAGTACTTTTTTCTTTTACTTTCTCTGGCTGTGGACTATTTCTGTTACTCCATGCAGTTTCCTTTTTCTGACCAAATTTTACTTCTGTTTGTATATTTAGAGTTCAATCAGGCAAAAATGACAAGACATGGAGATGCTCTACAGAACTGCTATTATTTTTTGAATTCATTCTTGATTGTTGACGCTGAATAAAGAGAAATATAGATTTTAGGGGAAGATATAAAATAAAATAAAAAAAAAATATTTGACCTAACTTTTGAAAGGATCCCCCTTTTTCTATTTGAACATAAATTCAGGATGCTTAAATTATGCACCATAATGACACTAGTCCCCTGACTTTTTCCTTTAGCATCATCATCAACTACGTAAAGGATTATAATAAACTCAAGTACAGATACTCAAGCCCTCTGTACTTAAGCAACATTATAAGTTCACACACTTTGGTTGATGACCAAATACCATAAAAAACATATTAAATCTCCATCAGCCTCAATTTTGCTTTGTATAAGTCCTGCAAACACGCCAAAATATGATGGTTAGCATGATAAAAAATAACATGTATGTTTTATTTTGATTATGTAAGTTTGCTAATGCTAGCGTGTACCTCTGTGCTTTAGTACAGCCCAAAGATGCTTGCATGTCTGTAGGTCTCTGGTCTTGTTGTTTCTTTTGCAGTTTATTTCAGTCCTTTGGTCCATTAATTAATTAGTCCACTAGGCCCTCCCTACAAAATGACCTGCGTATTGAGTTCCTGGTGTGAGTTTGTTTTATCATTTAGGTCTCTCTTTGCTCCAGGAAAAGTAATTTCAGGCTTGACAAGATATGTGCAGTTGGTTACTGGAGCTTTTAAACTCTTCTCCTTTTCATTTTTTTTTTGACTGTCTACATGCTTAATATCCACACAGATGGCAGTTCACAACTCAGCTGGATACCATTCATCATTGCTCAAGCTATTGATCTGTCCCAGAATTTGCAAAAGGAGGATATGCATCATTGATCTGAAATTTCGTTTGATATAAATTATTTTACATCAGACTGCAGGAAGGTTCATTTAAATAATGATGAGATTTAAGTTTACTATTCAAATATCACAGAATATACAAAATTTATTGAAACAAAATTCGAATTTTTTAAGAATTTTTTTTGTCTATAAGACTTGTTTAATTGATTATATATGTTTGGTCACTCTGGTGTGACAGCTGGCTTAGTCCTCTTGGGTTTTGGGGCATTATTAGTGCCCCTCCATTTATCTGCAGGGCTATTTGCTTATTTGTATTTATTGATACCAAAATTTTACGTTTTTTAAGTTTTTCAGTCCAGTAAGGATTGTTTAGGCTCTTTTCCTTCTATTTTTTTATTGTTCACATTTGTATTTTTCTGCAAATAACATTGAAAAGTCTGATGGCTCTTTAAATAAATTTTGTTTATAATTTGTTGATTTATTTCCCGATTGGAAGATTTTTTAAAATGACTTAATTTATTGATCCTGATTCCTCATTCCTAAAAAAAAAAATCCTTTTTATTTTCATTTAAAAGAGATATGTCTCATTATGTTGTTCCACTTTATTTGCTGCCATCCAGCTGTCCACATCTCATCCGTCTCTTGACATTTCGCTTAAGTGGAGAAATAGCAGTATTTTCAAAACTGCTGCATGATTTGGAGGTGATAGGAAAAGAGACAGGAAAAGGAAAAGTCTTTTTAGCTGCTGCCTGGGATTTTTAAATTACAGCAAGTCAAAGTCATGTATGTGAGCAATAACACATTTACACATTCACTGACAGGGATAATTGGATTTTAATGTGTGAGAAAAATTAATTCCCTTAAGGCCCTGCCCTTGACGGACATTACCAATTAAGCATTATCATAATGCTACAGAGCTGCGGGCCACATCCCTCAGCAAGATCATGGAATTTTTCTAGTACTTTAGACATATTTCACCTTGTTTTGTATCAACTAGGGTTTTTATACATCTTTTTATTTATGTGGGAGAGAATAAGTCTGCAGTTGTGGTTAACTTGAAACCATCCCGCCCCATCTTAACCTCGTCTTTCTTTCATTTTAATTCTATTTGAATTAAACATGTGTTTTTGGCTTTGACAGAATAGAAATCTTTCATTTGAATGTTAAAATGAGGTTGTTCTGTCTCTTTATTTCTCTTAGGTGGTGTATTTCTCAGCCACTTATCCGTACTTTATGCTGTTCATCCTGTTCTTCCGTGGGGTCACTCTTCCTGGAGCCATTGATGGGATCCTTTTCTACATCACTCCAGACTTCAATAAGCTCATCCGGTCTGAGGTAGACGGTTCATCCAGTCACACGTTAACATGTTCATATGTAGACAGACAGTCAAACACACATGTATCTGTTGTCTAACAGGTGTGGCTGGATGCAGCAACTCAAATCTTCTTTTCCTATGGACTGGGCCTGGGCTCACTTATTGCTCTGGGAAGCTACAACACTTACAACAACGATGTATACAAGTAGGAACATAAAGTCACACAAGCTTTGTACGTCCTCTTTGATCATAGATGTTTCTTTATTCTTTCGCCCTAACTGGTCTTTTCCTTCTCTTCAGGGACTCCATCATAGTGTGCTGCATCAACTCCTGCACCAGCATGTTTGCCGGCTTTGTCATCTTCTCCATCGTAGGCTTCATGTCCTATATCACCAAGAAACCCGTCCAGGAATTAGCAGCTTCAGGTACAATACTTAAGCTTCTCATTTTGCAAAATAGCATTGGACGCTGTAGCTATGAATATGTTCTAAATCTATTAAAAGTCCAGGCAGAAAAATGACACTTGCATTAATGATTTGATTATTATTCTTGCAATGAAGTAAAAGCTGCATTTTACTGTTGTGGTTGATTGAGGTGGAGCAAATTTTTAACTCTTTTAACAAAGGAACTAATTGTAAGGTTGATAAACAGAGAGGTTGATATCAATGAAAAGAAATAAGGACAGAAATGCTAAATTATACACATGCTTTATCTCCTATCAATCTCTTCTCTGTGTAAAGGCATTTGAATCCATCATAGCAATGCAGACTCTGCCACTAGTAATAAAAATTACTATAAATACTGAATATAACATTAAACACGAGGAAACAAAGTTTTTAACAATTTATAAGTATTCCAAAAGTAACATTTTTAAACACCATATTTGATGGGTGGCTTTGGTCTTTTTTGTGTCTTAATGGTGACGGAGGTCATCCCATAACCTTTTAAAAATGCATATAGTTACTGGGGTGATAAGGAATATCTTATTTTATGGACAGCAAAGAGAAGTTACAAACTTAAAACTTGAGAAAGGTTGTGTTTTTGACCTTTATGCTTCTCAGACAAACTGACGCGCTTTCAGTCTTTTTGCTGCACGTTTAAGTGAACTTTAGAAATGTTTTTAAATGCGAGAGGCTGACTCACCCAGTGCAACTCAAATTCAATACAATGGCACTGTTTGCATCCTGTTTCTCATTTTTTGAGATTATATGTTCATGAATTTCAGGAAGCTACAGTAAAATGTCATGAGAGAGTGTTTTTCCTTTAAATGGTGTGTCTTCTGTGTGACATTTAGGTCCAGGTCTGGCGTTTCTGGCTTATCCTCAGGCTGTCACCCAGCTGCCTATGTCCTCCCTGTGGGCCATCCTCTTCTTCTCCATGCTTATGATGCTTGGCCTGGACAGTCAGGTGCATAATCCTCCCATTCTCTTTCCTTTATAGATGTTTTAAAAACTGAATATGACTATTTATTATGTAATAACAATTATGTACAGGAGGCAAAAATGACCTTAAGTCCAACAATGTTTTTTGGAGTGCAAAGCTTAATCAGTGAGCTATTTTTTAAATAACAAATGTCAGCACATTCTGACTCATGTCTCTTAACTCTGTCACGTATTAGTTCTGCACAGTGGAAGGCTTCATCACAGCCCTGATGGATGAATATCCCATGCTGCTGAGGAAGAGGAAGAAGGTGTTCATCCTTATCGTGTGTTTGATCTCCTTTATCATCGGCTTCTCCAACATCACACAGGTACAGATCAATACATCTCTATATATTGAATGCCCTTAGTCATGTTGAATCTCTGATATAAAAACTATTTGGTTCAGTTAAAGTTCAGTTTATTTAAATTTCACTGCAGGATAGAAGGTTGTTTTCTTTAAACCCAATACACATGTTCACTTTTAATTTTCCAACACTGGGGAAAAAAAAGCCCCCTCCTGCATTATACATAATGACAAAATGATCTTACAACAACCTGCGGTGTACACTCATCATGCATAATTTATTCAATAAAGAGAGAGACGATAGCATTGAGTCTTTAAAGAAGATATTGTGTGTGTTGAAATCTCCCAGGGTGGTCTGTACGTGTTCAAGCTATTTGATTACTACTCAGCCAGTGGGATGTGCCTCCTCTACCTCGTCTTCTTCGAAACTGTTTCCATATCTTGGTTTTATGGTAGGAAATCTATTTTATACTGTTATCTTCATATAAACACAAGACCGTAGATGTAAACTGAGCTTAAATAAGTTGAGATAATCTGGTTAGAAAGGACTCTATTGTACCAAGTCACCCAATGAATCAAACATGTAGATTTCCTGTCTCACAGGAAATTAGATTTATCTGCTCCACTTTCTGTGATAAGACTCAGTCTCTTTCACTTCATAAACATTTGCACATGGACTTATTATCTCGATATTAACATAGACACACTTCTTTGTTCCCCTCTCTTTATTCCACAGGAGCTGAAAGGTTTTATAAGGACATTGAGGACATGATTGGCTATAGGCCTTGTGGATGGTGGAAGCTCTGTTGGATGTTCTTCACCCCGTTGATCTGCCTGGTAGGCGAGGAATGATTAATGTTTTTAACCCCCTGTAATATGTGTGTGCTACCTCCTTCCTCACAGAGATCTATGAACCCATCAGGCAACAGCAAGTGTCGATAGGCAGAGAATTGATGACATTGCTGAATTGGTTTCCTCTGTGGTGATTTGCACTGCAGGTCTTCTGGGAAATCATTGCAATGTCTTTATCCTAACTACTCTGGTGATAAAGTAGCCTGAGCTGAATAAATGCAAAATTGAGGGTATTATGCCAAAATGTATGGATGCAACTTATTCCCAATAAGCAAGATTTACATCTTAAAAGACATCTACATCTAAAGGCTAAAACTGGGCTAATTTTGGTTAAAAGATGCATGTTTCTTGCCAATTGGTTCATTATTTGGTTTCGATGAAAATATCATTAATATTCGAACAAAAAAAGATTAAGTCCCTGTGATCAGGTTTTAAATGGGGCAGAATGGTATAAGTTCCAATACCTGAAAAATTGACTTCATGCTTACTGCAACGAGGCAAACGTTAGGTGTTAGCAAATAGCCTCTTCTTTTCTACTGAATTTAACACAGTTTTAACCAAAATGATGAAATCAGTCCATGCTGATCTCATTTTGTAGCCTTTAATTGGTTAACTTGCCACTGAAAATATGATGTAATCGTCTCTTTTAGGGGGTGTTCACCTTCAGTGCCATTGAGATGACCCCTCTGACCTTGGGGAAGTATGTTTACCCGATGTGGGGCCAAGTGATTGGCTGGTTCATGGCATTGTCTTCCATGGTGCTGATCCCTGGCTATGTCATCTACCTTTTCTGCACCACCAAGGGAAGCTTCAAACAGGTACAAACCTCATCCACAGCTCACTGCTATCTCTATTTTTTATGTCTATTCCCTGCAGTTGAAAAGTGAGGATATTGCTATGTGGAACTGGTGCCAAGAGGAAAAAACTGAAGGTACACAAAATAAAAAGTACAGGTGATAGTTGAGAGATATGGTGCAGGAAGGCAGTTATTTAAACTGCAGTCGTTCAGGGAGGGACCGACAAAAATGGGTTTGACTCAAAGCCAACATCATTATCCAGGTTTTAGGTGGGCAGGTTTGTTTTGAGGCTGAGCACAGCTTGTTACACTTAATATTTGTTAGTTTTTGTGTTGTTTTTTAAAAACTTTTACTGTCTCTAAAGAAGATTACAGCTAAAAAGCATATTTTGTACACTTTACACAAAGTCATTCTACACTTTGGTTTATCTATAACCGTCCTCATCTGGGCTCACATTTAAGAAGAACCATTAAGCATTTAATACTAATCTGGGACTAATGTTGCTCTGTTTACATGGGCAGCGTTGGCGGAAGATGACAACCGCCCAGGAGGATGAAAAGCCATCGGACCATGAAGAATTTACACACACAGGGAGCGTGGGCGAAGCTCCTGTCTAGCCAGGATTTTTCCAGGTCACAATAATCTCACTGCCTTTTCCCCTGTCTGTCTTGACTTACTGTAGTCATCATTGAAATGTGACAATTGGACAGATGGCGTCTTGTACAGTTTTACGGCAATATTTTCTTCTATCTTAAATTGTCCTGAAGAATCAGGCAAATGAAGGAAGATGATGAAGGGACACTCTGGATGAATTAAGAGGATATAAAGTTTCCTTTTGCAGTAAAACAGTGAGCTCTGACCATAGATTGAATGCTATAGATCGGAATTGAACCTATGTACATATACCACATGTATACCATTAATGTAAGTCACTCTATTTGTAATTTTTCCAACTACTTAATAAAATCACTGTCTTTGTCTGCAAGCTGCAAATGTCATGAATGTTGATGTATAGAGTCAGTATATCTGGAAAAACTTGATTCCAAGCATAAAACTGTAATGCATCAAATATTATTTGCCTGTGTTAGCTTAAAGAGCAACAAATATATGAATTCAACAGTTATATTTGTCGTCCCTGCTGATCCAGAGCTGCAAAACTCAAACAAAAAGAAACAATATTATAAACGTGATGAAGGCTGTTCAGATTATTCACTGTAGACTGTTTGTCAATTAACTCTGCTTTGACATTAAGTTTAAAAGACGTTTTGTAATCTCAAGTATTAGCCTTGTTGCAGCTTATGTGATTAAAATATTAGGAAGCTGCAAATATGATTGTGTCTTTACATTAAATATATTATGTTTTTTGTTTTTTTTGTAAAGTGTTGTTTGTATTGTTGATTATGAGAAAGTACAAATAAATGCTTTTGTCTGTTGTCAATTTTGAGGAAGTTTTCAAATAATACTTATGAAGCATCTGCAGTGTTTTTGTGTCAGTAAAAAACAAACAAAAAAACCCCCCCAAAAAACAAACCTCTAACTTTGTGCAGCATTTATGTGACACATTTGATTCCACTGTATTATAACTACTGAAAACAGGTTCATAGCACAATTGATGTAATGTATTAGCACAATCACAGGGAAAAAGTTGTCCTTTTCCACTTTGAGGTGATTGATGAAGTCCTAAATATAGTCATTTATTGCAGAAGTGCTACAGGAGAAAAGGTCAAAAAGAGAAAATAATTATCCTTTAAACCCAACAATTTTTTGGCCACTTGAGGGCAGTGAAAACAAGCTGTGAAGAAACATGGACATATTATATTTCTTTGAAAAGTTTTCACATTTAACAAGAACAGACCAACACTGGAGTCATGTCTCTCATGGTCTAATGAATGAAACTCCAAATTTATGGATCTTTTACCTGCAGTTTGCTCTCAACCAGCTCCTGAGGGAAACATCTCCCTTTTGAGCTGCTAGTTTTCCCACCTGAATCATTAGTCACTTACTTTGTCTGTTTATTGTTTGGTGCTATGATGCTAGTCCTCTGTTGTATTTTTTTTACTATTCTGACTGAAAACATCTGATTTACAAAAGATTTACAAAAATCCA
>JAPZDY010000015.1:11398039-11413443 GCA_029783645.1 Ctenochaetus hawaiiensis | reverse complement strand
GCTATAGTCTTAAGTAGTAAAAATGCGATTAATCGCGATTAATTACAGAAAATTGTGCGATTAATTAGTTAATTTTTGTTAATCGATTGACAGCACTAATACAAAGAAAATAGAGTTTATTAGTAGGTTAGTGCATTATAACGCAGCAAGCTACGCTGCTTCTTCTTAGTGTATTAACAGCATGAAACTTAATTATTTGCCAGACATAATATACATGCAGAAAATAGCATTCTTGTGGGGTTTTTTTACAGTGAAGAGCCTCAGATTTCACCCCCTCCACCCCCACTTAAGCAGCAGTGCTTCTATTTGTGTTTGTCATCATACAGTATTTGTTTTAGCACGATAATCACAGGGCTTCACAGTGCACCCAGATGCTTGTTCACATCTCGGTGTCTGAAAACCGTGACTCGGCGGCAACTGGTAATTATGCCCTTGTCAGTAAACCCTAATATACTGTAGCACCATGCAGTGAAAAACCCCAATTTACGCTGCTTTTTATCTAAGTGTGCTCTTACTCTGCACAGAAAGAAACAAAGATGAGAGGGTAAAAATGACACATGGTGGTGCTCACTGAAATGAATTTGGCAGTCTTCAAATTTGGCATTTGCCGCTCTCTTCCAAACCAATTTTGCTTTTGTTACAGCTCGCTAAACATGGTGTAATCCAGCAGTCATTATGTGCTCTGTGAGGATGGATTTTGGTGCAAGATTATACAAGTTGCATGATCTTTATCGGTAATAACCGTAATAGAAAATGCAGGAGTTGTACGTGACTGCGGGGTGAGTAAATAAAGATGTGTGGATATCACACAGTGATGCAGAAAATCTAAATCTGCAGCATTGGGAGCTGGCTCATATTTGCTCAGTCATTAGCAGACTGACGCAGCAGATACTGAGGCTGCTGGCTGCTTTTCACTTTTCCCTTCATTTTTTTTTTTTTTTTTTTCCACTGCTGCTTCAAATCCCTTCACTTACTTCGGAGTTTTCTCTCTTTTTTTGTGTGTGTGTGTATGCTTGTGTGTGTGTGTGTTTGGAGGCATATCAAAGCCCAGGAGCAGTGGAGGCAGTCACAGAGAGGCAGTGGCGGTTACGCAACGCTGGTTATTTATAAACCTTCCTCCCTCTCTCCTTTCTCCCCCTTCCTTTCTTGCTTTTCCCAGTTCGTGTCTCCTCACCCCCCCTCGTCCTCTCTCCCTCTCTCTCTCCTCCCCCCCCTCTTGCTTCTGATAACACGCAGAGCCAGCCTGATGTCCAAACATTACCAGCGCCAACCTCACTGCCCACTGACTATGACAATGCCGCCGTTTTTCCTCCTCATTGGGCACCTTGACAGCTGTGACAGGTGGCGGTTTCTCCAGAGAGGCTACGACAAACAGTTAGCATTAACACACTGAGCCACAGCTGCACTGCAAATTGTCTCTCTGTCGCAAATTGTGGTCAGAAATTACATGCTGCCCGGCTATTCAGATTGGGGTCCGGCTTTGTCAACACTTTATTGTAGCTGAGCAAAAAGAGTAGAATAAAGTGTGTATGTGTGGCACTGACTGCTGAGATCATGTGTGTGTTATCAAGACTCATGCATATTTATGCTCACATAGCTTGATACTCCATGAATTCTGCTCAGAAATAGTGGATTTTATGTATTCAAATGTCTTTTTTTGTGTGCACGGTTGCTGATTTTGTTTAATTAGCTTTTGTCTAACTAGAACGTTGCTCGTTTGCATGTTATCTTTGTTCATTTTAGCACAGCTATATGAAACTCCTGCAAAAAAACATCCTCAAAAAACAGAAACACTCCTTAAAAACTAGTAGGCATATATCATAATCATAAAACCTGTGCATTGCATTTTAAGGCACTGCATGTCCCAAGTTTTGCCCAGAGGTAGTTCTTGAGTGACAGTATTTCATTTTACTTTTTACAGCCCACTCAAATATCAACTCACTCAGAGTTACATTGCAGAAGAGGAGGAATGACACCAGACAAATGAGGGATATATTGCAGAACCTACGAGATGATAAAATATTCATATCCAAATCCTTCAAAAGAAACTATGTCTCTGCAAAACAACTTTCCTGAATATTATTACATTTTGTCATACGTGGTCAAATCTCTGGTTTTTGTAGGTTTGCTCACTGGCAGCTGACCAGCAGCCTGACCTGTGGACTGCTCAGCTTGTTGGCATGGCACATACGATGACTCATACCCATACCCAAAATACTTTTGAATCTTTAAAATGTGTCCTTGTTTTCAGAGGAAGACCAAATCAGTTTTCTCATTTTATTGCAGACTAACATTAATTAACAGTTGCTATCCAATTAAATGAACTGTAGCACCAAGCTAATATTAGCTTGTTAAAAAAAAAGGAAAATGAGTTAAATTTGAGAACATTACATTACATAACTTTAAAAATGTCCATAAAAAAACACCCATTTAAGTATTTGTAGTTTATAGCTGCTGGAAGACAGATTATAATATGTAAATGTTTTCGTACTTGCTATCTACTGATTAACAAAGTTCGGTTTTAAAATCTGGAAGGACAAAATAGTGTCCATACATCTCCAGTTTTATTATCAGTCAGAATCCTGCAAGACAACCTCAACTTCTCACAGGAACAGGTTTTCATCACCTGAAGGCCTCGATAAGACGTTCCACTTTCTGGGCTTCTCCCTGGACACGAATGTGGGCCTGAAACTTCCTCAGTGCTTCATCCAGCTCCATGCCTGAGAAGTCCATCTCGTCCACCACACAACTGTGCCGGCACAGATCGGAAGGGATGAGCGATAAAAAGAGGGACAGCAGTGGAAAAAAAGACAGAAAATATGAAAATACATTAAAATTGCAAAATTTCTGGCAGTATATCAACATCATGCCGGTTTTCTGATAGCATAGATGGATCTGTAGATGTACATTTAAGATAAAACTCATGTGCTTTCTGGTCACGGCACCACTCTGCCTACTGCAGGTATTAGCCACGCACGGACACCAAGGATAAGACCAGGCCCGGCTATCTTCTCCGAGCCAAGAGACACACACAGACACGCACAAGTACACGCATACAATCCCCCCGAGCAGAAAATCCTCCTATTACCTGACAACCCCGGCTTAATGACTTTAATTAAAAAAGCAAAATATCCTGTCCAATGAGTTCAAGGGGGGATAAGTACGACGTGGGCGATTTTGGAGGTGAAATGAGGTTTTGAAGTGAAAGGTGACTTTGAAAACAAGTCGGGAGGTTTTAAAGTTTTTTCCTGGCTTTAATGTGAAACGTTCTGTCGAGTTACAGAGTGGAAACGATAATCGAACTATGAAATTAAAGATATTCTTTAACCTTTGGATGGACTTTCATGTGGTTTATTCCAAAACTGTCCGCCCAAGTTGAAGATAAACTTAATCTTTAATTGCCTATTGATGGTTGTGAAGAGCCCGTCGAAAAGAAAAGATGATGCTATTGATGTCAGTCCTTGAAGAATACTGTTAGTAATGGTGTCAAGCCATCACCCTCTGCTTCAGATCTTTCTGTTGTTGTTGTACTACGGGAAACACTGGGGGTACATGCACGTACACACACCCTACATGAAGATGGATTACTGTGAACAAAGCGAGTTAATGAGGTGAGTACTTGACTGTGACACGTGCTGCTCCAGCAGAAAGGAGTCAGAAAGCTGAGTCTACAGTACTGCCTGATGCTCCGGTACCACAACATACCACAACCACAACCTGAACACAGTACAGTGAATCCTTTCAGTACATTATAAGAACTACACCTGTACTCCTGCTCTGATAAAAATAGTATTAGTACTTCTCATATATCCACCACCATTACTACTACCATGTCACTACATCAACCACTACTGCCATGACTACCACTGTTCCTGTGTATATTATTACCACAGTCACTGGTTGTCTGGTTACTCCTGGTTGTCAATACTCTAATCACTGAGAGAAAGTACAACATTGGCCTACGACTACTTCTACCATTGCTGCCATAGCTATACTACTACTTTTACTACTACTAATACTACAACTGAAGCAGTTGCTACTTCTTCTCCTATGTGTTTGACAAATATTACTGCAGTTGCAATTATTCGTACCACTTGTACTGCTCAGCAGATTCAGAGTATATAAACACTGTCACAAGTATAATAAGTAGCCATTCTACTTTTTTCTAACTACTACTTCTATAGCTACAAAACACTACTGCTATTGCAATTCATGCTAAAACTAGTACTCTGTCTATGTATCTACTGTTTCAGTCACCATTAAAACTATCTCTGGTATGTGCCTCTACTTACTGCACTATTACTGCTGTTACCAGTCGGTTCATATTTCTGCTTTGACTTTATTTCAGTGTAATTCTGTGGTTGTCAGTGCTCACTGCAATAATTATAATAGTTATTATAGTTTAAAATGACTTAACTACCACTTTGTCTTTTACTTTGACAGGAACCACAATCACTATGACAGTCAGGAGAAGCAGCATTTAGTATTGTACTAATAGTACGTGTACTTATATAACTATCTGTTAATTATGCCGTGCAGAGTTGTGGAGAACTGGAGCTTGTCCCAGTGTAGCAGTTCATACTGGCGGAGAGGAAAGGTACATCTAGCAACCACTATTAAAACTAATGCGGTTAATAATCACAGCACGACTGGGACTCCGGTAATAACTTAAAGTTGTAATACTTAACTTATTGCCTGCTGACCAAATGTGGTCCAAAGCTGGCTCACGATACCTTACCTACTGCCTTTGACTTCAATTTATTTCCAAATGAAAAACAATTTCATCGCCCTGGGATTCTTTTTTGTTTGTTTATTCCAATTAGGACTGTATCGAGGGACTGACATGCCAGTTTTGTACGATGGGATAAATTAGGCTGTTCGTGACAGAGAGAAGGCTGATGTTTATTAGATGGCGACTCCAGGCAAAGTGCAGTGGGATCAGACAGTGAGGTATGCAGGAGATGACCATTATTAGCTTAAAAGGAGCAAAAGCCAGTCAGAAATAAGAATAATTCTGAACCTAAAAAAATGGATATCAAACAGTAAAAGAGCTTAAATAAGTTTCATTCAGTCCTGAGGAGGAGCAGTTTGTTTCAAAATGAAGAATTTAAAAGAAATATGAGATGTGAGTCTCTATTTTTTAGTCATTTTATATTCATTTATATATATATTAATGTTTGTTTTTTAACTGGCCCCTGACATCCTGTCATTCTGCTAAAGTGGCCCCCAGGGGCAAAGCAAGCCGAGTATCCCTGACTTACAAAGTTCAACTGTATTATTTTCTACCCGTGATTGGATTTAGAGACTTTCTTCGACACAATGCTTACGAAGGTAGAGCTTTTAGCGCACGGTGACTCGGACTTGATCCCCCTCTCGATCAACTCTCCTGACTGGAGAGCCTCTCTTATCGCCCTCTTCATGACTCACTTCCTCGCTCCACAACCCCTCTCTCCCTTCCTCCCCAGCTGTCACTCCTTGTTTATGTAATGTCAGACGAGATGCTCTCTCGCCCAGAGTACATCAGCCTTCTCCTTACCCTTCCATCTCTCTCCCAAGTGTAAAATCACACACAAACATGGTTGAAAACACATGCGTACACTTTGTTTATCTGTATATAGTACCTGGCAGAGAAATGGACACATCTGCCTGCATTAAAGTGTATGGTTATGCACACACATGCCTGTAATGCAAATAACGAGAAACAGCAGGCCAGATGGAGCCATATTTTTGAGCAGCCAATGAGTAGATGACAGCCTGAAAGCAGAACTCATTTTTCCTGCTTAACAAGTACATACATTATCGGTAAATGAGTCCTCAGGGTGCCAAATTTCTCGGAACCCAAATCTATAACCACAGTTTGGCTTAATTGACTTGAGACATTTCATCCATTGTTGTTTATGCTTGAGGGAGTGTGAAGAGAATAAAGAGAATTAGCTTTATAAAGTAGGGGATTTAGATTCAGGAGTGCAAAAAAAACCCAACAGAAACAAAATATATACACACATGCATCCACACCCTGTTTAACAAAGGTAGAGAGTAAAATATTCAAGAATGGTTTTATTTCTCTAACAGTCCTTTAACATAAATATCTGTATTTAATACTCCTGTAATAATCCTGTATTATTATTATCAATAACTCTTGTAATAGGCTTTTAATTTAAATTTTAAAGCATTCGGTGGATTATTATTGTTTTTATTTTGCATCATTGCCTGCTTCCCCACAATAGGACTGATTCCAGCCTGCTGTAAATGGAAGTGACAAAAACTATAAAAGGGGAAAAAAAACTATATCGAGATGAAACGAGCAACAGAGAGACTCGAGAGGTGTCTGGCGATTATGATGTTGGTGACAGACAGGAAGAAAGGACACTGAAAAAAGAGAATCCAGCCAACACTGCCGACAATGACAGAGCATAATGTTTGTGGTCTGCTGCTGACATTCAAAAGTCACTGTTCGCTATTTTCAATGTGATATCTTATTTTATTTCAAGCTAGAACGGTTAAAGGTAACAGTTTTGAATTATAGTCATATAACGTTCCATCAGTTTTGCACAGAAATGGTTGAAATGTCCTTCAGATGGCTTCTTTTTTACTTTTACACTTTGAGCACATTACAAAGCTTATACTTTTCCACTTTAACTTGAATAAGAAGGTTGACCCAGTATATCTACTTTAACCGAAGTCATCTTTTATACAAGTATCTTGACTGCTAAGTCAGTAAAGAATTAGTGAACTTTTGGCACCTCTGCTACAAATGTAGAGACCAATCTTTGTACACTATTGATATTGACATACTCAGATATAAGTCCACTTGTATGAAACACATTATAATCTATGAATACAATGCATTGTCTTCACCCTAATTGTAATTCTAATCCTTAAACAGCTGTTTAAACTTGTGGGATTCAGCCTTTTGGCTTCCACCGAGCTGTCAGTCCCTACAAATGTGATGGACATCCTGTTTTTGGATCCCACTAATGTCATAAATACAAGCCTATGCACACAAACATCCCCCAAAAAACACACACACATTCAGGCTCAGTAAATCACAATGAGTGATTTTCACATTACACTGCAATCCCTCATCTGCTCTCCTGTGGCTACGCTTTATCAAAAGTGCTCTCACACACACTTTGCACTCTCCTATCATATTCCTCTTCAGCATCACTTCCACTCAAAGTGCAGCTGTTTGAATGCTTTGTAGAAAAATAGGGAAAAAAAAGCCCACCTCTCTATAACCCCTACTTTCACCTGCGCTGACCATATCTGCACTGCGATTTGGAGTTTGAAGCCTTAAAAGCATAATCTTGTTAATACAGTGTATTCAGAACCATGTTGGCATCTATTTAAGAATCATATGGATATTAAATGAGGATGATTTGCAGTGAACAACTTGGTAGAGTGCTGTGTTGTGTATGTCTGACCTCATAGGGACTAAAAGTGTGTTCTTGATTTGACAAAAGGTTGGACAAAAGGAAGGACAGAAGTAAAATTTGCACTAACTTCCCTGGTTTAAATGCAAATTTAGAGGTAACTGGGGAATGAGAGAATGTAATAGAAATAAAAAAGAGATAATTAATGAGATAAAGTCAAGAAATGTTTAAATAAAAGTAGAGAAGAAAGGAAGAAGAGAGCTCTGGAGTTGAAAAGCAAAAAAAGCCAATTAGGTTAACAACATCCGAACATCCTAGGAAAAAAAAAGCAAAGGAGAGGAGACAACAACTACACTGACTTTTCCTATTATTCTATTGGAAAAAAAAAAAAACCTCCCCAAAGCAGTAAACACTGGTAATAATACACAGAACTGTAATTTATCACTGCTTTCTACCACACAGCTGAGTGTACAGAATATTGCTTGATCTACACTGATAGTTTAAATTTAATTTAAAGATTGATGTGGTCAAAACTTCAGGCAAAAATACCAATGAAAACACCTTTATTCTGCTGATATTTTGCTCTTTGTTTCATTCTGAATGTCTGATAGAACAATGCCAATAAAACAACAGCTGTTATTTTGTATTTTGATACTAGTGTGATAAAAAAAAGCTGAGAAACAAAGTGTTAGAAAGGTCTTATTTTATTTTATTTTATATTTTATATCCCTATTTTACCTGATAGAAGTTGTATTCCAAGTTTCTGTTTTGTGAGACAACCCAGATTTACAACCTGATGAGTCAGATGAGAGCTTATTTGTTTGATCATGACACTTCAATACCAGCTTGTTCTCAGTTTGTTTACTATGAGAAAAGTAATGAAAAGTCAACGTCTGCAAAAAAAACAGCTCTTACATAAGTGAATATTGTAGTTATGATTCAGATCTTATATTTAGATTTCATAAAACTTGCACACGATTGGCTCAGGTAGCGGCGCAACCTGCAACTGCAATACTGCGGCTCCTAAAGCTGAGGATTTTCCCTGGGGCTGACCCCGACCCCTGATCCCCCAGAAAATGGAGGGATTATGCCTGAGAATCACCTGGAGGAGCGGTAAATCCTAAAAACAGTTTTTCAGGAAGTAAAATGTGCCACTCACTCTAGGACGTCTCTGTTGAAGGGCTTCTTGCTGTTGCCAAGGAACTCGCCTATCATCTGTCGGCTCAGGCCCTTCCTCTGCAGCAGGAAGTGGGCCACGCCGATGGGTGTGTCCGGGATGAAGCCCCGAGAGATCAGGAACTGAAGGCCCTTGTCGGGGTTTCTGAAATGAACAAAAGAGAAGAAAGAAAAAGGAATGAGTTAGCGAAAGGCAGCATTATCAGAGTTTTAAGACTGCAGATGCACTTTGGGTCCTGAACACTGGTGCTAGCTGCGTGACTGTGACTGAGGATTTGCTCTTACGACACACTTAAACACACTTAGCGGCAGTAAGAAGTCCATTTGTTCTCGTTAGCAGTATAGGAGCAGGTATGAGTGTGACACACATGCAGAGCACACCAACACAAACTACAGCAACATCCTTCTTTTTCAGCTTATTATTGATTTCTGGAAGACCATTACAAATAAAAAAATAAAAAAATAAATAACAATGATGGATTACACTAATGAGGCTCTTGGTTAAGTTGGCAGCTTCTGTTACACACCTACACGGAGGGCTGAAAGTGATGAACTCATCTATATTCATTCTGGCACTGAATTAAAACATTCATTAATAATTTCTAAACAGTTTGAGTTTGAGTCACTTGAGTTTGGGACTTTTTAAGAAAATGTTTATTCATTAAGTAAAAAAAGAAAAAAGCTGTTAACTTAGCTGGATATGTCAGGTCTCTTTTAGTTGCTTTTTCAAAGCATTGCAAAAATATTTGAAACCTCACCAGCTGCCTGAAAGATTGTTTATTAACCTCAGAAACCGTGAAACAGTTTTTTAATTGGCAAACTTTGAGCACAACATCCTGCAAACTGCATATTAAACTCACAAACGGCCAACAGATGGTTCACAGTGGCAGTAACCCCTTGAGTGTTAAACATGAAGACCTTCTTGGGTCGTGAACTCAACCCCAACAATGACTGCAATACCCAACACCCCTTCATGCTAGGCAGGGTTGCATTTCCAATAATTTTACTATGTATTGTCAGATTAGTGCATATCGAAGGTAGATCAGAGGCATTTTTAATATTGGTATTGGTATCAGTACCAGTAGCTTTTGCTGGCTAATGTTAGCTAATGTTAGCATACTTAAAATGGAAATTCAAAGTAACTGACATCTGTAAGTCTGGTTCAACTGCGGCGCTGTACTTTAGCATTTAGCAGCTATGGCTATATTAGCTGCTCCTCAACCAGAGGCTACATGTGCTTTAAAACAAAGATTAGGCAACTTGTGCAATAAAAAATATTAAATATATCAAAAATTAATTTTTGAAGTAAAATACCAATTTACCAAGCTAGCCATTACATTAAACACTATTACATAGCTCTTGGAAGCTAATCTTGTTAATATAATAAAACCAAACCACTGTTAATTGCTAATGGGCCAGCTTAACTGCTATTATGTACACACATTGTGCACATGCATGACAGTATCACTTAGATACAGACATAAGCCAGCTTGATTGTATATGTCTGTGTGATTATCAGAAGTCACTTCAATTTGTCTGGATAATGATGCGAAATTCTTTGCTCCCTTCAGAAAATGATCTCAACATCTCATTGATTTCCATTAACGACTGTTTTGAAAAATCATCTTCCCCCCTGCGATTCTATCAGAAGTCCTGCAGATAGTTTTCAGCTGACTACACCGCAGAAGTTACTTATGTATGAACAAGGGAGTAATATTGTAACTATTTATAAACCTATTAGGCACAGAGGATAGTTGCTCTGGGGAGGCTACCACATTATTGCCCCAGCTCTCCCTCTCCGGTCTCTACAAAGCGTTTTAACCACAGCCTTTACATAACAGAGCAGCGTGTGTGTGTGTGTGTGTAGCACAGCTAATGGGTTTAGTAAGGCAAGGGCGGGACAGAGGGGAGGGCAGGATAAAGGGCAGAATATAAGGAGGAGGCTGGAAGACGACCAGACACAGCAGATGTGCTGGAATGGGAATATGAGGACAGAGAGGGGGGACGATGAACGCCGGCTGGACTGCCTGAAAGCATCTGCTGCGACAGCCTCGGCACACACTCTCAGCTTCTAGCTCACCCTCTCAGCTGAAGGTGATGTCTCGCCAAACGAATTTGGCAGATATCACTCATTTGATGTTTGTCCAACAACAGATGGATCACACATGGTGATTATTATTCGTAATTAGAAGTGGACGGTCAGATGAAGATAAGGGAAAGGGAAAGAGAGGAAATGAAGCAGGAAATAATAAGATGGGTAGATTTGCACGAGCGGTGCAGAGCTAAAAAACTGTCCTCGTCAGACAATCACAAGCTTGTTCAAACGCTGGGAGCAGTTTTGTTTATATTTCCCATGATGTGTCTCTCTTGTAATTGTGCAGATGTTGATTGTCCTCTCCCAAGAGCAAAGGTGGAAGTACTGAGATAAAATTACAGCCTATAAAACTCCAAAATATATGAGGGGACTGGGCTAATGACTTTAATTAACACAGGAGACCTGGGGTCACATCCCATTTGCTATATACCTCCTACTGCAACCTTGTCTCCTAGAAACTGTGTATAAATGCGTACGTATGTATACTACTGAGGTGTGAAAGCACAAATAACATGACACTGACACCAGAGAAAGAGGTTTGTGTCCTGTAAGACCTGCAGGGTCTGGTTTAGGCAACAAAAACACTTCAGTAAAGGTTAGAGAACAATTGTGGATTCAGTTAAAATGTCAGTACAATAAAAAAAAGCCCTGTCTCATGCTTAAAACCATTGTTAACTTCATTAATTATTTACCAAGACCACAATTTTTTTCTCACTTTACTCAGTGGTGAGAGCATAGTCATAAAATCACGCTTCGGTTACTTTGAACAAAAAAGAATATTTGTCGGCAAAAATTGTTGTTCCTTATTTCTAGAGGGCAGGATCACCTATTTTTAATGTTTGTTTGAAACCAACCAAAAAGTATTTGTGGCTTCCAAATCTTAACCGAATCTTCACCAAAGCAGTGGTGGATCAAAAAACACCCACGTTGACTGTTTTCTGTTCAGGTCACATGGGTTATTTTTTTAAGAAACACTCACATATGACCTCTTTTGCTATTTAGGGATGAGGATCTGTGGGTGGAGCCGGTGAGTTGCAGCTGAAAACAGAAATCTGGGTTCCTCTAAGGTTAAAGTGTAAAAAGAGATCAAGTGTATAGTATAAAGACACACACACACACACAAGGGAGGGAATGCAAGAGAAAGTGCCAGACAGGACCCAGATGTCATGCTAAAATGACAACTCCCACATAACCTTCTGAATGCCCAGACATCTTTCTCCTTCACACATACTTCTCTTGCCTCCTTGTTGCACACACACATTTTTTTTTATCCCTCTTGGATTCACACCCTATCATAAATAAACACTTCCCTCACCACCCTGATATCCACTTTTATTGGCCCTCCATTTTAGCTCTTTTTCAGACGTGTACGGCGCTGTGGAGCTGTGTTTTATGGCCTTTATGAGGGTTTATCTGCCAGCACTGCATGTTGCCTATTTATCCAGATGCGCACATTTCTGTTTCATTACTAACCGGTGATAGATTGATGGCTGGTTAGCGCCTATGTGCATTTTTTTCTGACTGGAAACACGACTGTGAGGGGTGACTGAACGCTTCAAAGGCCAAAACCATTACGCTGATGTTGATTTGATGTTGTAGTAAAAGTTAAATTTTTGTCTATTACTTTCAGTTACAGTACCTAATTAAAATGTATGTTCTTTAACATAGCATTAAGCTTTCTGCTTCCTGATACTGTGTCCCTCTATCTACAAATATATGTAAATATTTTTAAATGAAATAATGTTGTTGTTTTTTAAATCAGTTGAGCAACTACCTGTCGACTGAAGAGGAAGAAAAAAAAAATTGAAAGAGGCTTCTTCTGTTCGCCATCTGGAATTCAGAGTTTGTAATTATGTGCTGGGTCATTTAGCACCGAGGGCAGAATGTTAATACAGCCGAGGTTTGTGTATGCACAAACAAGCACAAATTGTACGTACACTGAGTTTTTTTTTTGTAGAGCTCTCTCCTCCTGGCATCAGGTTATCCCTCCAGAGGAGCTCGGCAGGATTTGCTGATCTGCTATGTTAATTAGCCTTCCTTGACATGTGTATTCAGATCTCGCTCTCTCCCACTCTCTCTTCACACTTACACCATCACCTTATACATCCTTCATGCCACCTCTTATTTAATTCATAAAGCTGCGCTCCATTTCAATGCATGGGAGGAAGTCAGTCTGATTCCACCATAAGCTGAGCTGATGTCTAATCAATGCCCTCACTACACCAGGATGTATGAGGGGGGAAAAGTGAATTAAGAATATGTCTAAGCCAGCAGTATAAGATGGAAAAAAGTCATGCATACGAAAAGAAAAATCTATTCTGGAATCTGTCATTCATGTAACACCTGCTTACATCCTTCCCTTTGTCTTTGCCAGTTTCCTGCTGAAGATTTGGTACCAGCTCCCTTGTGTGCTGGCAGTGTCCTTGACACACTCTCCCCTCCCATAATGGAGTCATTGTCATTCCAGCCACACTCAAGGTGGAAACTTTATCAAGTGGTCTCTCTCTCAACCTCCCCCGCTCTGTCTTTTTGTGTCTCTTTTCGGTTCCTCTCTCTTGCTTTTGCGCTCCGTTTTCCATCACTCGCTGTTCTATCTCTTTATGCTTGTGCAGGCTGATGCATACACACACACTCGCACACACACACACACAGAAAACCCAAACTTCTGACTTTTCCTCTTTAATTTCCTTTCTCATTCCTCTTGCTAAGGTGGCGCATAGACCACCTGCTGCAAGAGAAACACACACTCATACGCATATGAGCAGAGTTGTGTAATGTAATGTGTGAGTGTGAGCTTTTTGTCTGCATGATCAAGTAATACCCAAGTTTTAGCCCAAAGCAAACAGCCCTCTTTAAGATGCAAAGGATACAACAGTGCAGGTATTAGAGGGAGGATATGAACTGGTGGAACTAATAAGCCTCAAGCTCCATTGCTCTCTCCCTACTTTTTTATTTTTTATGCTCTCCCTTTCCTCATTCTGTCTCTCTCTTCCCTTGTAGCCATTTTTATTAAAAGTCAGCTTATCTATCGAGGTGTTTGATCGGGGAAATGAGAAGAGGGGACTGCAAATAGACAAGGCAACTACAAACCCAGTCATTTCCCTGTCATTTTCGTTCTGAAAATCTCTTAAGAGTCACACAACCTCAAAGTGCGAGCTTTCATTAACCTGTCAAAGCTAATGTGTACAGCACTCATAAGATATGTATAAAAACTGCTGAGTGTTTCGAATGCAATCTTAACAAACAGATAAATATGACAGCCAGTCTTTCTCAGACACTCATGGCTGACAGTCAGACTGACACTATCATAGTGGACATGTTTGAAAAGCTAATAGTACAGAGAAAGGTAAATATTGGGTGAATGCAGGTGATCTTTATTGTCAGATCTGGTAGGCTGGACTTGAATTTAATTGAAACTGCATATGCAAAGTAACCTATCATTTGACAGTCTATTGATGCCAGTGTTAAAGTCTTAGCTCGTAGCTGGTGATGACTGACTGTAATTAATTCACTAATAAAAACTTAAAACATTTCAGTTTTTTATTTTTGTATTTTTTCCCCTCATTTAAGCATAATTACATCCCAATTTGAATTCGGGGCAAAGCTGGTTTAGTTGCCAAACATTAACTCTGTCATTTAAGTGGTTATTAATTAGGATTTTCTTTATTTCCTGTCAAGAACGACACACAAACGCATCATCTGATCTGAAGAAACTTGATGCATGATGCCTTCTTAATGTGGTCCAAGGCCCAGTTGAAAATGAAATGTTTTATAATTTGACATATGACAAAGCTATAATTTTTTAAAGTTTGATCATGTTAACAATTTATGTTAACAATATTTTTGCATTTAAAAGTGTTAAAATAAGTCGTTTATCAGTGTTCAGGACACATTGTGGTTTTGTTTGAAATAGTGACTTTGTTAAAGATAAGCAAAATTTCTTATAATGGCTGCAATGACGAGCACATGATTATGGGACAGTTGTTGTCATGGTTACTACAATTAACATGTAGTTTTACTTATAGAACAATCAATCACCTGACTTCCACCTTTGCCATCCTCATAAATATTAGAGCTAATGGTGGGCTTTGTAACTGTCTGTAGTGAAATGTGTGTTGAAAGCACTTTTCTTTTCTGTTTAGGTGATAACACTTGTTTAAAGATCGGTGCTTTCAACACAAAGATCATGTTAATATTACCGACTGTGCAACAATCACAACATAACAGTACTTTTTCTCTATGCGCTTCAAAAAAAGTCTCAGTAATGTCTTGTTAAAACTGCACCGTCATTGCAATTTCTGTATAATCCAGCATCCTCCATGCATTTAAAAATGGAAAAGCACACTCTCCTCAAATTTATTTGACATACTCAACTCTCTTTTTCATTTTCTGCCTTGTTGATTATTCTTTCTGCATCTTCCATCCAGTAACTGCAAAACTTGTTCCCGCTCCTCTTTTTTTTTTCTTTGAGTCACGCTCCAGCATTGAGTCAAAGTTAATTGGCTTTATTGTGCATTGTTACGTTTTACTGCACTGCAGACCTTGGCAGTAAGCAAAAAAAAAAAAAAGATAATGTGTGTTTATGAGCTCCAGTCTTCTAAATTTGTATGAGATGGTTTAATTGGAGCAATATCTTAACAAAATCTCGTAGTGGTTTTGCACCCACGGGAACACAGTAACTGCAGGATATTTTGGCAGGCATGGAGAGTTTCGACAGAAATGGCCGCGGTTGCTGGGACAAAAAAAAAAAAAAACCTGCT
>JAPZDY010000015.1:11381317-11397939 GCA_029783645.1 Ctenochaetus hawaiiensis | reverse complement strand
CAAAAAAAAAAAAAAAAAAACCTGCTTGGATTGAAATGTTAACAAATTTTTCATTCCAGTTCCCAAGGTGCGGGTTCACACAGTGCGGAAGGAACTTTTAATTACATCCACGACTCACAGCAGAATGACTAATGAGAATTTTTAGGCTTTGTGGATTGTTGCCATTATTTTTTTAATTCACCCCTCATGCAACCTAAGTAATTGTACCCAGCTACTCCATCAGTGATGGAGCTAAACTTGTAATATATGTGAGTGAGTTCAGAACTGCTCAGGTCCTTTAGGGCATGCTGTGGGTGAAAAACTAATAGGACATATGGTAAATCTTGCTATTTATAGATTCTTTTCAAGTGTGCTGTTGGCTGCTGAATACATTCACAGGAGTCATGTGATTAAAGACAGTCGAAAAAGAGGATTCAAAGTTCAAGGTCCAAGCTGTTTTTGAGGTTTTAAGTCAGCTCCCACATTAGATTTTACTTTGCCTTACAGCATAAATATATAATTTGTATCACATACTATGTAAAAATAGGATGTTTAAGAGCTTCTCTGAATATACAATTGATTATTTAAATTCTGTTAATTAGTTGGAAGTCAAGCTTTGACTCATCTGCTGCTGTTTGACACACATCTCAAGGATTCAACAAATCAACACACTGGATTCAGTCAGTGCACGGTTGTCACCATGGCAACACTCTTTCCTCCTATCTCTGGCTGCCATGTAACCACCTTGCACCTGTCTGGAGCGTGTCTTGAGGAGGAGGTCTTATCTGGTTTTGACTTTGTCACTCTTCACTAAGCATCGGTGGGGGGGGGGGCAGCATGGGGACTGAATTCACGTTGACTGAAAAGCTGCAACAAGCAAACACAAACAAGCTTTTCAAGACAGACATGTTTTTTTTTTCTTCTGCTGACAATTTGTGAAACTGCAGAGGAAAATGCATTGGGAGTTTGGTTGTCGTAGGAGTACAACAGTAGCCTGTAACAGGTTGCACACCTGGGTTCTTGGCATGAAAGAGACACTTTAAGACTGGCACATCATAGCTGACAAAATGTCAGATTTATTGTGCCATCAAGTTCTGGCTATATATATATATATTTTGATGCAGTAGCTGGGGAATGCCCTTCACACAATTGACTGTGCTCAACCCTTCAACTAAACCCTCCAGTTTTCGGATTTATCTGCATTTTAAGCAGCGTGCATACTGTGTACATAGCAACGTATATACAGAGAGATACTTAGTATTTAAAAAGTTTGGAGGGAGGAAGTTTTTCTAGCTAACAAGAAAAAAAACAAGCTCACTGACTGGATTAGCAATATATTTGCCCATTCTGACATTAGCTTCAACTGATTGCATGTCTGTTTGATTATCTTACCCTTTACAGAGGTTAGCTTTAGGCTACTTTAGGCCAAGGAACACCTCATTAGCTAACTAGTTAGCAAGTTTCGGCAAGTTTAAGCAATATTTGGGAAGTCTAAGCTAAATAGACTGAGGACCAGCCACTAGTCTCTAAAAGTGGCAGGTCACTGAAGATACAGAGGTTGAAGGATACAGGAAAGGACTCTAACTGGGTCGTCTCGTCTCTCATGAGAAGCTGACAGAAGTAGCAACAGGCTGTCAAGCTAAGCCAGCTGTCATTTCCACCATGTCTTGGTACGTCTGTAACTATCCATGTTGGGTTATTAACAACTGTCTTATCTCATCTCCCCCAGGTACTCACGTTCCCTTAGTGTCATTCCTTTTCCTCTACAAGTCTGTCTTCACACACTTCTCTATCTCAAAAGTCCGTCCTCTCTCACTTCGTCCCTGTTCTGTCTGAGAAGAAAGAGACACCTCAGATCTCACTAGAGACTTCGGCTTCATTCTGTTTGTTCTTTCAGCCCAATGGGGGCCTGTGAGGAAAAGTGCTTTCCTTTGCTCTTTGAGTTCAGAGTGCTCCGTCGAACTTCAGGTACACTCAAAGGAAGTGTGAAGGAACAGGCTGTCTCATCGGTCTCATTGTACTTATAATTTTCTATCCTTTTTAATAAAAACCACTGTCCTTTCTCTTTTAACCTTTCCAATACTGACGCTCATCTGAATATAAATTACTCATTTACGTCTGTGGCGGATTTAATGAATTTGACACCTTACAAGAAGAACAATCCTATTACTGGACCCTGACTAGCTGAAAACTCCAGGAGCACTTATCCTTGGAGGGTTATACCATAATGACAACACTCAAATTATTTCCAAATGCCATAGTGTGTGACCAGATTTAAAGACATATTTCTGTTCTATCCGGATCACCTAGAGATCATTTATGTTGTGTTACCCTGCAGTTAATCATGGCAAACCTGTCAGCAATGATTTAGAAGTGATGACACAAAACCTCGGCCTGATTTGAAATTATATTAGAATCATCTGAGCGCAGAAGAATGAAATGCAGTGGCTACTCACACATTGAAGAGGTTGAGGCCAATGCGGTAGAGGCGTTTTCGCATGACGTCTGTGGACAGCGTGGGGGATTTACAGCTGGCGGGGTTCTCACAGTGGTAGCGGGGCAGGCTGAGGATCATGGCCTGAAGTGCTTCCTTGGACGAGGCTTCAGATGTGGAGCGCGCCTCTGTTGACGTGCTGCTGCTGCTCATCTGCTCCGAGCTGTTGTCTGCTGTCTCTGAGCTACACCTCTTGACCTCCAGTGGCTCCACCACTGGCGAGCTCTCCAGCAGCACAGCCTCCTGTGGTGGAGGGGCGTAAGTGGGTTCTGCAGGCGGTGGTGCCACTACCACAACCTCTTCCGGGCTTTGAGGGGCAGTCATCTTATCCAGAGGGGCTGGAGGAAGTTGCTCCTCTCTCAACTCTTCCTCACTTGGAGGAGGAGCGGGGAATTCAACATCCTGCTCGTCTCCTTCAATATTTGCCTCTGGGGGTGGTGGAGGTTCTTGTGGAGGGGGCGGGGGCTCTTGCGGGGGCGGTGGGAGATCTATGGGTTCAGCCGGGACCTCTGCGGGTGGAGGAGGAGGGGGCGCTTGTGAAGGGACGGTGGGAATAGAGGCAGGGGTGGAGTTTGTTGTTGTGGAGGGAGTTGTGATGGTGGTGTAGGCTCCCTCTTGTTGGACGCAGCTGCCGAGGGTGACAGAAGTGGACGATTCCATGACTGAAGACGAAACACGGAAGTTCTGGCTGTCGATCTGCACCGTAACATCCCGGAACGCCATCATCAGCTTGCTTGCACTCCTTGACAGGTCACTTGGGTCCACCGTGCCTTGAGATATTGTTGACTCTCCCAAACCACCGCCTTCTCTTCCACCTCCTACGCCTGTTGCTGCTGCTGCTGCACTGAAGGAGTCGGCGGTGAACTGATAGGTGCCGCCTTCTTGCAGTGAACACATGGTCTTCAGGCTCCAGTTACTGAGTGCATCATCTATCGACTTAGCCAGCGACTGGACCTGTTCAGTAAATGAGTCTTCCAGGTCGGTCAGGGTGCTACCAACTGTGGCGGGCAGAGACGGTGAGCGCACCAATGGGATGCCCGCCAAGTTGCAGCCTTCTGCCAGGGCCCGTTCAGCAGAGAAACCCTCTGTGTTTTGCACACGGACCTTGCGCAACGAGATGCGTCGGGGAAGACGACTCTCAAGCAGCGAATTGCGGATCTTCTCGAAGTTCTTGCTGAGCTGATACTGGCGGAAGGCAGTCTGGATTTTACAGGCAGCACGGCGGGAGATGAGGTGGCCACCGTATTTGAGCTCTAACATTTCGATCTGAAAAAAAGGAAGAGTGACAGAGGGAAGAAATGAGTTTCTGGAAATTCTGTTGTATTTCTGAACCTATACAAAAGAGATCACAACTCAGTAGAACAATCTGTAATCAGTAGAAAATTGGCCTCAATTATATTGACAGTTAGGGCATGCAGCAGTTTTTTGATTAGAAATTGCAGGAGAAACACAAGATTTACATACCCACACACAAGGAGAAAGAAAAAGAAAGAATTAAAAACAAAGCCAAGGTCATAGAGGGCTTTTCACCTGTGACTCCTTGAATCCCTTATATCTTAAATGCTTATTTTTGTGAAAAGGGAGCATGCATGCAAAGAGACTACTAGTTTTTCCACAATTTAAATATTCTCTCTCCTGCTGCTGCACTGAATGAAAGATGAATATGGTATATGAGATGAATATGAGTGTGAAAACCCAGGCGATATGTGAGTTGAAAATGAACAGGCTAGACATTAAAAGAGGAACGGTATAATTGTGGTGAGGATGGAAATATAAATTAAAAAATCCCAGAAGATTAAAAGAGTTGTGAAGTCCAATTTTTTGGAAGAAGTAGGCAAAATCCAAATATTAAAGTCTTCCAAATTTGAATAATAATAATAACCTCCGGAGGTTCAGAAATTCTATTTTGCAGGCTGGCTTTGTGATGTGTGCACTGAAACTATATACAGTTTGGTCAAAGCCACAGTTTTGAAAGAGAGAACACAGTAAAGGCTGACTCATGGTATTTGGACAAACTGTTCATTTCCTCAGCAAATAGGACTCATAATCTCCACGAATTCCTTTGAGAGGTCCTCCACGCAACTTTAAATTGTCTGAAACTGAACAAGCCATTAATCTTGCCTGTGAAAAATTGCTCAATTGCTGTGGGAAATAGATAGAGATGTAATATAGCCATCCTCATCTGGCGGCAGCTCAAACACTAGATGAGACCTCTTTGAGTTTCCCAGAACAATCAGGGTGTGGGTATCTTTGGAAGTGTGCTTATCTTAAGTCACTCTGAAATCCTTTTCATTCACACTAAATCAATGAATATAATTCTGCGCCTGTTCTACCTTTTCATCGACGGCACAAGTCTGCAGGAAGATTCGGTCGTGCAGGAAAAGCACTGTCACATTCTGTCGTTTTTATAAAAATCAATAAATGTACCCGTTCCAAATATACTGCATAGAAAGTGCACATTAAAAATAGCAAGGCGTTTAATTCTAAGAAGCACAAATCACTGCTGTTCTCTTCCTCAGTGTTTTCTTCAGGAGCTGGCTCTCTTGCATCAGGGTGACGTTCACATGAGGATTAATTTAGCCCGAGTAAAATATCCTTCCTGTAAATTCAAATGCAATCGAACAAATGGTCACTGTGGCCACTTTAAGGATCAGAATGCGACTTTCGGCGGCTAATCTCTTTTTTCGCTTTGGTCCTGGACAAAGTCACCCCACCACCTCGTACGGTCTCCTGATATGCTGTAATGCCTCGAGGGTTTGCAATTTGTGATAAGTGGTTAGTTCAACAAGACACAGCCTCTGCCATTGTCGCTGGAGGAAAGGAATCACATACAAAGCTCTTTAGAAAAAGTGGAATGACACTGAAAATCCATCTTATCTACTCCATTTACATTTCACTGCAGAGCCTCTGCGAGCAAAGTGAGATGTACTGAGAATATTAAGGTGGTTTCTGAATAGGATGCTGGTTTTGGAGATCTACTGTATCTGCTGATGGCGTCGCATTCAACTGTTGCAGACCGGTCGAATTCGGCCTGAATATTCATCACTTTTTAATCTGGAGTGTTCTATGAGTGTGTGTGTGTGTGTGTGTGTGCACTCTTGAAATGACAAGGTTAGCGTTATCGCCACGACTGCACTCCAGAAAAGACCTTGTGTGGGTTTTTTTTTTTTGTAAGTCAGACACAGAGGTAATATGATTGACCTCATTACTCAGAAAGGTGTCCCTCATCAAAACAAATTCTGCAAAGAGTTTTCACTGCAGAGGTGCCCTTGAGTGTGTGAAAGGGCCGTCAGTGGGGCTGCGATTGATTAAATGTGGCAGTCGAGCTTGTTTGTTTTGCCTTCTGCGCAAGCCGGGTCTGGGATGATGAATAAAGCATTTGGGTCACGTTGCTTTCTTTATCAGAGTGTGTATCTGATACACTGTGCCATTCAGAGAGAATTACAGCCACCAGGACCGACTGGGACATGATGATGGAGGAAGGAATCATACAGAGGAGGAAGAAAATCAGAAAACTAGACAGGAATTGATGCAAGCAGGAATTGTGTCTGAACCAGAGATGCTACTCTTTTTCCTCCATACTGATGGTAACAAAAATAAAAACTTCTATTGCTGCCATGACAGTAATAATAAACATTTTTCAGAGACTGAACACAGCACTCCTGCCTTTATTAGAAGTTTTATTTTGATTAACAACAAGGGAGTCAAAGCAGGTGAGTTGTTTCGCTAACCGCAGCTACTCTGCCCATGAAATTAAGGCCTGCTGAAACACAAAGTGTATGAGCTCTGAGTCATAATATTACATGAGAGAAAACATGCATCTGATATGACCACAAACAGGAATTAGTTTCAGCTCTGTAAGTAGTAATGCATAGATAGTTTGCACACAGATGGATTGTACATGTGGCTTTTAAGAGCAACTGTCATCATTTTTTAACTAACACATAGCAGGAAACACTCACTGCACAATCCTTTCTTGGCCTACTGGTGTCTGTTTTATTTACACTGTTTTTACTCTGATTTTGGTCTCTAATTATGTTTTTTTTTGTAAGTAATAGTTTTTGTTTTTGTTTTTAGACACTGCAAGACAGTGTAAAAGAGTATATTAGCACCCTTTCCTGAAATTGCAAGAGTTTTCTCTACAATAGAGGTCAGACTCTACCAACTCCCGAAGGAAATATCAGACTCTTTAGCTGCTAAATACTCCACTATGTCCACTGCCTGGTCACTAACTGTGTCAGAATGTTGTTTGGTGGTGTGAAGGTGGTGTATAATGGGTTTTTAGAGCTTTGTCACGAAAAAAAACTGCCTGCTGCTGCCAAAAACAACACAATGAGAGCAGTGAAGTTGTGGGCTTGACAGCTAAACAATAAATTTAAAGCAATGTCCAGTCGACTGTTTTAAACTTTAAACTAACCTGCAATCATATTGTGAGGTCATTTCACTCTACAGTACTTCAGTCAGTCCACTCACATGGAATAGAAAATTATTATATAACTGTAGAACATGTACGCCATTAATGGTTTGACGTCCCGGCTCTGACGCTATTGCTCCGTCACGGCTCAGCAGGGAGCTGTGGAGAGATGATACTTCCTTCCCTCGAGGGAAAGCTAAACTCAGAGCCTACGAGTGGATGTTGGGGTGGAGGTGGTGAAATGCTGACAGCAGCAGTGGCAGCGAGCAGCGGCATAGCTTTCAGCTGACGGCTTAAACACAGCACTCTGATGAAAAGGGTGTATCAGATATGTGAAGCACAGAGGAGTGTGTTGCATGAATGAGGCAGCAGAGTCTAGTTTAGCCGTCTAAACTGGCTGGTAGGCTTTGCATCATTTCAGACCTAATATTAGTATTTTAAAGGTGATAATCATGTTAATATCATGACATTTATGGCCACATTATTTGTACAGTTAATATTTGACACTGGCACATTCCTTGTGGGACTTTATCTCTGAATAGAGAGAGAGAGCATAGCATCTGTGCTCCATGTAAAAAGGTAAGGACAAAGAAAAAGCAAAAAGATGGATGAACAAAGTGCTGAGGAACAAGACAACAAGTGGCTCAGGTTATTGAGGAGACAGTAAGATATAGAAAGAGGTGCTGAGACGGATGACCGCGCCAAGAATGGCACTGCTGAAAATCCCTCCATTAGCCGACTGTCAGTTCTACCTCTGATCACTTCACTAAGTGCTGATGGAGAGAGATTATTCCTGAGACGCTATAGTTTTAGAACAGTGATGGCACTGCTCTGTTCCAACAGGGCGTCTAAATAGATTTTGACGGGCAGATCAGCACCACGCTGACCTCATGTTCCCCTATGAACGAGGGTGGAGTGGGTGGAAACCAAAAAAGTGCTCACTGGCATAACACTGCAGGACGCAGCCATGCATGTGTGCAAAACTGAGGGGAAAAAGCAAAATTCTTCTATGATAAAATAAACATTAAACATTAAAAGGAACGTAGGTCAAATATGGTATATGGCCACAAAAAAAGGGTTTCATATGACTAAAAATTTGAGATGATGGTCACAAAGTAAAATGTGAGCCCAAAAACAGAGCTTCTTGAAATATTTTGAAGTTTTAGGAGCAAAGCCTGATCTTATCAGATAGTGAAAGTAAATATCTTGACTTCAAATATAGGACTCTCTGTCTATGTATGAAATATTAATACCCAGAGGCTTTGGAAAAGAAACACTTCAGTCTGGAAATGTATGTGGATCAAATGGAAATGTGTCTCCAAACTACAGGCATTTTGTTTTTATTGTTACTTTCTTGTCTAATTACAGCTTGAAATAAACCTCATTAAGCCAATAAATTCTACTAAACTTAGTTTATTTTAGTGTTATTCCACTCATGAACAGCAAAACCAGCCCCAGAGAACATGACGAAGTTTTAAAGAAATTATGGTTTATTCTAAAAATCTTTTTGTTGTCAAACTGCTGGACTATTTTTCACTAAGTCAAACAGCATCAGGTTATTAGAAGTTTATTAGAATTTTTTTGAAGTATGTTTATTTTCTTTAAATGGCAAGAGTGACATGAGAAGTTTATACCATCTCTAATGTCTGTTTGCCTTGCTGATTAGTTTAGTTAAGCTTGATTCTGTCTAAAAGAAACAAAATCTGCCTACAGTACCTCTAAACATTACTATTACAAAAGTACGCTATTTTTAATTTATCTATGAACCAAAATCAAACAGTAAAAAGTACAAGATTTGGTTTTATGGTGTTAGGGCCACTCTAAATAGATGCTCCAGGGACATAAAAACATTGCTCTATAGTAAAAAAAAATGTACTGTATCTCTTAAAAAGAACATTTTGAATTTTTTAGAAAAACTGCAGGATTTAACTAGAAACTGAGCCATTTCAAAACTTTCATGAATGGATTATCTAAAAAGTGAATCCATTCAAGAAATGTTTTAATGTTGATATCTGCTCATGAGTCCCCTGTTTAAATGTGCTAAAAAAAGTCTGATGTGTGTGAGTAAAACCAGCAGATTAAATCTCACATGCTGCGGGAAAAAAAAGGAGCAAAGCCGTGATTATTAGCTTTCATGCTCATGCACACTGTCTTATAGCACAGAAACATCTGCATGATTAATGAGATGATTATATAACAGCAAAACTGGGACACAACTAATGCTGACTGTATTACAGAATGAGGATGACAATACAGGACTTGATGTCATCAGAAGATTAGGATCCGTTAAGCTGATTCATCCTTGACCAAAGTCAGTTACCAAAAACGGTCAGTGTTTACTGAGGAATAATTCTGACGCAGACAAAAAAGAAAAACAGGAATTAATGAAAATAAAAGGATTATATTGACTCCTCTGTGTCAAACAAAAATCTACAGTCTCATTAGAGACATATTCAATTATTTTAAAGGCCACCTTCTGAACAATGTCATCACATTTGCTAATCAGTACCTTCTGAATCATCAGTTTTTAAGCTACTAAATATATTAAATTATTTTTTTGGATTTCACTTGCACATTGAAGTTAGCTATAAGTGAATACAAGCCATCAACAGCAGTGATTACAGAGCAGCGAAAGCCATCTGAAGCCAGGACTCGTCATCTATCACTTCATCATCCCGTAAAACAAAAGACTTTGAAGTCAGCAAAGACTGAACCTGCCTTACTTACTTCTCCAATACCTCTCCATTTGATGAAGAACTTTTTAGTCAATTTGTCAGTCTGCTGTGTAAACAGGGGGGAAAAGTGTTGTGTTCCTAAGGCTTTGGCTTAGAGAGTTTAAATAGACTCAGAGCAAATACAAATGCAGCTACCAAATGAGTCAGAGAGACACTGGGTCACTTATATACAGTTTAGAAAGTTTACAGTTTAGAAATCAAATTAAATTTCTGTAAGATGATATTAGTTGAACCAAAAACTGGGTAGGCAGTGGGTGTATGGGCTGATATTTGTTGCACATTTTGAACACAAAACACAAGCCCCCTGCAACTTCTTCCACAACCTGACCTCAATTACGACTAATGTATCAACTGTGCGTTAGTTAGCAACAGATGCATAGATGTGCTGTTTAGCTCAGCCTCTGACTGAACTCAGATGTCACTGGAAACTCTACTTATTTAAATAAGGTCCCTTCCTTCTTTTTTTCCTCTAAGCTCCATAAACTTTTAAGAATGAAGGACAATTTTTACTAGAGGCTATTTGAGTACCAAAGACTTGAAAAATGAACATTCATTTTCCTGCACTTCCTGCAGATTTTCATGCTATGTCTTCATGGGATGGTCAAATGGTGATGTTCATGTTTCCCTGGAAATGACTTTGCTCTTCCAGGCTAAAGTGTTAGTGTGTTTGTGAACTGTAAATGCACTTTTCAGAGTCATGCATTTGCTCTGGCTCCAGTAAATCACATAACTGCTTAAAACGGTGCTCCTTTAGTCTTTTAGACCATTTGCAATTGGCTATATTTTAATGCCTTTTCTATCAAATGTTGACTATGATTGACAAGATTTTTGTTTAAACTCTTGCAGTACGTCTTGATCAGAAAATATACAAGTATACTCTTAAAATTGTTGTACAATTATCGAAGAGGATTATCTGCCTTAACAAGAGATTAAACAAACTCTTCTATAGATATGTTTCTTAATATTCACTTACAGAAAGGAGGAAGTCTAAAACAGTTTGTAAAACAAAAAAAAGTTGAAGTGGAGGTTTAACATCCAAGTTGAAGTGAGTTACCACTCAAGAACTTCATCATAAGGTTCTTCCACAGCAATCAAGGTATCGCCCTGTAGATCCAATTACCCTGACATTGATCTGTAGATGCATCAAGCCCCTGCACCCCACACTGTACCGACAGATAATCAATTCAGCTGATCGCGTATCTCCAGCATTGTTGACAGGGAGATAGTGGAAGAGAGGCACTTTCAGATGTGAGATTAAAAGAGTGAGAGAGAGACGCAGGTTAGGAGCCGAGGTTAGAGGAACCTTCAGTCTTGTAAAGGGAAGCGATAAGGGAGGACATTAAGTCAAAATGAAGTGAAAATGGTGCTGACTGAGAGTGAAATAACGCAGCGATCTTACTAAAACACATCAGATTCTGTGGCCAATCTCTCGGTAGATGGATTTAAGAAAACAGCAGCAATGCCTCAGTAGCTAATCTTCTATTTGTGTATGTTTTCTGCTCGTTCACTGGTTTTATACAAATATTGGCACAGAGGGACACAATGCAAATGACTCTGACGGTGTCACCTCCGATCAGATTTATCTTCACAGTCTCTGGATGGAGCCCTGATGCTGAAAAAACTCTTAATACAAGGGCGACTGAGTTTACCAATTGTTCTTGATTATTGAATAAGTGTGGTCAAGTGTGCAACACCATACCTACATTTACAGTGGTGGAAGCAAAGACATCAGAGGGGTAGGGTCAGCTTAGTAAACCATGCACAGACATGGTGTAATCAGACAAAAAAAATCTGCAAGATATGTACTTTTTATAATTAGGTTGCAACTAGTGAATATTTTGATTTTTATTTTGAATCTTAGAAAATTGTCAAAAATGCTTTAAAAAGGTCCTGTTATGTCCAAACAACAGTCCAAAACCCATTATAATCTACCTAAAATATTATGGAACAGAAAAAATAGATATAATCCATTAAGTTAAGAGGCAGGAATCAGGAAATTTGGGTATTTTTTTGCTTAAAAAATGACTTACAGAGGTACATGAACATTTCAGTATTAAAGTGAAACAAGTGAACTGAACTTAATATGCAAAATCAGTAAAGTACCCTTTAAAACTGCAGCCGCAAGTTCGACCCGAACTCTGCTGTCTTACCTGGTTGAAGATCCATGGACTGAAGAATGTTGGTTTGACAGATGATAATGAAAATGAATGACGGATGTTTGATGGCTCTTGAAATGGAGATGTTTATGTAATGATTTCCAAGCCCCCTGATGAACAGCGTGATAAGAGCACAAACATGAGATCATGGAAATGCACGTTCAAATACAGTCACAGTTCAGAGACATATCAGTTTCGGGCAAAATCGGTTTAACTGGCTGTAATAAGATGAACAAAGATAACAGTCACATGGTTTTTCCTCTGTGGAAATGAGGGCTTTCATCATCCACAGTATCTCATAAAGCAGCAGAGAAAAGACAAATTAAAAGGCTTTTCAGATACAAATGCAACCAGTTTGCACATTGTCTTTATTTTACCCTGATGTGTGTATGTGCACTTATTCATCATTGCCAAAATAACACAGTGTATAAAAGACTTGAACTTAGAAGATAATGCTACAATTGATAAATTACAACACAGCTGTGAAACATCTGGAGTTAAATTATAAAGTATTCTTCAAAAAACATCCTTTTAAAATCCAGATTTGGGGCAAGACAAAACCATGTGAAGATGAAGATGGAATAATGACATGGCAATGACAATGATGGTTCATTGTGATGAAAAAAGGAAGCTTATCATTCGTTGATACCATTTTGAAAAGTCTATTAGTTGGCATCAACATGACAAACGAATAAAAATAATCAAAATCTTGTCAACTTTTTCGCCTTAAACCAAAAGTCCTCCTCTTTCTCAGACAAAAACACTAAAAATCACAAACATGTCAGACCACAAGACGTACAATACACACAAGCCAGAGTTACTGCACCTGCCGCACCCCCACTCCTCTCATCCAAACAACACACCAACCCTCACCCCCTCCCCCGTCCCCAACACAACCCTACCTGCTTATTTTTGAGGTCAAGCGAGAGCTCATAGTCGGAGGACGCGGCGTGCGAGCCGCCGCCGTTGCGCTGCACCCTCAAGGGCGATGCCGTGTGGTGCAGGCTGGCCCTCCTCCCCGCCCCACCTCCTTTTGCTCCTCCCTCTTCCACCTCCTCCTCTTCTTCCTGTGCTGCCTCGGCTTCGTGCCGCTCGGCCTTTGCCTCCTCATCCTCTTCCTTTCTCTTTGCCTCCACAGCTTCTTCTGACTTTTCCTTCTCTTGCTCCCCAACTGGCTGCTCCTCGCTGCAAGGCGAAGGGGCTTTAGGGGCGTCCGGTGCTGCCTTCTCACTTGGAGCCTCAACTTGAGGTTCAGGCTCAGGCTGAGGCTCAGGCTCTGGCTCAGGTGCAGGCTGGGGTTTGGGTTCAGGTTCTGGCTGTGGTTTGATTTCAGGAGGTTGAGTCTGTGGTTGGGGCTCCGGCTGGGGCTGTTGTGGTTGAGTCTGGGGCTGCTGTGGTTGAGTCTGGGGCTGCTGTGGTTGAGTCTGGGGCTGTTGTGGTTGAGTCTGGGGCTGCTGTGGTTGAGTCTGGGGCTGCTGCTGTGGTTGAGTCTGGGTCTGCGGCGGTTGAGTCTGTGGCTGAGCCTCTTGCTGCTGTTGTTGCTGGGGCTCTGGTTGTGACTGGACCTCACTCTGCAGCTCCCCCTCTCCTCCCTTCCCTTCCTCCCCCAAAGACGGGTCTGGAGAAAGGTCATCGCTGCAGAAAGGAGGAGAAAATGCAGAGTGAGGTTGCTGCTGCATCCGTGGTGAGCTCTGACCTCTTCTCCAGGCTGCCTGGGTTAGTGGTAAGAAGTTGACCCTTTATGTTTTTTTTGTAAGATCTGACTCAATCTTCTACCAAACTGTGTGCAAGGTCAGTTCAGCTGTCTACCTGCTCTGTTCTGTCTGCCTCTCTTGTCTGTCTAGACACTGACAGACAGTGAAACCAAGTGAAAGTTTACAGCACAGAACAGCTGACAAAACCACAGTGTACAAGAGTGGGGGGAAAAAAAGATCAAAAGCGATTATTTATTTCAGAAATTTTCAGAAGAGAAAATGTGGAAAAAACAAGAACGCTGACAGCCAGTAGTGACACACACCCAACACACACACACACACACACACAGATATGGGGGACAGTCATGCAGCTAATACAAATGTCTCTACTCCATTTAGACTGTATGTGTGCTTGTATTTGTGTGAGCAGTTGCAAGTATGAGTGTTAGTGTGGGAGGTGGCTTTTTACGTGGTAGTAACAACAAGAGGTGCTACGTGAAACAAAGACAGAAGGTGGGAATCTGTGATTTGGTTCGATCTGATTCTGAGGACCAGTTAAACTCTCTTCATGCTTTCGTCCTTCTTTTACTTTTTATCATTTTACTCCAAAGACGATGGGTAAGCTTCAGCCCTTAATTTATAAATCATAAAGGGTGCTGTTCCACCTTGTCCAGTTCCTGAACAACACCCAGGTTGTTACTGGTCAAACTCAAACTAAACTAATGTGATTTAAAACGACGCCTTACTTAGAAAATCAGAGAATTCAAATTCACCAGATTTATAAGAATTCATCCTCTGTCTCTGATCAGCAGGTTTGACCCTCTTTCACATACATCTAGTCAGTTTCCTGAAGGAACCTTTTTAATAAAAGGTTTTCACACCAGTTGACAGTGGTTGTAAAAATAGCCTGACATGTTATGAACTATTTTAAGACATGGCGCTTTTTCCCATTATAGGATATGGTGGTGAAATTGGAGTCAGTGACCATAAAATCAGGGCGTTCAAGCTGCCATATGCAAAGTGCTGAAGATGATCAGCGTGATATTCCTCAGAGGTGAAGGAGGCTTCATAGAGACGACAAACTTTTAGTCCAAACAGCAAAAATCTGCATATTTGCAGAACTTGAGATTAGTTTTTTTTTTTTTTTAAAAAAAGGTAACAGGAAAGAGAAATGTAACTTCTACATCACTGTCTAATGTATTTGTATATTTGTGGCTAAAGTTCTGCTTGTCTTATAGAAATGTGTGTATTCCAAAGAGTGTGCTGGAGTGTGTTTTGTGAGTACACAGCCTTAAATCTGAAAAAAAAAAAAAAAGATTCAAACAGATTTGTGCACAGCAAAAAAAAAAAAAAACCCTGTCTGCTTCCACTTCCTGCACAGGAGGCTCACTTCTCCTTTTCATCACACATGGCAGCACATAAGCTCGAGGAGAAAGTATCTTTAGCGGGGGATATAGCTGGGTCTGCAGCTTCTAAAATAGAGCTTGTGTGAGTAATGAATAATGAATTGAGCAATAAAGTCTGCTGCTTGACGCTCAGCTGCAGGTGAAGCTTTTTTCTTGTGCGAAAAATAGACCTGCCTGGAAAACAGAAGACTTCTTTTAGGAGGAGAGTGTAGTGTACCATCACACATGCTCCCGGTGCCTTTACCTCTTTGTTGGGAATCTAAATGTAGTCCTTTCCTATTTGCTTTTCGCAGGAGCACTTGTTCTGCTGAGAGATAATGTGACAACCTACAGGCTATTTTAGTCTTAATACAGACTGTGGATAAAGTCTTCAGAGTGGATTATTTGCGAGGGGACACCTTTAACCACTATGTGTCTGAATGCAGTCACTTTTAACATAATATTTGCATTTGTGTAGATTTTATGGAAAGCAAAAGAGTTATTGTGAACAACTTTGACAGCTCCACGCCTGTCACTCACGCTCCCTCTCTGTAAATCAGCTCTCCTCATCCTCGTTCCTTTTATCCACCCCTGTCATCTTCTCTGTCCAACTGTCTCGTCCTGCCACTCTGTCCTCCGCCAGGTAAGGAGATCAAGCAGCTCCAGGTGTCAATGAGTCTGACGAGGTGGAGACAAGCACTGCATGCTGCCTCTCTCCATCTCTCATCTCTCTATACGACAGCGTTGAAGACAAATGAGCTTCATGGCCTGCATGCGCTCTACTCAGAATATAATCACAGTGTCCGCTGACATCTCCTGCTCTCTGCCATGAAAGCTAACAGCCCCCTGCTGTAGCATGTCGAGTGTTCAGGTCTTCCTGTGTGGTGTGTGTTGTTTGTTTAGTCTATCGCCTGGGCAACATCTTCCTCTAGGAGACATTTGCTTTGCAGGTCTGACACTACAGCATTAATCAAGTATTCTGAATAGTGCAGCACAGTTTTGATTTACTGTGCAATTTTAGCAAGACATCTAATCAGAAAAAAACATATAAGCTATGAATTGAGAGTCCAGGCTTCGTTCTGCTTTTCTCTGCATAAAATTTCCATAGGTGCAGCCTTTGCAGCTGATAGAATCACATGTGTCTTTTGCAGCACTGCAGGGATTTATAACATGCTATAATTGTGCTGATTATGTATGAATATAGTGTGCTCTCACATAATCACCCTGTGTACAGTGGATGTGTATAAAAACAGGCCCTTTGTTCAGTGGAGCATCATATATTTAAATTCTTATCGCAATGCGACTCTCATACAGTCAGGCTAGCTCTTTCATTGGTTTCAGTCTTTATGCTAAAGGAAGCTAAACAGCTACTGACTGTGGCCTCACATTTAAAGGAGAATTCCTCCAATATTACACAATCACATCCTTTATAGATATTAGGAAAATGTTATTCCATATGTGAAAGAAAGTTATATAAGCCCTTTTAAAAGAAGTTAGCATAATACGCCTCTGTAGCTTCTTCCCCTGCATTAGGCTAGCAGCTAAAAGCAACACACACACAAATCTCTGACAGCATTGTTTGCAGCTGAGTTGCATTATGGGTAATGTTTTTAGTTGTCCTTTGTTAGTCTGAAATCTTTGCAGGGATGAAATGTTGTTTTTTTTAGCAGAAATGACAGTGTTGATCTTTTCATAAACTCTTAGCAGGAGTCCAAAAAGCATATTTCTTTAACTGTCAGATTTTTCCTTTAAATTTATTATGATC
>JAPZDY010000015.1:11358433-11380115 GCA_029783645.1 Ctenochaetus hawaiiensis | reverse complement strand
CAGGCTAGCTCTTTCATTGGTTTCAGTCTTTATGCTAAAGGAAGCTAAACAGCTACTGACTGTGGCCTCACATTTAAGGAGAATTCCTCCAATATTACACAATCACATCCTTTATAGATGTTAGGAAAATGTTATTCCATATGTGAAAGAAAGTTATATAAGCCCTTTTGAAAGAAGTTAGCATAATACGCCTCTGTAGCTTCTTCCCTGCATTAGGCTAGCAGCTAAAAGCAACACACACAAATCTCTGACAGCATTGTTTGCAGCTGAGTTGCATTATGGGTAATGTTTTTAGTGTCCTTTCATAAACTCTTAGCAGGAGTCCAAAAAGCATATTTCTTTAACTGTCAGATTTTTCCTTTAAATTTATTATGATCCAACCCTTTTAGAAAATTAATAGCTGGACAGATGTCCGTGACTTGTTGGTTTTCCTTGTATTTCAAACTGTATTCAACAACTGGAGCAAGTGGCTCCATTGGGATGGAGAGGGAGAGTAAAATACTGATAAAACTGAGTGCTGACTACAGCTGCTGAGCATCTGTTGCACTGTCTGCGAGGATGATGGCATCCGACAGGAAGACCACCATCTTTATGCAGGAGGTCCACTGATTATGTCTTCAGTGTGAACTCGATCGCTGTGGGCCCGCTTCGTCTTTCATTAACCTTGATCGCAGCGCTTTTTTGCTGCATCATCACCGAGGAGGTGCGCAGAAGCTGAGATGAGGTATCGGCCTGTGTGACTTGTGGGGTTCAAAGGGTCTATCCTCGAGTGGACTGCAGCCAAAGAGTTGCTGAACAGGGCATTATGTGAGGAAAACCACATCAGCAGAAGTCATGGCAAATGAGATCCCCAAAGAAGCAACTCACTGCTAACATTTCCTGCTCTAGAACATAGTTTTCTTTCAATCTTAGGCAGTGATTTTTTTTTTTTTTTAACATTTGATTTATGTTGAAATATTTTCAGCCAACAAGAAGTTATTCCACTTTATGGTCTATTTTCTGCTTCTCAAAACCAATCCTTTTCAAAACTAAGCAGGAATCATTCACCTTGTCACTTATACTAAACTTGTATTCCCTTCTCGTCTCCCCTATATCTGTTTCTCACACTGCTCATGGAGAATTAATCAGTTCATCAGGCAGAACACAAGGGCAGACTGGAGAGCAGAAGCTCCTGCATAAATAAGCATATTTCTTTCTTCCGATGCATGCTGAGGGTAATGTATGGGGTAAATTTGCTGAATACATCACCCAAGTATATTTGAAATTCATCACAGTCTCTGCAAGTCAGAAAGACATGACTTCGTGCCACTTGCACTGCAGAGAAGTCAGACTGTCAGACTGACTTTTTAACATTTACCATTTTATAATGCTGCATTATTTCCCTTAACAAGGAAGGAATCTGAGAAAAAGGCAAAAGTAAAAACATCTGTATTCACTTCAAACTCACACTGATGAATTTATAAACCGCAGGAAATTCAGATACAAAAAAATCGACCGCCCTGGCACTGACAAAAGTTTAATTTCGCACTGTTACCATTTGTCTGCAGATTGCAAAACCATTTTCATTCAAGGTCACTTAAGAAGCTTTCAGCCCCCCAAAAAACAGAAGCAATTAAAATGCACAGTGTTAGCTTTAAATTAGCATAAAACAACTCTGGTTCTCTCTAATCATGAGGTCAAGCTGAGTCGTTTTCCGTTACTGTTAGCGATCATAAAGCACATGTAACCCAATTTTGTCCTTCCCTTTATTAATCTCTGACCCTAGTCTCTTGTTAGCCTCCCTGTAAACATGTTTTCACAGTGGCTCAGGATGAAACACTCCATTTACTTTTACTTATTTTTTTCACGTGTAGGAATAACATATCATGCATGAGTGGTCACGGCTACAGTGGAAGACCCTCAGTGTGTGTCGGTGGTGGTGTGTGTCTACTGGGAGACGTGGTATGCCTGTGTGTTTTGCATTGGCAATGAGGAGATGAGAGAGTGACTGAAATGCATGAGTAAAAGCCTGATCAAACCCAATAATATTGATGTGCAAGAGATCCATAAAGTTAAAGGCTTGAGACATGGCAATTATGGTGGGAAGAGTGGAGAGAGAGGCACTAAGCTGCATTATGGGAATTGTAGGATTCATCACTTTTGGACTAAGATCCATATTGAGGACTGCAAAACAGAAAATCTTAAGTTCTGCTGCATTGCTTTTTAGCATTTCATTTTTTGCTCACAAATTCTCCAACTTTACTTCATGTTACAAGCAAAAAATATGTTTTTTAACTTCCATTCACTGTCATGCTTATATTTGCAATTGTAACTAAACTGCAACAGCAAATAAGTTCTGAATGAAGCATAAAGTTTTCTATTAATACAATTTGGATATAATGTTTAACTAATGTTTCTTTTATGTTTGATGTTTCTGTTATACTTTATTAGCTTTTTGCTTTTTGCTATTCAATGTCCGCTTGCAGTTAAAATAGCATTGTGAGACTTTATTGTTATATTTATGCACTCACTGCACTTGATGAAGGTTACAGAGAGATTTTTGTCTGGTTGAAAACAGAAAAAAATCTGCAGTGACTTGAAACACAATTTGTTGATTAACATTGAACTAAAATCACAATATCTTTTCCAACATTAACCATAGCTTTTTTTGTTGCCTTGATCTAATCACAGATGAGACTCTGGATCATATCTCCTTGTCTTTGGATGTATTTTCCGCCTCTGTGATTGCACTAATTAGTTGCACCTGTTGATTATTAGCCCTCCCTCCCTCATGTATTTAAGTCTGAGCTCATCCTTTGTCAGTTCATTTGCTTCTGTCTCTCAGTCCTGCACCTGTACCTGTGTTTCTTTTCTCAACTCATCCGCTTCTTTAGCATTCACTTTAGCTTTTGTACTCTCTGCTTTTTTGCATTTACCTCAGTTTACTCCCTCAGTTTCTGTTTCTTAGTTTGCAGCTTTACATTATTAAAGCTTGCCTTTTGTTCTTTTACCTGCCTTCCTTGGTGTATTGCTTTTGGGTCCTTTTTTTGTCGAGCATCTAAACAAATACTTGGAGTCTGCAGCCATGCTTTCAGCTTGATTTGAAATGCCTTGGATATGCTTACCACAACTGGTAACATTCTGATGTTTAGCAGGTTTGTTAACCATCTCGGTTTAGCATGATGTTAACATTCATTTGCTAGTCAATAGTTAATGAGATTTCATTGAAACCACAAATATGGCGCTTCCTGTGACTCTACAGGAAAAGCAAAGGGATTAGCAGTCAGTGGGCTTCATTCTCTGGGCACCATGATGTCTGAACTGAATGTCATAGCAATCAGTCCGATTATTTATGAGAAGGCAGAGCCTTTAGTGAGGTCAAAGGCCAACAATATAAATTAAATAGTTCATCATCTCTTGAATCAAACACATCCTCCTGTGCCTCCCTTCATCAACACATAAAAAGCCATATATCTTGTCCCTGAGTCTCTACTTTCCACGATCAAGGTCACACATACATCAGCTACATCTGCAGCATCCACCTTCCAAGAAGAGCCACCCTCTTGTTTCAGAGCAGACAATACAGTCCAGAAAAGGACTGAGAAACCATTTCACATGCTTTCTACATGTTGTGTAATCCACAGAGAGCTGGCAGCACACTCTTGGCAAGGTTGACTGAAGCTTTAGCATAGAATGGCCAACAAATATAGCCATGACATGTTTAAATCATGAGATAGGCAGTGGATGAGTCACATGGCTGACAGTATCTGTGTTCTTTCCCTGAGGACAAAAAGTCAAAGCCTCTGCATTTGCCTGTGACTTAAAGCACGATAGTAGATTAGTGATTTTGAAACAGTTATAAAATTAAATGGTCTTTTTAAAGCACTAATCTGAAAACACTGGAAAATGGTCCAGAATGTAGTGTACCTTTCTCTTATACAAAAACGGAAATTTTAATGGTTTAATAAACACATAAAATATGCATGGAGGCACTTTGTTGTTACAGTAAACATGGCTGCCCTTAAAAATCCACCTTGAGTGGATCTGCAGTGATGCGTGGATGTGATCAATCCAGAAGTGATGCACTGGTTCACTGAGATGCCAATCAATACTCTGCTCACTTGTTCTGGACAACATAGCTCATAAATAGCACTATTTAACAGGAAGGAGGCAAAGTGAAGAGAAGACAGCTGGCATAAAAGAGTGGTAGTTTCTAATTCTGCTCATGTAATCCATACATTCTGAGCACTGGGAGTTCACTGAGAAGGTCTGACTTCAATGTCAAGCCGTGTATGCCTCTGAAAAGCAGAGAATCAGTCTTTGGCTCTTGTTAAAATCTCATGCAGACGCTGTGTTCTTTTATGGTGGGCCAACGATCGGTATCACAGGGTGTGCATGTTGAGGTGAGGCTACAAAACAAAACGTGGCAGACTTGAGATTCTTGCCTCCTGCTGTAAAAGGATGGGCTTTTATTTATCGTGTTGAATTTTTAGGAGTGAATGAGGATAGACGCCCTACAGGGTTTAGGAACAAACTGTTTGCACATACAGTATGCAAGTATATAGACATAGACCAGTATCACCACAGGCATTCCCATGCAATGTCAATGAAACATCTTTCCAGCAACAACAGAGAACAGGGGAATATAAAAAAAAAAACAGGTTGGGCTCGTGAAATATGCAAGACAGGATTTCAAATTGAATCTCTTCAAAAGCAGATGCCCCGGGATGTGGGTAAAATGGAGGGAAAGACAGTGAGAGACAGAAAGAAGAAGGAGGGAGAGAGACAGCAGCCTTGGAAACTGCATCACAGATATATAGAGTGTTATTTTTAAGCCTGGTTGGATATCTGAAATAAAACATTTTTTATACGACTATACTAAGCTAAGCTACATTTTGTAAAGAAACATCAAAATACATTATCCTGAAAAATATAAGCCGATAAGTTTTGTATTTTTTAATACATAAGTATGATAATGTTGGAGGTGGCACAAAGTTATTGGGTTACAGGTCTTGAGTTAGCTTCCGCTATCAAATAAGGTCTGTGTCAATATGCACCAAATTTAAAGCCATATAAAATCCCTTCATGCATAAGTAATAATGTATAACTTTTAAATAAAGTAAACTTTTTGACATATAATACGTCTAAGAGTCTACAACCACGCTCTTAGTCAGAACAAGTCTTCAAGCTAATTGCTAACCAATTTAAGCATGTTAACATTTGCTAATCAGCTTTGTATACAAACTACCGCTGAGGTTTAATGGGATTGAGATTAGTTTTCCAGTATTAGGTTGTAAATTGAAGTTCTGGAGGAAGCGAAATGACACTAAACTGTGAGGGGCCAACAGCTGTTGAGATATTTTACTCAAAACAACAAAAACTTGCAGTTGTGGTTGTCTGAATTGTATGTTTCCTCGCCCAAGCAATTCCTGTTTAAACTTTATATTCAAAGGTACAGTGTGTTACATCAGGTATCTAATGCTTTCTTTACATTGTCATCGTCTTGGCTCATGCTTATTTCTCTGCATCTTATTCACATCTTGTTACACATGTGAATCACAATGCTATTTTTACACCTCGTGGCAAAAACAGCTTTTTATGGGTGCCTAACAGGAGAGGCGGAAAAAAGAAAAAAAAATGTGTGTTCAAGAACAACAATGCCCGAAGAAAGAATTCAGCTGCTGCCTCGCCTCGCTGTGAGTGGAACAAACAATTGAGCTGTCCCCCTACCCTGATGATTTCGCAAGCTAATTGCCTATTATGTGGCCCGTCAGGGGGAAATAACTGTGTTTTTTTCCTTATTTGTCTCACTCCCTTTTCTCACATATTTGAAAATATCCTCAGGCTGCTTCCCAATGCACGAGTCTCTCGTTTTGAATTGGATTCTTTTGAAACACAGTTCAATACTTTGAGGATTACATGACAGAGGTTCTATGAAACTGAATCACATGAGCTTAGAAAACACTGGAGATTGTTCATGATATATGCAAGCAAGTCTAGTCATGTGTATCTGGCCTTATCTCCATGGCCTGTGTCGTCAGTGGAGAAAGGTCTGGCTGCACCAGTTATCATTCTACCATTGTTTTTATACCTTTAAACTAATCATTATACATTTTGGGCAATGCAAAGGCCAGGATGCAGCTATGGGAATATTGCAAATAGAGTAAAAGGAGGGATGCCAACCAAGATGATGATCCAGGTTCATATCCACAGTAAAGTGAGTCAGACTAGAGCAAGTAGAAACTGCTGATATTTCATTGTATAGGCTATTTTTAGACAACATCATCATCATAACCTATTAAAAATTTAAGCTACTTTACAACATGCAATGCATCCATGGCTGCACTAGCTGTGAGGATCTGTTAGGCTGCACATGCTAACATGCTCACAGCCGAAATGCTAAAATACTAACATTTAGCAGATATAATGTTTACCTTTTTCACATGTATGAAAGCCATATAAAACAAAACGAGTGTGCCCACTGTGAATTAGTGTTTTTGAATCCACTGCTCTACAGTTAGTTGTTGCAACATCAGGTTTTTGCCTTAAAGAAGAAGAAACCATATTGAAAAAGACAGCAAATCCCCTGCCATCATTTTACATGTCATAAATAATGCCTGAGTGAACACACACAAAATCTTTTAAGGGCTAATTTTAAAAATGTCAAGCATGCTTATGCAGTCAGTCCCAGCCACAACTGTGCTAATCTATTGGGAATAAAGGGGTGATACGACATGATAATAATTCAGCAAGCACAGTTATGTGATTTATTGTAATTCACTGCACAAGGGTTATGATCAAAGTACTGGTTGTCTATCCTGGTTATATGTTGGCTTTGGGCTGTAACAGAGATATGAAAAATGGAACAAAAGACTTGAAAAAGCCACTGGTGTGAAATAAGGATGTAGCTAAATTTAAGCTCTTTTAAGGAAGAGTTGGAGGACTGTTTTTGAAATTTTGTGCTGCTGTAGCCATCATGTGTTTATTTACATGGTTTTAACTACAAAATAAATCTGCCGGAAAAAACATTAGAAAGTTGGCTTTTAAGGCTGAAAGCTAACTCACAGAGTGTTAGCCTTAGCAACAAAACCTGTGGTTGCTGGCTGGAAAAGAGAAGCCTGCTTTGAAATTTCAGAGGTAATTCTGCCATCATCATAACTGTAAACTGCTAAATGTACTTGAACCATGTGAAACAGAAATTGACAGGTGTCGCAATTAGCTCACTGGAATGGGGAATGATCAAACCAGTACAGTAAGCTAAAATAAAGAAAAGTAGACCGGCAGCATGACAGTGATGAGAAAAGTGACTGTCAGAAGATGAAGAGAGAACAAAGACGAAGAAGATCGTCATGAGCTGGAAAAGGTGGAGAGACAGGTGGACAGAGGATGAGCTGTGTACACTTCACAGCCTGCTTGATGAACGCATGGGTTCATTGTACAAATGGCTGAGGGAGTTGTCAGGGAAATCAAGGCAGGTGCATGGAGATAAATCCAGTCTTTCATTACATCCAGGGAGGCCGAGTGAATGAGTGGTCAAATTTATGGCGAGGGTGGAAGAGGCTTTAGAATATCTATGGACTGGCTGACATATGAGAGGGTGATGACTTCCTGGGAGCAGAGGAGACAAATTCACAAATGGAACAAAAAGGCACACAGATAAAATAACATAAAACTGTTTAGTGTGGTAGTGAGAAGAGGCAGAGTATTAACACCAAGAAGATGATGCAAGTGAGAAATTTCCCTTGTTGTGGAATGACTTTGCTGTATGGAGAATAAAGATGAGTTCTGAGAGGATTATCAATACAGTACTGGAACTGATTGTCTAAGAGATTATATCCAAAACAAACAGAGGAGAGACAAGTTTGGGGGGATAGAAAATATACCAATTTCCAGAATTATTCAGATAGAAACGATGGAGGTGCAGGCTTAGATGAAGATCAACTGATGCTACTGTAGTATATAGAAGAAATCTAGCACATTTGAACAGACAACCAGAGAAGATGTGCTGTAAATGTAAGACACAAGCCATAAAATGTGTGGAATTTCTCATAAAACCAATTATAGTAATGGTGATCATATTACCTTTCTCTGAAATATAGACTGAGTAACTGTCAGCCACAGCAGCTGCTAAGAATTAGGGCTAACCAACAACAGGAGAAAAAAAAAATGAAGAATGAACTGTGTTAAACCTGCGTTAAAACTTTTTTGCACCACTCACGGAGGGTCACCAAGCTGTACACAAAACGTATTATCATGTGAGTTTGTTTCAGTGAACAGTTGCCTTATTCCAGGAGACACAATGCAAAATAATTTACAGTTCATTTATAATATCAAACCCCCTATTAACTTTGCTTCAGCTTTCATCAACTCCTGAGGGAAATATCTGGCTGTTTAGCTCTCAAGTGCTCTATATGTTTACCAGGTAATTGCCAGCATTGTCTGTCTGCTGTTTGGTGCTGAACAGATAGTATAAATTGGGTTAATAAGAGCTTGAATTATAATTGAAGAGTGAGATTGAATTCAATCAGTACGTTGAGGGATTTGAAACCAAAGTAATGAGTTGAAAGATGCTAAAACGCTACGCAGCTGAGGGCAACTTCAGAGTCCGGTGATAATTCTCTGTTCGTTCTTCAATATAAGAGATTTATATTGGTACTGACTTTTGATGATAGCTTGAATACTCCTGCTCTCCTGATATATTTATATATGTATTGAAAATAGAAAGTGAGTTTCTATGTTTGTGATCCAAACTGAATGACAATCCTTCATAAAACAAAAAGTTATAAAAGCAATTTCTGGTGTAGTTTGAGACATTTATTCTGCACAAAGTATCTGAAATGGAAAACATCAATCTACTTCCTTTACACTGCAATTCACCTTCAACAACTTTGAAGCGTGCTGACGATCACTTACACACAACCACACACACACACTTCTGTCAGTAAATAAAATATACGTAACACTGTCAGGATGAAAGCTGTCCTGTACGTACAGAATGATCCGTTTGATCCATGTTTGCAGAAGAGATAACGGGACAACACAGCACATTTGGCATCTGATAAAACACATTGTAAGCTCTTCAGTGTATTACACCACAGTGGGCCTTGACGCTCGTAAACACACACACAGGCACGCACAGACACACACACTTTCATACAGAGGCTCAGCAAATGCACAGCCAGATACTTAATGCAGCCAAACACAGTAGGGGCTCAGAGCTTGTCAATCAATAATACAGGGGGGAACATGAGAGAGACGTGCACACATATCTGATAGAAACAAGTTGTCCACTGTATTACAAGACGTCCTCGACCTACATGTCATCTAAACAGAAGAGCACAGCGGTGCATAATCATCATCTCAGCAGAAGTCTGTTCAATCTATAACTTCTTTTAGTTTTGTTTATCTAATTGGAAGCTAAATAACTACTTAAGCTTAATTAAAAGTAACAATGAAATAGAGAACGAAGAGAATGGGATGAAAAATACAGTCGGACAAAATGAGAATATATTTTCATAATTAATTAAATGTCAGCATTAAATGAATTGATGCTTTAAGGCACAACAAATGGATTGCCAATGAATATTCACTTAAAAAAATCACCTCTTCATGTTGGTCTGGTTTTCAGACTCGTCCACCACATCAGCTTCCCAGCCCTTTTGTCTTGCTGTGCTCCGAGAACATCAAACTACTTCCTGCTTTTGGCACAGATCACTTTAAACTACTGCTGTCCATTTTTTCCGGAGGAGACAGTCTCACGATTATGTGCGCAGACTTACAGTGTGAAGTTATTTATTTCCCTTCCTACAGAGTGTTTTTCACCAGCGCTACAAAATAAAAAATCGAGAGAGCAGGTTGTTCATCGTCACGACGGAGGCAAGAGGCACGAGAGGCATGGTCTGGCATCTGGAAGCACTACTCAGTCTTTGGCACATTCTCCATTATCTGTCAGCGTCCTCAGACTCACACATGCACACACTCGGTACACACCCATATACTCCAAATCAGTCTCCCCTCATCGGTGAAATTGCTTTTAAGAGGAAGGGTAAAAAAAAATGTTTCACTGTTCATTCTGTTGCAAAAATAAGTAAAGCCAGGAGGTGGCCAGCGTTGCGTTTCCATTGACTCTCCACCAGAAAGTGGTGAGACGCTATCCCCATCGCAGGGCTGATAAGAGCAGGAGAAAATTCAATTACATCTCAGTGAAATGTGAAAGGTTTTTCTTCCAGAGTGAGAATCTGCCCACTGCTGTATGGACCTTCACCTTTAATCTTTTTCTGACATTGGTCCTCGGTGGAGGTGATGTGGGCCGTTAGAGAGCGACCAGACTGGCTGGCGAATGTCAACGATGGTCTATCTCAAAATGGGCTTAGTGGGCTACTGTAGGAGAAGACTAATGGTGCGTTTCATAGCCACCAAATGGGATGAAGGAGTGGAATCAAAAAGAGAAGGACACCTGATGTGCTCGAGTGTCACGATAACTAAGTCTGACTTCACCAACACTGCCTTTCACGTAGAGAGGTCCAACCCAAGTTCTGCATGGAGAGGCTACATTAACTTTGAATGATCACAAGTCACAGACACTATCCTTAGCTTCTTTTTTGTTCTATATCTTCAAGGTTTCTCTAGGCATCTTCATCTTGAAGGTTTCTTTGTGCCTCTGTTCATCATAAAAGTGGAAAATGCTTCTTTTTTTTTTTCTAGCCGGCACTGCTGGCTCCTCTTTTTTTTTTAACAAGTAACTGGCTTTGACCACCCATCACCTCTTCAAAAAAGGCTCGAACTGACAGGGAATGACAGCCCGACACGCACACTGCAAAGATGACTCACCACAAAAAAGAAAAAAAGAAAAAAAAAAGAGCACAGTTGAAGTCATGGTAACAGCTGCACAGTGTGCACAAAAGCATGACAGAGTAAAAAGGGATGCTCTCTGAAACACAGCCATCTGATGGTGGGTCATTTAATCCCATGTAATGAAAGAGCACAGACAGCTAATTTTTAATCTACATATCTCCTTCCTATTATGAGTCTTTATCATATTCTAATTTCTATCGCTGACCAAACAAAAGATTTCTCTGTAAGCTTTCTCTTTCACCAGATAGAGCCGAGTATCTACATCATTAAATCTCGTTGTCTTTCTTCATTCTCTGATCTAAACCTCGACCATGCTCCCTTCTTTCTTCCTCCTCCTCGTCATCCCCGTCTCTCATTACAGTGAGCGAGGCGACAGCAGAGCCAGGTCGCCCTGTCAGCAGTTTTTCGCGTCCTCCTCCACCACCACCTCCTCCTCCTCCTCCGCTCATTTCCTTGCTGAACTACCGTCGTGCGGCTGTCGGCGAGCTGTCAGGACAAGGACTCCACCCAGTGATGTATGCTGAACCTGACAGTGTCACTGACGCCCGGGACACCTGATGTCCCTTCACAGGGAACAACCTGTACCTGTTAGATCGCTATCTCGGGGCAGGTGTGCAGGATACATGCAACACATTTTTCATCTACTTTTTTGGCCTTTGAATCTCTCACTTTCTGGTGCTCCCACAGTTAATTAATTATATATGATATTTGCTATTGGCGTGGATTAAGCTAAATAAGCAAGGCTAATCTTGCCCCAACAGCTAACCAACACCTACAATATGGCATCCTGCTGTGCAGAGGCAATAAGTAATAATTTTCATAATCTTTTAGAAATTTAGCCTACAAATTCTTTTTAAACCAGCTGTAAAAAACTGTAATGAATTATTATTTTTTCTTTAAGCGAGTGAACTCAGAGTTTTTTTGTGATTTAGTGGAATAACCCCACCTTACTAAACTCAGAGGAATTGGTTTTAAACTTAATCTACGTATGTTCAGATCATGCTTGTTTGACGCAGAGGAAAAAGAGGTGGTCTTCCCAGCTTTGCACATTTTATTTGAGCTATTCTTTATCCCAACACTGAAGAAACATGTTCAAAATTAGCTAACTTAGCTACTTGGCAGCAGCTAAGCACAAAGACTATAAACAACTACACTAACTGTGTCTAGATGTAACAAACTCCATCCACCATGTCCTCTAAAGCTCACTTACTAACAGTTATATAATTTTTAATCCATTTAAAAACCAAAGAGGCAAAAAATACTTATCCACTAACTAGCAAGCTTACTAGCTGCTAGCTTCAGTAACATCCAAGGGGCAACAGACTGGCTATCAGTCTTTTTATTTAACCCTCAACTAGATGAAAATAAATGTAATTCTAAATAAAACTTGTAATTCTTGTCTTGTATATTGATTTGACTGTAAAGTTAGCGAGAGAAGCCATCAACACAAAATAAGAAATGTTAGCTTTAGCAGCAAATGCTACTTCTAGTTGGCCCCCAGAACCTCCTGTATATTAAAGCCACGTATTGACTTTTTCAGCCTACGGGGACGTGCATTCACACATTATTATTCACATTATTATTCAGAAAGATGACACTTATCCAGGAATTGAGGTGACAAATCCTCCATCCTCCATGAGGCCTAGCTTAAGAGCTAGCTTAAAGGTTATCCAGTGTATCACTGCCTGCTTGACATTGTTTGTGTGGGAAAAGACATCATTTTCTGAGCGACTCTGATTCAGCGTTTAAAACAAAATGTGGAAAACTGAGAGGCGGATGAGAGCACTTAACCACGTGAAAGTGAATCACACATGATAAAGATGTGAATAATTTGTATTTAAAAGGTCAGACAGAGCCTCACATTTCCAAGCTATTAGTACCTCTTCTGCTATCTGCTGTGCGCTGCAAAATGAAGCAGATTGTTAATTCTTCCCTCTATTTGAACCCACAAGAGATTTATGTTCACACTCTGCCCTCTCCACTACCTCTTGAGTTGATGGGGAGTGCAGCTGAGGGCACCAGATGCCTGTTTTTTGGGGCATTTGGCTCAAATTTTTATTGTACAATGAGGCGTGCTGTAACACACTGTCGCTGGCTAACATAATACGGACAGAGTGAGTGAGAGCGATGGTCATTGTGCTTAAATTTTAAATGTGCAGTCATTGACTTCTTTACAGTTTAATAGGAAGAGTGAAGATGACTAGGTGGAAGGGACGGAGGATGAAAATATGGGCTGACGGCCAGAAGCAGAAAGGTCAGGACAAAATGTGCAGCCAGCATGTGGACAGACAGATGTCTCTTGACTGCCAGGTCTCCTGCTCCTCATTAGCACCCCCTGCTGTCCAGAGGAGACTCAGTTTGTCCATTTTTTTGAAGCTGCAGGCAATTGAGATAGAGATACTGCTGCACACAAAGGATTGAAACACAAACAGACACACATCCCTGGACACTATGCTGTTCTTTCTTGGCTTGCACTCTCTCTTGCATACACAAACACTCACCTACACGCAGGGGACATTTTATCGCAGCGCAGTCAGGCAGGAGTTGAGCTATTGACTAGCCTGCAGAATGGGACTATGGGTATTCTGGGACCCCTGAGATGATGGAGACTAATAAGATGGCAGACCATTAAAGACGGCCGGAGAAAAGAACAAAAAAAAGGGGAAAAGGGAGAGTATTAATCCTCGCCCACCTTGGCTCACTGTGTGTGTGTGAGGTAATGTGTGAGAGATAAGGGCGCTTACTGTAAGTCACTGACTCCATATATCATACAGCTCTACCACTTTAGTCAAAATCATCCTTATCTGAAAGTATAGCTGGTTGTAGCCGAAGCACAGTATTCATCTGAACCACTAGCAAATCAAATGATCTGTATTAAGGCTGAAACAGAGAAGGCCATAATCAAAATGGGACTTCAGCTCATAATAAGCACCTAAATTTCCTCTGAAAAATGGAAATTAAGTTAAAATGCACTTTTATTGTTTTGCTCTTGCAGTGACGCTGATACAGAATGATCATTACTGAATAATAAGCCTCCTTACGACATATCTCAGTGGATATTATGGCTGTTGCGAACTCCCTGGGACATGTTAGAAATTACCAAAAACATTGTTTAACATGATGTATTAAGGGATTAAAAAAAATGATCAGACATCACAAAGTGAGTCAGACAAACTGCATGCAATAGACATTTCATGCATTTTTCTCTACTGCCTGCTGATGCCCAAAGTCAGAATCACTGTGTTGTATTTATGACTTGTCATTACTTCCTGCTGCATATTTCACTGGTTATTATGGCAGCAGCTTTGCCTCCAGGGACAAGTGAGTCTGTTAAATGGCCAAAACACATTGTTTAGTGTGGCGCAGTGTTGGATATAAATGATTAGAAGTCTAAAACAGCATGCATTTGACATTTCATGTATATTTTCCCATCCTGCCTTTTTTTCGTGCTGCTTAAGGATATAGAATGTATTATATCACTAGCTTATACTCCTTAGAATTAAGAATAGCATAAAATATAATTAAGTGGTTGATTTTTTTGCTAAAACCTATGAAACAGAGGCCAAGATATCTTGACTCTGGTCGCTCATGTGGTTTAGGCTTAAAAACAATCCATCCTATATTTCCCATGATGCAACTCCTTAGCATTTCTTTTACATTAGACCCTCCTAAGAGTATCACTCCTTTCGACAAATAAACTGACTTTGAAATATTAAATCTATGGAGTGCCTTTTTAAATACATACAAATAATCTACATTGCTATCAATAGCTTTCATTTTGCCTTAAAAAGCATTTTGTCTGTGCCGAAGAAGATCTAAGAACCAGTCCATGACATTTATACATAGGCTGAAACTTAAAAGACTGCTGATACTAAGTCGCACACACACACACACACACACAAACAGAAACATTTAAAAGTGCACATACACACACATATGAGACACTGCAGCAAAGTCATCAAAATGTTGTGCTTTTATTAAATCTCCTCTGTAATAAAACCCTCTGCTTGCTTCACAATGCTGAGATAAGCTGCAGAATGGAGAGAGAAGAGGAGGAGAAGCTCTCAGATCTGAACATTTGACGCTCACCACTGAACCACTGATACGACGCTGTGCAGGAATGCAGCAGAGCAACATAGACTGTTGAGGGTTTTTTTTGTATGTATAGCATGTCTGGTCTCATCAAGATCTACATGCATTAAAAAGAACAAAACTGTGAATGACGTCTATGATGATGCAGCTGAGCATGAGCAGATTTGATATCGCTGTTCTGGGCTAAGCGCTTTGCATAAAGCTGGCCTAAGGGTGAAAGTAAATTAGTCGGAGCATCACTTTAATTAGAAATTACTCCGAGCACTCACACTCTTTAGAAGCTCCTTTCATTCATTCACAATGCTGCTGAGTGCTGATTTCAAATTTCAAGTCAATTTAGGCTACTCAAATCCCAGAGGATGTGTTTAAAGAGGAGTAAAGCTAGAACAAAAACCAACAGCTGAATGGACAGAGCCCTGGGGAGAGTGACACGGACTTGTTCTCTGATTGGCTCAGAGACGCAATCCTTTGAGCCAATAGGAGGATAGAAAACAGACAGGAAGATTAAACCCACTGATGGCTCTGTGATAAATGCAACTAAGGGGGAAAACATCAAATTCATACGTCTGACACTCAGACACGCCTAACTCCTAACAGTCAGTCTTTGGATGTTGTGCTGTATCTTCCTGCTGTGTCCTCTGTTCCCATGACAACAGAACAGCAAGCCGCCAAGGTCACTTTCTCCAGCTGAGGCTGCGTGATTGCACAGCCACGGCGTGCAACAGAGGGAGACAGAGACGGAGGCAGTGAGGACGCACATTAAATCAGGAGGTGAAGAGGTGAAAGAGTGATTGAAGAACACCACGTGTGAGAAATTTAATTTGCAGATGCACAGGTGAGGCTAATGCTTGGCGTCCGCTGGTGCGTGGACTGAAAGCAGACGCGATCTTGTACAGTGTGAGAGCATCTGTGTGTGTGCAGCACATCTCAAAGTCGTGAATGTCTTAAAAAAGAAGTCCTCCCAACATGCCTCTGAACGTCCTCCAACAAAACGGATCAATCATTCTATCAGTTCCTCCGTCTGTCTCAATGCATCATGGTCCCTGTAGTTCTGCCCAGCAGCAAGAACTTCCATTTGTCTCGGATGCTACCCGAAGTGACAAAGCATTTCCAGCTGTGTCCTTATTCATCCCACGTCACCTTTGCATTTGGCAGACAGCATGACTCCACTAATTAGTGCAGTTTATTATTAATTCCAGTGATTAATTACAGAAAAAGGTGTCTTGGCGGGATGATGCAGCTGTCTGCTCGTGCCGCCACCAGAGGTGAATTAATTTCCTGCAGAAACACCATCATTCTCCTCACTGTGATCTCTCAAGGTGTCAGCTTCATCTTAACAGCTCATGGCATTTATCGACTTTTTCATTCACGTTCACGATCAAGGACGTTTTTTTGAGCTGCGGACATAAACGATGACACAGGCCTCCTAAATTGGTCTGGCTATGACCCAATGTGTTGTCCTTCTTTTTATATTCCTTTAAGCCATATGCTTCACCAGATGCACTTTGTATTCCGTCATTTTCCTCTATTTTAGCACTTTTTACGGCCTTTCATAAAAGATAAGGTTGTAAACTTTAATTATACTTGGGGTTTAAAAGTGGAGGTCACCTAATTTACCCTGATTAAACAAGCCGAAATTTACCTACAAATTCTACTTTAAACTTTTAAATGGCTTCTACTGCCCGGCAACAAACCATCACCCTCAACATTAACTTTAATGATCAAACGTTTATGAGGAAAAAACTCAAAAAAGTAAAGGAGTTTCATAAACTTCATAACTTGTTTCCCTTCAAAGAATGTAAATCATTATGGCAGATTGTGGGAGCTAATTAGCATAGCTTTCCCCATTACAGCGTCGATGTGTGTGTGTGTGTAAGTCATTTGTCAGGAGTACAGCAGGAGGACTAATTTAAAGGGATTTTTAGATGGTGAACAAGATGTCCGTCTTTCTGTACACACTGTGAGCTGGTGGGGGAAAGCAGTCGGTTTGGCAGCTGAATAACCGACAGGCTCGAGAAGCGATGCCCAAAAACATGAGCTGTCACCTGCCAAAGGCTGACTGGTCAGTTTATATTTAACTGTGACTAAAAGAGGGAGTGTTTACTAACCCATCAGTGCCATCATTATGTCTCCAGCATGACTCAGCCATGAAAGGAAAACTGTATGATTTCACCTTGAAGCAGCGCGGAAACAAGTAAACGCAGCGTATTGTGCTGTGAGACTTTCTGCAAAGATCATTTTAAACCGTAAGTATGAAGACTCAGCACAGTTTTTTTTTTTTTCTTAAATGCAAATTGTGATGTATTGGCACTCACTTGAGACAGAAAAGCCTTTGATTAAAGACACAGCTCTGGGAGACATAATACTGTGCGTCTGGGATGCTATTCCAGAAATGGGCTCCTATTTATAAGGTGTCTGCTGTCGACGCTTTCATACTTTTCACTTTAATTGTTTCTTCAAGTGATGCAGCTCATAGAACCTCACTCACCTTGTTATTTAGAGGAAGCATATTCTCTCTGGAAAAAACAGGGAGCTAGGATAAGATGTACACAGAATGAGATTAGACGAAAAACGTATGATCGCAACATCACTTCAGATACGTTAACGTCATGGTTAGCACTGCTGAGAGATTCACTTACTTCTCTTTACTTTTGTGTTTACTCCATTCAGCATTTTGCAATTGTAAATCATTTGTCCTATTAAAAAAATCACTGAGGACAGAAAATAAAGCTTGCAAACGGTCCAAGTTTCAAGGTGACAAGGCATTTTAATTGTGCTTGTGCAACACAAGATTGTGCAAAGAAATAACATATTTTAATCCTTTATGCCACACAAAGATAAACTAGAATGATATAATTAAAGAGCAACCTAAATATATTTTTAGGTACATGAACACATATGCATGTATGTATGCAGGAAACTGTCAGTTGAACAAATAATTGAAGGTGAAACAGTGAAACACAGCTAATAAGCTACAATAGCTTCCTCCATTTTGGGCTTTCTGGCTGTGCATCCACTCAAAGGTCAGCACTGTCAGGACAGCCTGCTGCTGTTCATTTACTTTGCCCTTGCGAGTGAATCCACTAATCAAAGTGATTCTCCTGGAAACTTTAGGTGCTGATGTGACCAGCCAGCACAGGTTGGACTGGGAGTTTGCACACAGAGCTGCAGGTCTGAACCTCCAGGGCTTCGGCTCTGTTGTGACCGATGAGTTTAGTGTCCTTGACAGAGACTGTGTGCTTGTTTGATTTTCAAACAGGATAAAAGGTAAATAACATCAGAAAGCATCACCTAGACTGAGAACAGAATTGTTAAAAGTTTCAAAAATGTTTCCTTAAATTTAGTTTTCCACTTCCTCAAAATGTAGAATTACCACGAAGTAGCAGATAAAATACTGCTTTAAAAAAACAAGGTTGACCTTTTTGAAAAGTGTTACTGTTTGTTCATCAGTTCAGAAAAGACTCTCCATCAGTTCTACTACAAACACTTTTGCTCACATTGCTGTCTCTTTGTCTGCATCTCCTCTTTTGTGTCGGGTGAAGGTCTTTCATCTTGAAAAAGTAAACATCATTAATGGCATCAGTGACATGCTCTTTGTCTGGAGTATTTCTGCTCTATCACACTCTGTCGGAGCCAGATGTTGCACCAGTGATCGTGTCATTTTTAAGCAAAAACATTAACCAACCCTAGCTGAAGATTTACTGCCTGCTTTGCTGGACAGGATCGCTGAGAAAGCAGCTGTGCTCTGACTGTTCTGCTGGTAGCAGCTAACAACTCACACTGTTCAAGCTGTTCACACGAACAGATCTGATCAGTTTGTTGATAAAACAACACTGCATTTATCACCTTCTGCAAAAAATAAAAATATGTTTCTGAAGTAAGTGTGCATAAGCAATAATTCCCTCACGATTCATGAGAAATCATTTGGATTTGATCCTGAAGAACCTGAGAAAACTTCACACCTAGAAAAACTGTGAATATTAATCTGTGCATTGGAGGTGTTACAAGCAAGCAGATACAGTTTCTTGCCATGTTTCTCTTTTGCTACAAGTCTAATGAAGCTGTGAGTTTGTTGCAGCCGAGTTTGGAAATTTCATGAATGATGTGGTTTTTTTTACACTTTATTACTCAAATGCAGTTCATCCTTTGCAATCCTGCTCACTCTAAAGGCTGTAGAGGCTTTATATTGTTCTAAAAAGAGGACTCTTTAATAATAATTCTACCTGCTGCACGTCCACCAGGCATCTTCCTGAGTGTCATTATTTATAGATCTTTCTCCGTGCCCTTCTCCATGCTAGAATATTCTAATAATGCCTTCCTCCCATTTATTAGGTTTCTAGGGCCCCGTGTGTTGACCGCAGCAGTTTCTAGTTTTGCTGCAAAGCAAAAACTTAAACTTAAGGTCCCCAATGGAGGCGTGAGAGTAACAATAAAACTCCTGAGTGTGATTTTAGCACACAGCAGCGGAAGATGGCTCACGCTACTAAATGAAAAGCTGTGGCCGTCCCACACAATTCTCCTCCATGAGCGGTGATAGATCTGCCTCGGTGACCCTGAATACAAATCCTCTACAGTCTCCAAACTCTCTGGTGCCCCCTTAAAGCCTGACAAGAGTGACCGGACTGTCAGGGTGAGTTTTCAGGCTCCGTAGGGCCCTCATTATGTGTGAGAGTGAAATCCTCACTTCTCCTTTAAGCTCACAACCTTCTGCTTTCTCCTCATCTAAATGATCGCACATCACGCTGGTCTTACCTGCATGTTTCCTGCTTTCTAACCACATGAAGCTCCCTCTGCTGACAGATACAAACCAAGAACAAGAACACCTTCAAATTGGTACAATGAGTGTCTGCCGATGCTCACGCCAGTGCCCTTTTCTGAGCTGACCCCTCTGACACCGAGGCTTGAAATGCTCTCAGTTGAAGGAGTGGCGCAAATGAAATATCAATGATTGCACTTTGTCTGTCAGGTTCAGCGCATGAAATAAGGCTTAATTACATCCTAAAGAGGAGGCAGTACACAAGGAGACAACGAGTTGTCCTTTTTATATGCTTATCCGAAAGTGCTGGGTGGCAAGTGGAGGCCCTGAATTATGGGAGACAACAAAATCCACTCCTGTTATTTTTACATGAGGCAGATATTTTGCAAATTTAAGTCATTTGCATCCGTTACAGTTTGGAGCATCAGCTTTACTCAGATATGAACACACATTTATTTATCGTGACTTCAGCTGCCAAAGGACAATATTATCTCTAAGGTCCACTGCAAATAAATGGCCATAAATCAACTTCAATAAATATGAATTCAGAACTTGGCAGAGAATTATGAAATTTTTAAGTTTTATCTAATATAAAAGTAATCCAATACTAGTTGTACAGAAATTAATGAGTACACTGCAAACAGGAATGCTAATTCCTCATTCGGCATAGTTTTGATTATGCCAATTTGCCAAAATTTAAGCAAAACATAGAACTATGGACTATTGTTGTAGAGAGCAGCATTCCACTTCTTGTTTACATCTCCCAAAGCATTATGGGAGCTGTGGGCTAAAAGCAGAGACATTCACAGCATGATTAACCCTTGTTAGTGATGATTAAAAATAGGAATGACAGACACATTAATGTTAGTGTTCTAATGCACAATAATGAGTACTTGGCTTAAAGCCTGTAAATAAATAAAGTATTAAAAAATAAGGAAACATAAGTTGGAGCTCAGTAGAGGTCATGTGACTCCCTCAGCCTATCATTATGGATTTCTCTGCTGATCTCATGGTGTGCATGTTGTTGCGTGTTTTCCTGGAGTGTGTGAATTATCTCACGAATGCCATGTGTACCATTGTGACACACTGGCACACACACACACACACACACGTACACTAACACACACACACACACACAGATAGACAGGGAGCTGTGTTCTAATCACTGCAAAGCCAAAGCATGCAACATGATAAGAACTTTTTTTTTTTTTTCACATGAACACAGATGCATTACATGTGTCGACAGATAGGCTCACCATTTTCCAGCATGGGAAAGACCCTACAGTACACACATCAATGCATTATGGTACTTTTCACATCGCATTAAATTACACATTTTTTTTTCTACATGGTAATATTCATACATGACTCTTTCAAACTGAACGTGACCACAGTGGAGAGACAAGCCCGAATGAAGTGAGCATGAATGGTGATGGATGCAATGAGGTGTGGGTGCTACGTGGAGTCATGTCGCCGTGACGTGATGTAATGTGGTGATGCCACGTGAGGAAAATGCTCAACGAATCACTGACAACAATGCGGAAATACAGAAATCAACGACAACATAATACAGCTTTCCAAAAAGAGATAAGACGCAACAAGAAGAGAAAATAAAAAGACAAAACCACAAGCTGCTTTCTATCTCAGCCCCAGAGAGTCCTCCTTTGAAGTGGTTTGCTTCAGAGATTGGTGGTGGTGGTGGTGTTGGTGGGTTGACAAGTTAGCAAAGACCTTCTGTTGTGCACTTTGTTTGTACCTTTAGCTAATGGTCCCTAAGCACAAAGCAATCACACAACCCAACAGCAGCAAACGGCTTCTATCAAGCAAAGTTCAAGCTGCTGAACTTCGATCGATGCTTGTCCTTTTTTTTTCTTTTTTTTGTCTACCTTTCCGAAATCCCCCTCCAGCTTTTATTTTTATGAAAGTCACTCCTGCACAATTTGAGCCACTGCCTCATAAATCTCCACATGTTCTCTAGAAAAAGTTGAGACACTGTTTAAA
>JAPZDY010000015.1:11313445-11357801 GCA_029783645.1 Ctenochaetus hawaiiensis | reverse complement strand
AAAAAAAGCTAATGATTAGTTGTCCATTTTTTATTCCTCAGTAAAGAGGATGCAAATTACCTCATCAAACCAACATGGGAGCTTTTAAATTGGCTGATTTAAGAAACTTTATATGCCGTTCTTTGTGCACGATTAGATTTCCAGCTGGCGGCATCGGCTCTATCATTGTCATGCGCCAATCTGACATCAAAAGATAACAGCATTATCATCCTGCTTTGCTTGTTAAGTTATTGTTATTTTTTTCCAATTATCCAAAGCTCTACGAAGGACTTGATCATTGTCCAGGGAATGGGATCTTGATGACGCTGATTTGGGTAAAACTACTTTGTTTAAATGGCTTCAACTTAATAGTCTGACAAACACTGAGCTCTGTGAAAACCAGTCTCATCCAGTGTGGAAACCATCTTGCAGCCTCAACAAAGACCCAAAACCCAAGCGGACAAGTTTCCCTTTTATTGTCTAATTATTATCATGGAGGGGAGTAAAATTCAGACTGAAGCATTTACAACCACTTCAACTTAGATAACACTGCTGGGGTAGTTGTGTTGGCTAAAATAGCTACTGCAGCACCGCTACTAACAGGATGCATGATAAGTGGCTGCAATTCAAATTTACAGAAAATAAAAAACTGAATCGTTCAAAGAAAATAAATAATAAGCATAATAATTAAAAAAAAAAGAATATTTGTGCAGATGTTACAAGGATGCAGTCATCTTACCTGGGGACACAGGCAGTGGAGGTCTCCCCCTCAGGAGCCTCTGGGGCGGGGCAGCAGAACTGGTGAAGCACTGTTTGGTTGCTGTGTAAATAAGAAGAGAAACAGAATAATGGAATAAATAGAAAATCAAATATTTCCATTTAATTCACCATAACCCATCTTTCTGAACCACAATCAAGCAGGGCTACTTTGTTGTCCTATCACCCATATCACCCATGTTTTATACAACTCCACCTCCTCAAAGCAGGAGTATGTGCAGTTGATCTATTTTTAGCTAACCTTCCAGGTGAAAATACTTCACTTTGTTTGACATTATTCATCCTGTCGATCCAGAACCTGCCATTCCTCACCTCTCCACTAGTTGTCCTCAGTGTATTTTCTTTTCTAGCTCATCACCTGACCAGTTTCCTCCCCACACACCTACTTCTTATCCACCATTAGCACCAGTATAAACACAGTCAACATCCACCATCCAGCCAGATTGTCTGCTGTGCCTAAAAGCTGCAGCCTCTCCTGCCTTTTCCGTGTTTTGAATGTCTGACTGTTTGACCCTCTGCTTGTTTTTTTTCCACTCCATTTTGCCTCGGGCTTTCTGGTTTTGTCAGCCTCCTTGTGTGATCTCCAAGACACGACGTCTTTTGTGATTACTGACCGAGGAAAGAGTGTCTCACCCAACCACAACCACAGCCTGCGATGTCTGCATCTTTAGAGTTCATGCTTTTTTAGCACCAGGCTCTCCAGCCCTCACACCACCTTACTCAACCCAGACAAAATGTTGCATCAGAGTTTATTTATAGGGCGATTACCCCAGCACGAAATCACTGACCCAGTGTCAGTTAGGTTGTCAATCAAAAGACAATGGCTGCCTGCACTTGAGCTATTGACAGCTTTGTTTACAGCCGTCTACTAACACTGGACCTTGGTACTGCAAGTCGTCTGAATTTTCAAGTAATCACAGCTGCCACAGACAACCGCATGCACCAATACTTCAAAAGAAAACCAGAGGCCCTCCAGACCCTGGAGATTCATAACAAGTTTGTGCTTTTTAAAGACTGCATCAGACCTGGAACACAAGAGGTTCAGTCAAAGAATGCAAAAACATTCTTTAGACTCAAGATGTTTTGATAAAAAACCAGTGAATGTGAACATTACCTATCTCATTTGCAAGAAAACCCTATAAGCCTCTATTATTTAGATAATATCAATGTGAAGTGTAGTGTGTTTGTGGTCTTTAAAGTAGTGCATAAACAGCATCTCATATTCTGAGACTTGGAAAAGTAATGAAATGAAAGCTGCGGATGAGGCGAAAGGTCACATTTAACTCGCTCACTTTGCTTTTAATGTGCATTACTTTGCATTTGGTTGATGTGAAAATGATATAAAGAGAGAGATACAGACAGCGAACGGGAGACTCTGAGTGTTTGATCACCATGGAGATAGACAGAAAGAGGCATGAGGTTTCAGCGTTTCAGCACCGCGGAGAGAGACGCACAGACAGAGAGTGGATGTGTCAGCATGGAGGACGGAGACGGAGGAAGGGGAAGGCTGGAGTTCAACAACAAAGCCTTGTTTTGAAAAGTTTAAAAAAAAGAAGCCTGGCAAAGTGAAATTTGGATCCATTTTCTTTCAAGCAATTTAGAGCTAAACTAATAATCATTTTCATTATATATTCCTCTGCTATTATTTTTTGGCATCTGATCTGAGAAAAAAACAGAGAAAATGCCACCCAAAACCAAAATATTTTCAATTATTCTACCATGTAATCATAAAAAGTGCCAATTTTTCACATTTGAGCAACTAGGGAAAAGATATCACCAGAATTGACGCTAACTGCTGCTCATTTTACTCTTTGCTGTAGCTCCTTCTGGCTGTAGCTAGTAGCTTTTGTTAGCTTGTTCGCTCAGGTAGCCCTGCAGGTAGTGGCTAAGTCCTAAGAAGGACATTAAAAGCAGCAAGTTATGCTTCAAAGCATTTTTTAAACATAACCCTATTTGACTGGAGCATACTCTTGATATACTGTCACGAGTAAAGGCTGATACATAATATAGCAAGGAAAGAGCACGGATATAAAACTTTAATGTGCGTATGAGAAAGCTGAGAGTGCATTTGCTTTCCGCTCTGCCTCCGTGTGTCCTTTTCTTCGACCTGGACGTTCGCATTCTTCACATTCTTGACTCTCAGCCTTCATCCATCTCATTCTTTAGTATCGTCCCTTCCCCCCTCCCTCTCTTCTCTTCTCCTCGCCTTCTGTCCCTTTTCCACTGATTTTCCATCACTCTTTGCAACTCCCCATCCCCCTATTCCGGGTCCTACAGGCACAGTGTGTTATGGAAGAGGGGATTTTGCTCCATTACTCTTGCTGTCACAAGATGTGGCCAGCGAAAAGAGCAGCTGCTTTCCATATGCCGTGTCCTATCGCCGGACAAGGGACACCGAGGAAGGACGGAGAGCAGGGAGGTGAGACATACAGATGAGAGAGCAAAGCAAATATTCCCAGCAGCAACCGAACCCCCTCTTGCCTTTTTATCCTCTACCCTGTAGTCAATCTCCCTGCCCTCATCTCGTTCTGTTCTCCTTCCTGTCCATCCCCCCGGGAGAGGACAGAGAAAACAAGGGGGCCTGTGTGTCTCCTTGTACACCTATTTCAAGAGCGCGACTGCTGGTTCACCTCAAGAGCACTTCAATCTGTTCAGTCTAAGCACCCTGCTTCTCCTTGCTGTGCTGTGGTTTATCACACGATGCACAAGGTCCTTTGAAAAACTGAAGTTTGAATTTTTAGGCTCATCAGAAAGACAGAGAGACAGACTTTAAAAGGAAAGTTGGGGGAGGTGTTTGACAGCAACAATGGCAGACAGCACAGGGAGGGTATGACAGCAAATTAATTCCCATTGTTAATGCCTCCTCTAATTGTGTTCGCCTTAACGACCATGACACCGCTGTGGCCGTTTTTAATAGGTCGAGAACACAGGCGGTCTCTGAGGAGACGCAGATTAGCATGAGCGTTGGAAGCAGCAGAGCCACTTGTTCACACAGATAAAGGGTGTACAGTCTGCAGGATAAGGTGCAAAAACAGGGGTAATAGACATTGTAATTTAATTCCTTTGCTAAAGATTTACAACAAACACAAACCTAATGAGGTCTGTGAATCGTTTTCACAGTGTTGGCAGCCTGGCAATGAGGAAAAGCAGTAATTCTTCAGGATATGACTATAATTTCTTATGAAACATGGACTTTTTATGGCTTTGGCGTAGAACATATTTTTCATACAGTCAAAAAATCAGTGGTTTGAATATAGTTCAACACTGCCATAAGATTATAACACTGACACCATTAAGCTAGTGCCATTAGATTAGCTTAAAGTCTGGAAACAAAGCAAAGCATCTTGCTCTCTGTATGTGGATGATCCACCTTCCAGCAGCTCTGAAGATCACCAATTAACATGCTTGTTGCCTGGCAACGCCACGTTAATGACCAGACTTCGGGTTATCTGGCTGTTTTCCATATTTTCAGTCTTTGTGCTAAGCTAGGCTAACATGGCTGCTTATTTTGCAAACAGTTTAAGATCAGTTGCTAACTTCTCATTTTAAATTCAGCAAGTTAGCAACTAAGCTCATTTTGTTAACCAGAAAGACACTAATTTAAGTAATTTGATTATTTTTAGAACAGTATTTTTCTAGCAACTTGTTATTTGTAGCACATAGATTATCAAAAAATCATCAGAAGTGCCAACTTTAACCCTCTTTTTTAATACGAACATTATTAGAAATAGGCAGTACATATTTAACTTTAGTCATGTAGCATTTATAGATTTGCTAATTCTTTGTTTAGAAAACTTATTTTAAACCATTTAAATGCTTCATGCTGCATGTGACTTCCAAACCTGCTGAGTCTTCCTTTTTTATAACAAAGCTGGGAAAAGGTTCATTTAAATTCAATCAATGGATTTTATTGGCGAGGAGGGTGAAGCGTGCAGAAGGGTTAGTTGGCTCTGATGATGAAACAATGGACAGACACTGCAGTGAGTGGCAAATATCCACAGTCAGCCAAACTGGGTCACAAATAAAAAAGCATGGTTACATCTGAATCATTGATTTCACCATATTTGAGAAAATCATCCCACAGGAGGGTATTGTGGAGACTGAACTCTTTATTTTTTAAAGCACCTTCCTTTTGATTCATCTTAACCATCTGTCTCCCTCCGCTTTGATCTCTGCCTACTTGCAATTTTCTTTCCATTATTTTTGCCATCGCTCTGCTCGGTTTTACTATCACCTCCATCTTTCCACTCAAAAACAGCTTACAACGTTTCATAACAATTTTGGTTCATGGGGGCACCTTTTTAAAAGGCACCACTGTGCTGCAGAGATAGCACATGCCCGATTGAAACTCCACAAAAGTCAACTCTCATAAATCTGTTCTTGCTAAAACTAGCTGCTCTGATACAAAAAAGACTAGGAGCTATAATTTTCTAATTAATCTCTACAGTTCTTCCAAGAAACACACTCATTATGTCAACAATCCACCCATGATGATGTTCAGGATTGCACACACTTCTTCTGCATTAACTTAAAATTCCTCTCTGCACGTTTGAATAACAAAATTTGTAATAGTCAAAAAGCCTTGCCTCTAGTTTCAAACACACTTCCCTCCAACTGTTTGATCAACGTGGGCGACGAAGATTAAACTGAACTTGCATGACCTGCTTTCTGATCTTCCACACCACTGACTCAGCTCCCCTCGTGGTCCAAACTCGCTAATACCCCCTATAAAAAATCTATAAGCTTTTATAAGCTCTTCCACACACTGAGTCTGTTTGAGGAAGAACGTAATCTGCACACCACGGTTTCATTGTATTTTGTTTTAACTTCTCGCGTCTAATGTGTTTGTCGATGTGCTCCTCCTCGTGTTGAATTCGGCTTTACTGTGTCAATAGCTCTCCGGCTGATTCAACTCGCTCAAGGCAGAAAAAAGATCTGTGCACACTGAAGTGATACAATTTGAAGCAAGGACAGAAAGAGAGAGGGAGAGAGGGGATCAAAGCTTGCAATAATTGATGGATTAGCTTTCACAGACCATTTCCTTGGCAGTCAGGGGAGGAAAAAAAATAGCTGTGAACATGTTCGTTCATTGAACACAATGTTATATGTAGTATTAGAGGCCGCCCCTGAAGCCCAAACATGGTAAACACTGACACTGTTGACCTTGGAGGTAACAGACATTTTAGTAGTAGTATGGCTGCTTGATTATAAAGGGATTTTTTGTGTTTGTTGCTGTTATTACATTTGCATGCTTGTTTTAATGCAGCATTTTTGAATAATTGAATTTCAGAGTCAAGGTCAAAGTCAAATCAAGATTAGACTTTGGAATAAGGAAAGGAAAACAAAGAGTAAGGTGGATTTAAAACACAATTTTAGCAAAATTACCTTTTATATAAAGGTCTGGTTTGAAAGGTTTAGTAGGAGCCATAGGGACAGTATGCAATATTGGAATATAATATTTCACAAATATGATTTTGCTACTGTATAATAATCATACAAAAAAAAAAAAGACTTGATGTGTTTACTTTCCTTAGAATAAGCTCCTGAATGTATAAAGGGAGCAGTCCTTTTCTATAGAATTGGCTGTGTTGCATCACCATGTTTCCACATTACCAGAAGGCACAAAGCAAACATCAGCTCTACAAAGGGTCATTTGCATTTTTTGTAAATTTGGAAGTGGGAGGGTGATCACAGGGATATTTATTTGTTTACAATCTGCAACCTCACCACAAGATGACACTAATTATGCACGCTGGACCTTTAAAATGAGCTTCAAACACAGCAACTCTGCCAGTCAGGCTGCTTATTTTACACCTAGAAAAAGGTAAAAAGGAGAACAAGGTAACCTACATCAGCATAAAGATCATCACAATCCTTCAGATTAATTCCAGTCGTCTCATAAAGTACATCGTATGGATTTCACAAGCCAACTCATCCCATGGCAGGATTACCAGAGGCACTTTGATCATGTTGAATTAAAAAAAAAAAAAAAAAGACACTTGAAATGATTTTGTAATACTTCACTTCCATTTGGCAAATTGGCAGTCGCTGTAAGTGCTGCTTTATCACTGTGTTTTACAGGCTGAGAGTGTGTAAGGCCTTCAGAGAGAAATAAATTAAACACATAACCGTGCTTGGTGGAGGTACGTGTTAGTGTGTGTGTTATTAGACGGTACACATCCTTGAAAAAAATCAGGTGTCTCTCGTAAGCACTGTATTCAAAAAACGAAAAACACACAAATACACGCCGCAAAACACGGTCCTGAAAGCAAGCCATATCAATTCCTAAACACACACTTGCAGCGAGTTTAAAATAGAGCTTCTTTGAAAGGTTTACGTCAGGGTGGGCCATCCCAAGCGGCCTAGCTCGCCTTCTGCAAGCAGACCTGGAGACGGACAAGAGAGCAGGACCGCTTTTCCCGTGAGGAAGGCAAAACAAAGGAGGAAGAAGAAAAAAACAGTCTGTCCTTGTATACAATCTCTTAAAAAAACTCCTGACAGGAGAGCTGCATTTTATTCACACTTTCTCCGTCTCATTGTGACCTACTTGATTCCACTGCAGGACTTTAGAGTAAATAAGGGAGCATTTTGTAAAATGCTGTATCATGTCAGTCCGAACAGCTCTTGAGGTCACAGTTGTAACACATAAGCTGGCAGCAACTTTGGCTTCAGAGCAGAAGAGACAGAAATGTGATGGGTTATGAAATCATAAGAACATACCTGTATTTTATTTGAGGGCTAAATATCAGCAGTGTGTCATCAGTTTGGGGATATTTTCAGCAGCTACATGAGTTCTGTTGAAGAAATTTATACGCCATCTAAAATATCAAACTTAAATGTCAGGTTTTGATGTCAGCCGCAGAAAATCAAAGGAGTTCTTTCTAAGCTCTCAACATTTCACACTCTTCAACTCGGCTCCTAACTGCTGGTCCTTCAGAGTGAAAAACTTGAAACAGAAACCTTTGACAAAGGAGGAAAACAAGCCAAGAAACAGAGAGCTAAACCCGGAGGTAAGAACGGGAGCGAACTACTTCCTGGATGTCTCTTGTCAGAGCGAGCTCCAACAGCTGAAGGGGTTCAAAACTGACGCTAGGCTAGTTTTATTTCTACAGAACAGGTTTGTTTTAGAAATAAAAGATTAGTTTTTCTTCGACATAGTGGCAGACAATATATACATATATTTTGTCTTTGTATATATGTGTTTGTATATGTGTGTGTTTATGTATATTTTGTATATACAGCAGTGAAAGGCTAGTTTTCTTTCAACACAAGAAGACATATAGAGAAGAAGACTTGAAAACATCACCAGTAAGCTAACTGAAACGAGTCTCCTACTTATTTAAATTGTAGGTGCATTAGCATGCAAGAGTTATTCAGCATAACATATGTAGAAAACGTAAAAGTAGCCCTTAAACTGAAGCTAATTTTGCTGGCAAGTTATCATCTCAGTTGCAGAGGGAAAGTAAAGCTAAGTTTCCTAAAGTTGTCAAAGAAATGCCCTAGCTTGTGAACTCTGCTATAATTTAGCTACTCTTCTGAAAGGAGTTTATTTAGTCAACCGCCTTAAATCCACCTTTACAAATACATATTTGAAATAGCTTATAACAGAAAACTAAAAGGCCAAATAGCACATTGAGTTTGTTGGGTGAGATAAGTCGATCACAAACTATCTGTTTATTTGAATTAAGTCTGAAATCAATATTAGACATCAGGATAAAAGGATAAAAATCCAATCCAAACCAGAAAAATATCATTTCCCCCATGAAAGCAGAAGTTTCTCCCACTGTTTTCATCTGATCTCCAGCTGGTCCCTCCACTATTGAGCAGTTTAAGCAGCTCATGTCGAGCATCACGCTACACTGTGTTGCTGTAAGGCCATCTGCTGAAGACTTGGCAGTGGGTCAGATTTCACAGATATTCTCCATGCTTCATGCTGACGCTTGACAGCTATCAAACTGACGCGGTTGTCGTAGATGAGCCAGAGCTCGGGCTGATGAGGAAATCCCATCAACCAGATCAGCAACAGCACTCATTCATTTTTTTGGGTGAAATAGATTATTTAAGGGAAGGCAGAGAGCTTGAGTGTTTGTGAGTGATGTGGGGGTTTTTTTTGTTTTTTTTTGCAAGGAAGAAAATATGTGCATGAAATGTAAAAGAAGCAGGAAGAGATGTAGGCAGATGATGGGGGGAGATGAGAAAAATTGGAAAAGGAAACTAATTTTTCACTGCATCATCCACATACAGAAACTCTATAACTCCAGTTCCCACATGTGTGACTCACTCACACTTTATATCCTGCTCATCTCATTTGCTTCTCTCAGGATGAAACCTCCAATGACATCACTGGTGGAGTCATCAGCTCCTCCCCCTGGCACTGCATACCTGATGATGTAATCCTGGCATCAAGGGGCTGACAGACGGGGCGTTGATGATATAACCACTGTGCAGAGGAAAGGCGACACGCTTTTATGGTCATCCGAATGTGGAGACAATCTACTTTGCGGATAACCCAAGTGCCTATTAAATGTCACACAGTAGCGCACACACACACATACGCACATTTAATGCACAGGCACCCACGCAAATGCAGGGAGCTCATTTTTTACCAGTGGCCTCCAGGAGAAGATTAAATTCTGAACTCAACCAAGCGTTAAATGCAAGATAACGAACCCCCTCTTTATAATTGCACATATAAAAACAGCAGGAAACAACACAAAACAACTACATTTTTAAATGTGACCTATCACGTGTCACAGGAAGGGCAAAGTGATTGGATGTAGGAATGTGTGTCCACAGATTTGAAGAATGAAAATAACTTATCAAGTGGATATATACCTTTTTTTTTTTTTTTTTGATAAATCACGGTTGCGCCTTGGTTGAGGCTTTGTGTGATATGTTAAAAAAGACCAGGAGAGTCGATTGGACATGCTGTGCCTGTTCCGATCAGCTCTCCAGTGCCTCGCAGCCTCAGGTGGACGGCTTTGAACACTACTCTGGGTCGTAAAGTTAACCACACCTGACATTTCCCCAGGCAAGTGTGCGCCTGTGCATGGGTGTGTTTGTTTGACTACACAATGCAGCAGCAGACATGGAAATTAGGCTGGATAGAGAGCAATGGCCAACAAATGAACCCCAATAATACTTAGTAAATATGACAGTACATGCATAAATCACAAAGCAGCATTGCTTACGAAAAGCGATATGGAGCCTGTAAACTAAAAACAATACACAAAAGCACTAAAGAATACTTAATCTTGACTTTGCATGAAATAAATCTTGCTGTTGCAATATAAGATAGAGTAGAACAATCAATGATTTTTTAATCAAATTTAAAAGACTGCATTTTTCAGACTATGAGAGCTATTATAACTTGAAATTTAACAGTATCTTGACAAGATGTATTGACTTAAAGTTAATGTCAGCAACAATTGATACATAAAAACCACCAAAGTGCATTTTTTTCTGTCTGTAAAGCAAACTTCATGCTGCGTAATGAAAAGCTGATTCCAGAAATTGATTTTAAAACTCTTTCAAATGTGTCTCACCAGCAACTATGAGCTATATTTGTTGCTTTTCAATATATTTAAATTCAATTTTAAAAAGTTTCTTGACAAATAAACTCTGTTGTAGCCAAATGTTTGTACAATAAGGTTTTGCTTAATACTCTAGTGACCACAAACATAGGCTTGTAGTTACATTTATACAAAATGCTAGAAACTAGTATCATAAAATTAGTCGGAAAAACTAAATATTTTCCTCAAAATGTTCAGTCCTAACCCTAGCTCATAATTTAATTGCTAGCCAAACCCTTTTGTAGGACACACACACATGCACAAACACACAGATGCACACTAGTAGACATGGAGCAAAACAATTAGGATTGTCTGTTGAGGGATTTTCAGCTCTAAGCTCTCAGAGGTGAAATCTCTGTGACAGATGGGTGGACATTTTTCCATATCTGCACATGGTTCCTCCTTTCAAAGATCCCTTTTCCCTAAGCCACAGAGGTCGTTTACACACTGACCAATGAGAGTCGTGCCACAGCATTATCTACCCTTGAGGAATCCTGCCATATTAGAAAGACAAACACAGGGGTAATATCATTTAGGTGATGCATGATTTTTTAAAGATATCTGCAAGTGTTAGTCTGTCATCCACACTTATGTTTCATTACAACACCACATGCATAAGCAGCCACTAACTGCCCGTTAATAGCACATTTTGGGCTAAGTGAGTGCATTACAGAGCCATTAAAAAAGTGTGATGCAAGGTGTGTATTATAAGTGCTACACTTATCGCAACGCCACATTATCACTTTTTCCTTCCTTTCACAAAGAAAAACTGTTCTCTCATTAAACTGCATGTTTGTGAGCAGCTGTTAAAGTGGTCAGCATCTTAAAGACATTATGTAGGTGTATTTTTATTAAGACTTAGCTCATACATGGAAGAGATTTATTTTGATAGCAAAATGCATGTCATATTTACCATAATAAAACTCAACACATTATTATTTTTACTTTTTTATCATCTAAACCAATGAATATATGAGGATCTGCAAAGAGTTTGATAATTTAATCAAATTATCTGCTTATATTATGCATTCAGATTGAGTAACGGCAGATAACAACACCGATGTCGTTTCCATTTGCAACCACGAGTCTGAAATATGTAGATTGCACACTAATGTCACATGCACTCTCCTGATTGCTCATAAGGTCGACTGTTCATTCCTTTGAAAAAATGAAATAAATCAATCAGATATTTGAATAATTTACCTCCAACCGTGAAAGAGGTAAGTCTTTGAGCAGCTAACATGACTAACAGCAATAACTTATTCAAATTGCATGCAGAGCCGTGATGTTCGAGTGCAGTATTTACATATATAAGATGATGATGTCATCTGAGGCATCTGGAAGAGCCGAGGGTGAGGATGACATGTCTGTCTTTCAGTGAGTGAGGCATCTTGCTGAAGTGACGGAGGACTGCCAGTCAGGGGCCACGTTTAAGAGAAAAAAATCATGGCTGGGGCCAAACTTTGTCATTTTTGATTGATTGGGGATCAGAGCAGAGGACACTGAAAAGAAACTGTTTTGCATTTCAGCCAAGTTGTGTGGAAAATAGGACAACATTTGGACTCTTCAGCCCTGTGGGGCTTCAGAGTATTAAATTACACTGTCCCCGTCCCATTCTTTAATCTGTCTAATTATTTAGCTTGTCTGTCATTCTGGTTTTGTAGCTACAGTATATAATATCTGGCAACCTGAAAGGTGCAGCAAAGCAGCCAAAATATAACATCAATCAAAAGCTACTGACTAGAACAGACACACATAATTAGGAAATAGAAGCATAAAAATACCTTTTTTATGGTCTTTGTATCTTAACAAGACTGAAAATGAAATATGTATGTGGGTCTAAGATCTGCTTCAAACAATATAATCAAAAGAAGCTTTGTGACTTTTGATTTAGAGATAAGCAATTTAATCAAATTTTGCACAATTGCAATTGTTTTTTCTGTGCTTTTCAACACTCTCCTGAGAAATACACATTTATGTCACCATTTTAAACCAAATTTTAAACTCTGTACTCTGTTTAATCCCATTTAACCATGATGACGTGTCGACTAAACTGGATCAAACCCTTGCCTCAGACCAAAAGAGGGCTCCAGTTAGCCAAAGGCTAAGCATCCTCGATTACCATGAACCCACAACATGAATGAAAAAGACAGAATATGATCCCATGTTTCCCTTTACAACAGCTGTTCTCTTGTCCTTTTAACACCCAAACACTATCTTGAACACAAGCACACACACATGAACATCCTCGGCTGGATTACCGACAACTGGGACTGTCTTTGCTCAACTTGTGCATGAAAACAGCTAATATTCTACCAGGGAGTCAGGAATCACCCGGCAGCTACGTCCTCTGAGAAATGAAGCAATTTAAAAGCACTACGCACCAAATGTGATATTCATGATTTGGATTCCAGCAGCAGCCGAGCCAAGCCACCCTGTCATAACAGAGCAGACGTGATTCCCATTCAGACCGAGGGGAGGGGAAGTGAAGTAAAGAGCAGTGAGGAGGTCTCAACTCCCAAGTAATGGAGGCAGGAGGAGAAATACAAAAAGGTGGACAGGAGGGACCAGTATGTCCATTTGAACTCCTTGCAATCATCACCACATCTACTTCTTTCTCAATCTGTACGTTGTCTGTGAGAGACAAAGATGCACAGAAGCAGTATTTTGTCTTTCATGCTAAGGGTGCAGGAAACCACAAGGGGTGCTAAGCTGCACTGATTATTTTTAGTTTTAAGCATTTTAAAAATATCTACCTTCGGAACATATTTGAGTGTCTTCCAGCTCCTTGTTTTGGTTTAAGTCTGCAAAGTTAGTGTTTTGTTTTCACTCCTGAAGGCTCTCATTGAACTGTTTATTGCTAAAAGCATTTTATATATCCAGAGAAACTGCCGACTGACAGTTTTGGCGAGAAGCGAGGGAATGTTTAGCACACAAGAAGCCATATATATCACTCAGGAGTTGGTGTTGACCAAAACAGAGTGAAAAATAAAGTAGCAAAATTGAACACTCATCTGGTGGCCGCAAACATGCCTCTAAATGAGTGCTAAAATTGCTCTGTGTCTCCTGGATGTCTTAATGGACAATATAATCTATTTACACAGTAAAACTTAAAGATCCCCTCCATTTTTTACGTTAATGTCTGCTAAAACATCAGACCTTGACTATGATGACTTGCATCTGTGCAAAGTTTGTCACTAGAGTCATGTTTTCAAATTCCTCTCCTGTCCACTTTCCTAAAATCTGAAATTCAAATGTTAAAACCCGAAAGCTAAGTTTTATAAGTCACTTATTCAAAAATGCCAGTGCATCAAATCTCCAGCACGGAACAAAGAAGTAAGCACAGAGGGGAGTTTGCATTGGCACAACTGCAAACGCTGTGTCAAGCTAACAAGCTAACAAATCAACTGGCAAACTGCACTAACTATGAGCTATAAGCTAGTCGCTGGTTTGGTGCACAACAGGCTCCTCATCTGAGTCTTGTGTGACTGTGATTTGAGCGAGTGTAGCTGAATCTCTCCACTATTTCCTCTGATGCTAACTGTGAACCATCTTGACTTTAACACTGTTTCTTCTGCTTCTCAACCAAGTGCAAGCACTGGTGAAGGTTGCAGCATGAGGCTCATGATTAATAGATCCCGAATTTTTATGTTTTTAAGAACATTTTATGAAGGAAAACTATGTTAAACAAAATATTAATCAGATCAAAGACTTTAAAATGTGTCTGGAGAGGAACTTCAAATCCATTACTTGGTAAAAATGCCCATGATATACTGAGATAACAGATGGTTTGGCCAAGTTAAGGATACAGCACCTGAAGAGTGACTCCAAAGAGTGAACATAGCCAGTGGAGTCTGTGCGGGAAAAGCTCCAGGGTCATTGATCTGAGAGCAGCAAAACAAGGAGAGATTGCAGCATCCAGCAGGGACTCAGCAAGGATACTCTGTAATATATGTATGTGTGAGAGTGTGTATGTCTGTGTGTGTGTGTGAATGTGTGCTGAACTTCCTATCTCTAAGTGCTATCTGTACATCTCAGTTTATATCTGAAGAGAGCAAAGGCAGGAAATGGCATATGAGATGGCATACATTTTGTGCTCCAGCTGGTGCGAGGCCAGAAGGAGGGAAACGAGGGCATGGTGGGCGCAGAGGAGAGTCACGGCCAATGCGGAAAAACATGCTGCCAGGTGGCATGTGGCATGTTAGGGTTTGTGTGCATTAGTGAGTGTTTTGTGTGTAAGAGCAAGAGCTTAATATATCTGCGGTAGTGTGTGGGAGGTAGGGAAGCAGCAGAGAAGCACCTGGAGCTATATGAGAACCCTGGGATTTCCACCTCAGGCAAGAGGATTGCTGCCTATCAGACATGCACGCGCCTCTACGCACACCACCTTGCCTACGCTCGTCGTCGCTCTTCTCGACTTCCTCCTGAACAGACGGTCCAACCCTCATGCTCGCTCGTTTTTTAACATACACTTGGCAGCCCCAAAGCGTATCTAGAGAACCAAAGAACAGGGTGGACTGAATGCTCGAGCCCAGCCAGAAGACGGAGATGGGTTAAGTGGTGGAGAGCCTGGTGGTGAGAGGATGGGACTGAATACTGATTCAGACTGCAGAGGTGGCTACTGTGGCATGAGCTGCTGATTATAGGAAAGGAGAACAGGAAGTTGCGGAGGCAAATGGAGATAGGGAAATGGGAAAGTGGAGAGGAAGAAATGTAAAAATGCACCATAAAGTGTGGATGAAGGGAAGAGGAGACAAGGACCATGCGGAAGGGAGGTTGCTGGACACTTTTTAGGCTCGGAAACAAGGAGTAAGAGATGCGGAGAGATGAAAATATGAACAACGAGAGCCGAAAGTGGGAGGTGCAGTTGACAGAGAGAGGAGGAAGAAAGAGACGACAGGATTGCTAAAGGCTTCCCTCATATCACACAAACCCCTTAAGAATTCCTTCGCAGACTGAGTAACACAACTGCAACACTTCACGTTCTCCGTCTGGGAAGTTTTAACTCACACCAGAGCAGAGTTCTCGCAGGGTCGCAAACAACTTTATAAACCACAGCCAGTGTTCAAAAGCTGAAGGCAGCCTTGATTATGCCGCTGAAAGAGGTGAGGAATGCATGATGGGAGTAAGAGAGCATTTAATTTTTCATTTAGAGCTCTGCAAATGGATTTTCTGCTTCCTCTCAATTAAGTAAAAACATAGATGAGCTGTGGAAATGGAGGTTAAGTTGGAAATCTAGTACATCCCAGCATTAAGGGATTATTTGTTTACTTACTTTCTCCCTTGTTTCCTCACTTCACTAATTGACACAAGAACCCACAGAAGTGTAATTAGAATTGGATACAGTGTCGCAGGCGGGGCTGGGTGTTGGTAGGTGGCACATGAAGCATAAAAAAGTATGCTGTAAAGAAATTACCTAGATGATTGCATACTGTGCATGATATGTTGGATCTTTTAGAGCTCTTTTGCATGGTCCAAATGTTATCAGACTGGATAAATTAAACTCTGATGGTAAAACAAGCTATTTCTCATGGATTGTAACATGTTTCAGCTGCTTTTTTTCTGCAAGTCAACTTGGAGGAAGTCTTTTTCAGCATTAAATGTAATTACACAGTGTGGCCACTATGTCAAATTGGCTTCCAAGTCCAGTTCCTGTGGGCTTGCAAAAACTTAGCTCCATGATATCTCGTAGGAATAACGGACAAGACTTTCGGTTATACCTTTCTCTGATCCAGCTCCTGCAAGAGTTAACAGTTTCGACAGGTGTCTAACTGTTTCCCCAAGAGATTTTAGGGAGTGCTGCAGGAATGACGGAGTTTTCAAGGCCAATATTAGCATCACCTGGCTTCTACGACAAACAGCCAAAGGGATTTTGCCATGTGCTTTTGTATTATCGCATAAATCAGCTCTGTGGAAAGCTAAAGTTTAGGAGGCTTACATATTTTGTACTGTCTTAAAGTATCCCTCATAAATATCTGCACCTACAGCGCAACTCTAACCCTCACAGATGCCACTTCAATAACAGGAGCGACCAGAAACTGCAGGCCAGGTGTCATGTGGCTCGGAGAAACATGGATAAATATACAGAAACATAAGGACACAACTCTTATTAGTGCATTTGTGACATGTCCCTGTCATCCACCCTTTAATGGAAACATATGACTTCTCCTGCGGCACTAACAGCACAGCAATACACCATCTTGTCTGACCAGAATCAATGCCATGAGAGGAAATTACAATGCGCCTTCACGTCTCCAGCCTTTCATGTATCACTGCGTTTACATTGAGGATAAGATAGTGTACACTTCTCTCTCTCTCTCTGGTTCTCTTCCTCTCTCATCATTCTGCAGAACTGTCAGGGGGACATGGTTGGTAAATCAGGAATGAACCCACTTATTGAATCCCCCTCTGACATTTATTTTGTGCAACTCATATCTTCGCGTGGTGTATGTGCTCGTCCACGTCTGGGCGAATCAATGTGAATGCACCTTTTTCTGGTTTCCATGCTAATGTGTACTATTCCTGACCTGCGCTCTTTAGGAATTATGTCTTAATGGCACAATAAATCAGTCTGGATTAACAGAAACAATGCAAATGCAGCCGAGTGGAACAGATGGGGCTCAGTTTGGTTTGTTGTGTGTGTGTGTGGGTGTGTGTGTGTGTGTGTGTGTGTGGCTGTGCAACGGTGTGTGGCTCTGGCAGAAGGGATGCATCTGACCTTTATGGTTGCAAGCAAAAACAGTGAGCAATCGGGACAGTTCTGAAGCACATACAGCGCAAATAAAAAAAGTAGACTCCGTGTTTTATTGTTTTACAACATTTCATCAAAGGGGATTTAATGTGGTGAGTTTTTTTTTTTATTTATGCTGATCGCAAACGTTATGTGGCTGCTTCTCTGCCGCAGGTCCTGGAAGGCTTGTAAGAGTGAAATGAATGCAGTAAAACACAAGGAGATGCTGGAGGAAAACCTGATGCAGTCTCAATGAACATTACAACTTTTTTCGATGATTTGTTTTCCCAGAAAGGTAATCACACAGAGCTTGAGGTCAAAGCTACACAGAAATAGCTTTAAAACAATGTTAACTTAACCCTAAACTTTGTCGAGAAATCCTTCACTATCGGTTGTTTTCAGTATCAATTAATCTGCCAGTTATTTTCTCAATAAATAGATTGATTGATTGGTCTATTACATATCAGAAAATTGTGGAGAATGCCTGTTTTGTTGTCATTCATGACTTCAGATAGCTTGTTGTGACACAAAAATTCTGTCAGACTGTTATCACGATATGGAAAAAAGAAGATTGACAAGCTAGAACTCGGGAATATTTGGTATTTTTGACATGACAATATGACAATAGTGACTTATTATTATTCAATTGACCTACTGGTTGGTTTATTAACGAATTATTATAGCTCTAAACTTCTTTTTGGGAATAAACTGACTGTATTACAGAATTTTAATGGCATTAACTCTGTATGACACCAGAAATACAACACAAACTCACAGCAAATCTCTGAGGAAGTAGATTTAAACTTATCAAGGCTTATTGGTAACTCTGAAGAGGCGGTAAGCTTGTGATTTATATCCACTATCTGCTTTTATTCCCCCCAAATATTCTCCTCTCGGTCTGACATTCTTTATCTTGTGTCTTAATAAGGAAACAAGCTGTTACCGTCTGTACAAACGAACCCTGATCGCAGGTATTTATGTTTCTAATGATGTGAGAGGGCTGACATTTGTCTCAAAGTCAGTGATATGCCTTTAGGAGTTGGTGCTTTGCTTGTTTTTTTTTATTTTTAAAAAAGTGTGTTTATAATGTCACAAAAGCTCTCCTGGCACCTGTGAAATCGTTACCTTGGCCGAGCCTAAAAACGGAAGCATTTTAGAGAATACTGAGCTCATTCCACATTCAAAGTGTGCAAACACAAGATGGGGCAACAAAACAGAGAGCTGTAACCTCACAAGAACCAGAACGGGCTGCGAATCTGAAGGGAAAAGACCGAAACGTCGAGTGCATCATTTAACCAAACTTCTGCTCTATTACAAGTCACCCAAACACGCGTTCTCTCCAGTATTTAGCCTCCACCGAGTAGTGAGAGACTTGGTGGAGAAATAAGAAACCAGCACTGTTAAAAAAGCCAACCTGGGTCCCTGAAATCAATAATCATTAAGCATGGGATTGATTTAATAGTGCAACAACCAAGTGAATAATGCAAAAAAATAAAAATACAGAAGGCGCTTGAATCACCTGTCAGAAAATTAAGCCTCTTATCAGGGGAAGTGAAGTTAATCAAAGGCAAATTATGTGCAACCCAGCACAGGGCTCACACAGTGTCAGTGATGAGGCTTTTACAGCCCATCGGAGATCTACTTCACTGCATTTTTTTTTTCATTATTTTGTTTATTTATCCGCTTTTCTTCAATCGCTTGTTTTCAACATTTCAGCTGACACCGTTACTTGGGTGAGAAGAGGCTGTGGCATCACATCACATGGCCCTTGAGGATGTCACATTGTTTTTTTTTTCTCTGGCCAAACACATTTGCTATATTTAGAGGAGAAGATTTGCCACAGTACACAGCGAAAAAATATCCATCTTATTAGGGTCACAGGATGCCAGTCTTTTTATGTGTGTTTAATGTGCCAGTGACAGTTGGGTGCTGGGTGTCACTTGTTTGATACCCTGTACAGCATTTTAATATAAATGTTATGTTGGAAAAGGCAGGAGAATGCAGAATCTGATTTGTCTTAAATGTCCTAATAGGGGAAGATCTGTGTTTGTTTATTTAAATTTAACTGAAGATTCTGCATAATTTACTAAAGATTTCGTTATGATGGAGGTTGTTTTTCTCTTTTTTTGTCATTTCACACAGCATGAGAGCTACTTACTCCGCTTTCCTGGCCAATCCAACTGAGCGGCAGAGAGCGGTGGGAGTCTGCGGAACCAGGGACTTGCAGCAGGGGCTCCTCTTGTCCTCCTCGGCGGAGTCCGGGCTGGTTTGGCTCGTTTTGGGTGACTGCGGCGAGGTGGGGACGAGCTGCAGCTGCTGCGGGTGGTGGGAGGACGGCGCAGGAGGGGTCGGGTGCTGCTGAGGCTGGGCAGAAAGACCGTGAATCTGCTGCTGCTGCTGCTGTTGCTGCTGCTGCTGCTGCGGTGGCGGCGGCTGCTGCTGCTGCGCCTGCTGACCGAGGTGAGCCGCAGCTTTGTTGCTCCCTGGGTGCTGATGGAGGTGGGCCGGCGCCTGGGGACTGGCGCTGCGGTGACTCGGGTGGTGGTGGTGGTGGTGGTGATGCTGAGCGGGCTGCTGGACGTAGTGATGGGGGTCCCGCAACTGCCGGTTCTCTCCTATCAGGTCCTCCACCTTTCGCTCGAGTTCGTCGATGCGTTGGCGCTGCGTCTGGATCAGGCTTTGCTGGTTCTGGACGATTGTGGTGAGCTCCTTCAGGTAAAGAACGGCTTTCATTGGATTATCCAGCAGGTTCTCCATTACTGACTGTCGCTGTGGTCGTGTGCCCTGCTGTGTTGACTTCTTCTTCAGCTGTTTCTGGCGCTGCAAGCCGTCGATGAGGCCTTTGAACAGTGCGTAACCGGTAAGCTCGGGCGGCCGTCTGACGCCTCTACGCTCTGCTGGGGTTGGGTATTATCTCTCTCTCTCTCTCTCTCTCTCTCTCTCTCTCTCTCTCCCTCTCTCTCTCTCTAATACTCTGTGAGGATATCAGAAATGGTGCTGATGCAAGGGGGGGATCAGCATCAGTGTGCGGAGGCGGAGCCGTAGTGGACCGGTGATGTCAACACGCAGGGGAAAGAGTGAAAGTTGCTTCGCACGTTTCACATGTAAAAATCCAACGCTTTTGCATCTAAAAGTCCAACATGTATTTCGACCAGCCTCTTCCCTTAAAGCAAAGTTCCATTTCACTGACTTCTTTTTGTAAAATACAATTCCTGAAGACTTTTATCTGCTGCTGAAGGTATCCTCACTGTACTCAGCTGGACTAGACTGCATGCCCTTGTCTGCTAGAGTCTTATAAGATATCATGTAAAAAAATAATCCTGCAGGTCTAAAACACTCTGTGTATTTATTCTGACTGGAATGAAGGAGCACGCAGTAGCCCTGAAAGCTACCCAGATTGCAAATTAAGGTTTTTGGCCCAACACATATGGTTCTTCGGCCCACTCTGGTCCATTTACTTCCTCACATGGGCTCATTTCGCCTGTTGTCCTTCAGAGCTGGCTGACAGTCAGGAGGATTTTTACCGTGTGTGCCACAATTGTCCAGATATGGAAGCAGCACCTAACAGTCATGCTGTATGTGGGCTGGACTTGGGCAGAGGAACCGGTAACAAGCCAGAAGAAACACAAGTATGTGGTCCAAATATTTGGATTCACCATTTTCACAACACATTGGCAGCATTTAGAAAACATGCTGCAAAGTGAGAAAAAAAAACAAACAAATACAAAAAGCTGCAAGAGCACACACACACACATAAAAATAGAGGATTGCAAATGATGAATCTGTCTCATAGAGTTACAGAATAAAATTATTCCTAAGTAATGTTGAAAAAATGAGCAAACAGTCCTATTTTTCCTTTTAACACTCTGATTGCATGTTTCAGATATTATTCTCTGTTAATCCAGTGTTATCCCTCTGCTGATTACTAGCTAACTATTTCAAACTTTAACGATAACTTTAGAATCGGTTGAACAAAAGATGAAAGTGGGCTGTTTGGCTTTTTATGCATATTCGATGGATTCGTTTATGTTCTCTTACTTTGCAGCATTTGTTCTAAATTTGCATGTGTGAAATTTATTTTAATGTCATTTTCTAATTTCCTTGTTTGCCTTTGTCTTAGTTCCTTGAGCTCTCCAAAACACTGTAATAACTGACATGTTTCCTCTGATACCTCTCCATTTCTCATCCACAATAAATGTTTTTTTTATCCTAATGTGATATTGACTTTTTTGTGTGATATTTCCAGAAATCTGGTGAATTTGTTGTGTTTTAGATATGACTTCAGCATGCGAGTTAAACAAGCTAAACCTCAGAAAGACCTTGGTTTCAATGTGGATGTTTAATGTGTTATGATGCTCTTTTTCTCTATTTTTTGGGGGGGGTGTTGGCCTGCAGGGTTGGAGAAGTAATAGAATATAATAGCCTCCTCCTAATGTTCATTACGTAGCAGCACAGTATGAGGATGATTTAAAGAGATTTTTTTACAGCTTAGATGTAGTTTCTCTTGAGCATATTAACATTTGCAATTTTCTTTTGGTTTGCAAACAAATCACTACATTTGGAAATAAAAAAAACTTTGGTTAGATAGCGGGCATTAATTTCTGCAAGCCGGATCAAGCGAAGGAGTCTCTCAGTCTGTGCTTTGGTATCTAACTTTTCCAAAAGAGAAAATAAAAAGCAAGTCGAGCAGACAGATAGCATGCAAGCAGAGCAAGAAAAGGAAATGGGTTTTAGGTTTGCAGAGATGATCCCCGCTGATAAACACTAAAGTGATATCTCGCTGAGAGAGCGCTCGCCTCTTCTGGTCGCTGTAGAGAGATTTCTTTTTCAGATGTGCACTTTCATTCAGCTGTTGCATCGCAAAACGTGCAGAAATTTATATTCTTCATTAGTCTCTTGGCAAATTAATTGTGTTTTTATGTATAACAGGCCTTTGTGTTTGTGTGTTTGACAGAATGTATTACTAACAGGAAGATCTACAAGGAAAACTTCTGTCACTTTTAATTTAAATTATAATTATTTATTCATGAACTGTCCTTTTTGAAATCTAAAGGGCATCCACATTGAGCATGAGTAAATTACCATCAATTAGTGTCAAAGTCTAATGGTGTAAAGGACAGTTTGCCATATTAATCCAGAACTGAAGTGACATTAATGATTAGCCGTTGTAATTAATGCTATTTTTTATGAGAGAGAGGAAAAACTGAAACGGATTCATTTTGTTCTGAAAAATAAAGATATCGCACAACCTTGAGACAGTGAAATATCTGGACCACAGCGGTGAGCCAGTGAAGGTGCAGCCAGGTTCGTCCTTCCATGTGGCTGCTTTACAAGCTACATGAAGTGAAAAATGGCTCACGCTCCAGACCAGCGACACACGGCTGGACGGAGACAAAAATGAGCTCTGCAGTGGGATTGTAAAAACGAAAAGGTGTCAGCAGTGACTTTGTTGCCGGGTGACGTCTGCGAGGTTCAGCCTTGCTTATTATGGACTGTGAATCCACCTCTTTAGCACCACTTACCTTCCAGAGGCATCTGAGGCCTGAGAGGGTCACACATCCCTATGTTGAAACAGCAAGAACACAAAATGTGATGCCAACATCACTTTTTTTAACCTCAGTTACTGAACATCTGCAGATGAAAATCTATTAATTCCCTTTACCAAGAACCTACAGTGGGATTGTACTAAATGCTAATGTCAGCCTTCAAACATGCTAGTTAAACAATTAACATGCTTGTTAAATGTTTACAATGTTCACTGGCTTGATTGAGCATGTTAGCATGCCAGTAAACGCCAGTCCATTAGAAAATACAATTTATCTTCGTGCCAAATGGTGCTATAACAAAACTAAGAGGATCACTGAAGTCAATAGGATTTATCTTGTGGAGATCATAAAGGTCTGTACAAAATTTGATAGCAATCCATCATGTAGTTTCAATAAAGATAATGAGGCTGGACCAAAGTCTAGAGAAAGAGCTACACCATTAGCATGGCTACTAAAGCATACAAACCAAAGTAAAAACTCAATCTGTCACATTTTAAATCTGTACAACCTCTTAGAGATTCATGATATTCAAATCCCCCATTTTCAAACTCCTCACTGCTGAAAGAGAGCACTCTGAAAGTTGGTTGGCAGTGTTGAAGTTCTGCACCCTCTTTGGATCCTCCTCCAGAATTTTTAATTTCAAAAACTGTGTTATATAAATATAGGCTTACTCCCCAGAGTGCGCCTGTTTCTTAGGTTTTGTTGCTAAGTTGAAAGTAGACCAGCTGTATTTCTCTCTCATTATTCGGCGGCTTTTTGAAGTCGAGTCTAACACGTACAGACCGACCGCGCTGTTGTGAACCTAAAGCAACATTAAGAGAAACAGATGCCTTTAAAAGTTCGGAACAAAGGAGAACTCCTGCCTTTGTTTTTTTTTTTTTTGTTTTTTTTGAATAGCCGACACACTGGTTTTCATTTGAAGTGATAGCTCTTATTCTTTCCATCACTACAGCATTTAGAGTGATTTCTAACTTTTCCCCAATCTTCACTCTGAGCAATCAAAGAAAACTGCTCTATTCTTTCACTCTTTTGGGAGAAGAGCTTTTCATTAATATTGATAAACGGCTTGTTGCGTGCACCCGACTTGACTAAGAGATTTTATGGCTTATAAAGGCTCACTGGTTATGGATGTTTTATATGTCATTACTATCCCTTTGGCATGAAAAATTTGAGAGAAAAACACAGTGAAAAGGGAAAGATTTATCAAAATGAAGCCGTCATTGTCGTCTTTCGCTCATAAATGATGTCAAAGGAGTTGAGCAAGTTCAAAAAAAAAAAACAGCTGTAAAGGAGACGGGAATTAGACATTTTCCCAAGGAAAGCATTAATGACACAAAGAGATGCAATAAGAGCAGACGACACGATAAAGCAATTAAAGTCAGATAGAGATGAATTACTTGCAACGCTACCCTTCATAGTGACAGTCTGCAGCCGTGCCAATCGAGACAAATCAGAGAGTCATTGACAACGTTGGCATCTGATGAGAGCAGCACTGCAACAAGGAGCGTTTAAAATTTACACAAAATACTTCTGATTCCAAGTTATTTTTATTCCATCATGAGAGAAAACTGGGTTCTTAAGGTCATATGTTAATCTAACAAGCATAAGAGAGGCCTAAACTGAAAACACCGCACACACTGCTCATGAGAAACACTGCTGAGGAGTCCAAGTGAAAGTCATTATTCTTCATTGACTTTCCTGAGTATCTCTACACCTTAAAGGAGACAGAGTCTAAAAACAAAAGAAGCAGACAGGTGGAAGGTTTGATACAAGTGAGTTAGTTTAATGCCAAAGGTTTCTGGAAAGCAAGGTGATATATATTTTATACAATGCTTTCTTGAAGGTTTGAAAAGCGAGAGATTACATAATGTTGGGTGCTGTTTATGCAAATGTGTACTTTTACAGTTGCACCTACCAAACATCTTCCATGGTGGTAAATTCCAGCATCATAATTAATAATTTACTCAGACAGACTGTTCACACGATCGCTCCAGGGAGACCTGAGGCGACGGAGGGTCAGCTGAGCAGGTTTCTCACTTTGTGTCACGTAGAGGGTTTGTACTCCAACACTGTTTCCCTGGAAATTACCAGAGCTTTGTTGGCTTGTCCGTGATGTGCAAACTTCAGGGTTAATTTCCGAACATCTAATGGTGAAAACTGCTTTGACCATGTTATTCCAAAGCAGAGAAACATGAAATATTTAGTTCATCTTGTTTCCTGAGTGCACAATTCAAAAACAGAACATTCCAAAGAGGGAATAAATTCAATCAATACTAAAATAAAACTAATAGAATAAACTTCTGCCTTATAAGTTCAGTACAAGACCTGATATATACTATGACTTGCTTGCAGCCCTTTTCGAAAGCTTCCAACTGATTTAACCAAGGAGAATCTTTAATGTTTGCATCTCATTGACCTCTGACCAGCTTTGGAGTCCAAAACCAATACCCATCAGCCCCCTCCATCCCTCCCTATTGGCTCATGGGAGATCAATAACAAGGAGGGAGCAAGGCCACAGGCACTTATTGTAGATTACCTTTAACCGTTAGAGGTGACAGGTGTAAAAGTGTGGATGACTCAGTGCTTGGATTAAGATGCACATTGACTGCAGCTCTTATATTGACTCATTTTCTTTCTTCCTCTTTGCAGATTCTTTTAAACATTATTTGGAGAAGTGAATTTACTGTATAGGGGGAACAAAGACGGAGCAAAGCCCATCACAGGTGGGTGGAACAAGGCCTGACCTGCAGTGCACCACCACTGAAGCTGATGAAATAGCCCTGAAACAGCTTGGATGCGTGAGAAACAAACAGAGAAAATACTCAGAGGTGGAAAGAGTCTCTCACTCCGGTCCATTTAATCCTATCACCTCTTTAGCTCATAAGATGTTTGACCTAAAAGACATTTTGGAAAACTCAGTGTGCGGCTCATCTGAAGCAGCAGCGATCAATAGTTTCATATTCACAGTCAATCCAAGAAGTCGAAGATGGTGACAAAACCTGACAGGTTTATCAATAGATTTTGCATAAGCATCTTTCAGCTATTAGTTTTTGGCTTAACAGCCACTTTGCTGGTTTGTTCACTCTCATCAACCTCATTTGCAGCCACCACCTGCTGTTTTTAAGCAAAAAAAGCTCTGTTAAGCACACTGCACGCTACTTGCCTAGCACCAAGTTGCAAATAGTCAGAGTTAGCAACTAGCTAGTTAACGTTGTGGTGCATTTAGTTGCTAAAGAGTGAGATATTTCCTAGAGGAGTTGACAGGAATCAAAATCAGAGCTAAAATTGTAGTAAAACTTGTATTTACATTGATCATGAGGCCAGAAAAACAACTTGAATGAATGCTAATGTCGCCTTACGTCTACTGAATGTGTAAAGAGGCTAGCAAACAGGCTAACCATGTCAACTTTACATAGATATACTGCGTCAGTGTTGTGTTTACTGTTTGTTTGACTACCTCCAATCAATTATAGTAATAGTGCTGAAGAAAAATGGTTAATTGGGACAATCTGACATTAAGGTACAATTGTATTAATGTCAGCTCTTGTTTAAAGCTCCATTTTCTGCTCAAAAGTCCTCTTTTAAATGAAGATGCTACATTTATTGCAAATATATCTGGATGTATGACAAGCCATTTTAATGTGGCTCTGTTCCATTACATGTAGATGAAGGCTTCATCTTATTAGTCCAAATAACTGCCAGGGGGCTCGACCAAGATAGAGGGGATAAACTGAGTCTGGTTCATTAGTCAGCTTGTAGTTTCAGTTAAAGTGAGATGAAGTTCACCCTCATCTTTTAGTCCGGTCACATGGATTAGCAGTGAACATTACAAATGTGTGTCTCAATTACTTTGTTTCCAGTCATTTCTAACTGCTGCTTGTGAATCTTTTAGTGTGAGTGTAAAAAGATTCACCTCTCAGACTGAATCCAATTAACACTTTTTGACTGAGGGGAACATATTGCATATTTTGTGTGTGTGTGTGTGTGTGTGTGGGTGTGTGCATGCTGCGTGCATGAGTGTATGTGTGTGTGTGTATTTCTCTCTGTTTAAACCCTTGAATCCACCAGTTTAATGCTTTTTTAAAAGCTCCTTTTCTGTGTCATTACCTCCAAATATAGACGAACATTTAGAGAAGAAACAGGATTTGCCTCAAGCTGCTTATTTGACACATCAGCACAGAAAGCTGTAAACACACGCTGTACAGTAGCTAGTTATTGCAGCACGAGCCCAGAGGTCACAGAAGAAGTGGGCTGTCACAAGAAAGTCGCCACTTTGCAGCCCCAAACTAACACAAAAATGAGAAAGAGAAGAAGTTAATGAATAAATTCCCCCCTTGACTTCTTGAAAAACAGTGTATTTATGGTGGTTATTCCTTTTCATGCCTTCTGCTCAAAAAACAAAAATGAAAAAGGTAGCTTTGTTTGGTTTCCCATCACAAGGTGGATTATAAAAATGAAAAAACAGGTTTTAGAGTATAAGAAAGATGTCACTAAAGTGCACCTTCTATCACTTTTATCTAAATCTCCTCTTTTCTCTTTGTCCCGTGTTCTTATGAGTCATTTTTGCTGCAGAAAAAGGCAAAAATCCTGAGCTGTGGCCGCTGTGAACACATTTTAATTAGATATGTCTCAACAAAAAGATAACAAAGAGAAAAAAAATATGTTGTTTAACAGCAGAGCGTGTCTTGAAAAGATATCTGTGAGGAGAAAATGTGCTATAATGCATATTAATCCACATGATACGAACTGGCCTTCACCTGACGATCCACCTGGCTGCACACCTGTTCCTCATTCCCTCGTTGGCTGATGTGTATAAAGACTGTCACCTCTTCTTCCTCTGTTTCTCAAACCTCTCTGTCACTGCCTTCAGTGTCTCATACAAAGGGTCCTTTTTGCCACAAAGCCTTTCTAAACACATGGATTTTGTTGTTAACTGTCACTCTTCAGTTATGTTTAGAGAGGAAAAGTATTCAAATAGATCAAGAATAAATACTTGGTTATAATCAGGAGCGGATCTTTGATTTGAAACTTCACGTCTTAAACTCAGATCATGACAGTTGTGTGACACACCACTCCACCTGCACCTCCACCCTTTCTAGAACTTGGTTTGTTGCAGGTCTGGTGCATTTTGTAAAGAAAGTTAAGGCTTCCTTTTGTTTCTGACACACAAAATGTCAATATTTGATAAGCAGGGAATGACACCGGCCGCTTCCCTCTTTAAATGTTTCTTAACAGCCATTAAATAATTGCTAAATTTGATTATTTGTTAATTAAAAGTTCGGTTTTACATGTCAAATGAAAACAATGTCACTGCAGCCAAATGTTTTTGTGGCTTGGAACAAACAAAAGGAAAAACCTATTTCACAAACTGCCATCTTGTGCACCATGTTTTTTTGGCTTCCTTTGTGAAGTGCCTCAGTTTCGCTAAAACAATATACACTTATCTCACTGAAGGACACTTTGACAAGACACATGAGCGCTTGTGCACATGAAATTAGATGCTGAGAGAGCTGAGCCCGGAGCTCGCAGTTACAGGGCAGTCCGTCTAATCACCAGGCCACCTTTTGTTACTGTCAGATGGATCCAATACTGTCCACCTCCAGCCCCTGCAGCAATAAATACACGGCTCGTGCTGCATGTAGAAGATTAATGACATCAATCATGCTTCCTCATCAGGCCACACACTGCAGACACAGTAATCTGCCTCAGTGTTTTCTTTGTGCACTAACTCTCATTTTTCTTTTCCTTTGGGTTATTTCATGAGGAAAATGAACTGACGCTGTTTAGAGCCACGCTGGTAATTATTTATTGTCAGGCTCCACTTCTTCCATTTTACAACTTGCGGAAATGTGGTTTCTCTTGTCTTTCATGAGAGGAGTCAGTATTAAAACATGAAGAAAATGAGGAATGAAGGCTCTTAAAGGCTAGTCCAGTCTTTTTTTTTTTTTTAAAAAGCTCAAAATCCCAAACCACCAGTCAGATTGTGGTTCCTTCAATCATCTTCATGTTGCTGTTGAAACAGGAAATGCTGAAGTCTTGCATGCACTTAATATCTGTGTTTTACTCTTAAATAACTTTATTCTAACAAACATTCTCTATTCATAAGAATAAGGTTTTTCCATCACGTTCTCAACTTTTTTCACATATACAATATATACACATTTGTTTAAGTTTTCTCAAATGAACATTTATCAACCCTCATTCTAAAAGATGCAAGTTCAGAAAAATATATTGTGCTTTCTTTCCATTCACTTCAGTTTTTGTCAAGACTAAAGGAAAGTACACAAGTTTTTTTGTATTTTACTCAATCCACCCACTTTTGTAGACCTTTTTTAAAGAATATAACGAGAGATCAAGCTGGTTACTCTGAGTATGGACTGCCACCAAGTGGTCTTGACAGAGAAGCACAGTGTGACCACATGGTTTAAATATTCACACATGTAGCCACACTTGAAAGTGGCAGTCAACTCGATAACTTTCGGTGTCATGGCCTTTGTATTTAGCAGTCGCCATGTGGTGCTGACATGACCGAACTCAGGAAAGCACATCTGGCACATTTGTTCTATGTGAAGGTCGACCTCAATCAGCTCATCAGGGCCTATTTTGGGGCACAGAGTGTATCAAGACCTTGGTTGCTTTTTAATATTAACTTGTTAAGCCGGGGTGCAAGGACAATCAAGAGGTTAAACACACAGGCACACACATACTTGCAGTGAAGCTTAATGTCAGGATGAAGGGTACAACATTTCACCATCAGACAGTTATCCTACATACCGTATGGTGTCTATGTGTTTGAGATGACTCTGACATTCATGAGGGATGTGTATCAGCTGTTTAAACATGGCACTCTTTAACCAGCCCATAAAAAGCAGACGATACGCCAACTGATGTGTACTTCCAGGGATCCTGGGGGCTATTGTTGGGGGTTACAGTCATACTTCGAATAACAATGGCTGCCGGTCAAACCACTGACACACGCAGAGGAAGCACATGCATGCATACAATGTGTGGGGCAACAATGTCAGCGGGTTTTGATATCCAGCTCAAGTTTAGCTTTCAAAGGCTAGGAGCTAAAAACTACACGGCCCAGGTGTTTTAGAGTCTGTCACCATCCGCTGGAAAGACTCCTGTGGTTTATTTCCATCATCTAACTCTGAATGTAACTCATTTAGAAGCAGCAATATAAATCTCTGAAGTAAATTTTCTTCTTTTTTCATTAATTTCCAAAACAATTGAGGTCTGAAAAATGAGCAAAACATAACTTTTAATGACCACAACACCTTTAAGCCATTATCAAATTGGAGTCCTATCTTTCTTTTGTATGTAATTAGCTGTCTCTTTAATATTTCTACAATTTTATCTCTATGTAGCAAAGATTGTTGCAATCTGGTAAAGAACTCTCAGTTTTAATGTAAACAGGCTTTACTTTTCTTTTAAGGGTGTGTCTGCAGGATCTATTTCAATGTTATGAGTTTGACTTTTTAAGTAGGTAACACCTGTTGTGTCCCCCCCTCCCATCCTCCTTTTTTTAATCCATCATGGGTTAAGCCGCTTTCCATTCTCCTGCATGCCTCACATAAACCAAAGGCTGCCAGTAAAATGAAACACGATAAAGTCAAGCACATCATGGAACATCAATGACTGAAGGCGCCGTCTGTTTGTTCAGATCCACTTTAATTGTCTAAATATGTCATAACGTTATAAAAAAAAAGAAATCCTACACTTTCTTTCAAGTGCTTTGAGTCATTGCACAGAAAATGGCCATCAGGCAAATAAAGGCAAAGCTAATGTACTCAGGGTTAGACATGCTCATGACCTAATGCTTAATCTTAAAGATCTTAAAGCTTTCAAGTCATTTAGCCTTCAGATTCGTATCCCTTCTTTCTGCTTAGACAACTTCCTCTTCCTTGTTCTCAGTCGATCAGCTTCATCGTTCGCGCTTCTCACTGAGCTCCGCCGCCTGTGTCGAACATCTTCTTGCGGCCCTCCATGCCTGACATGGCCTCCACGTTCTTCCTCCAGTCACCGACCTCAGTGGTGAGCACCTGGGGTTGAACAAATAATGAAGAGTTTTAGCTACATGACCTCAAACAGATTTGGAGACTTTCAGACCGACTGAACGTTCAGGAGTCTTGATACCTTGTCTTGTTTGACGTCCTCCTTCTTCACAGACTTGAGGTTGGCCCTCAGGTCCATCGAGCCCTTGTGTTTGGAGCCCAGGAGAGCTCTCATCATCTCGTCTGCAGACACTCTCACCTTCCTCAGGGCGGGCTTTTTGAACTTGCCTCCGAGGTCCTGTACCTTCAGTTTCAGCTCATGGATCTAAAAATTACAAAAGAAATATGAAACAAACACAAATGCATCTCTTAAATTCTGAATTTTTCTTACCAGGTCTGTGAATATGCAAATATGCAAAAACTGAGGTGCTAAACAATACTGATGCATTATATGTAAGTATCCAAATCTGATGGCTCTAATGTCATTATTTCAATTTAATATTAACATATTCCTTAGTCCTAATGTCAAAGTAATTTCTTCTGGAGTATGATCATACAGAAAGTTCTGAAATTTGTGTTTTGCAGGTTTTAATCTGTGGTTTCAAAGAAAAGAAGGAAACTTTTTTTGTTTTCTTCATTTTGAAGAATTGACTGAACTGTGCAGGATGATAAGATTATTTGCTGGAGGCTGTTCAGAGACTTACATCTTTGTTGTGTTTGTTCACTTTGGCTTCACAGTCATATCTCTCCTCATCCACCACGTCAATTTTTGAATGAAGCTGTTTGCATAAATTCTGAGGAGAGAGAAAAAAAAATTATAATGCATTTTGTGCAGCACAGAAAGCTTTTCTCCTCTGGTTTATGATCCTTACCTGTAGCTCACTCAGTGGTAATCCAGACAGTTGCAATGGAGGCAGTTTTTCCCCTAGATAGCGCACTTTCTCTTCCTCCCTCATTTGCGTCTCCCTCTCCAAATCCTCACAAGCTCGTGTGAGGAGAAGCATCTGATTGGACGAAACAGATACCATTTAAAACTGGGCAGAGACAGTGCTGTGAGGTTATGTCACACACACAAAAAAAGTAGGCTAAATCATAGTGACTCACCTTGAGGGAGAGCTTTCGAGAAGCCGAAATCTTCGACTTCGGCTATGAAGAAAAGGATATATTTATCAACACAATGTACTTTTAAAGTCCAACTAGCACTGAACAAATAGTTACCAAGACTGTTCAGGTTTTTAAAGGGGTGTATATAAAGCACACCTAATATTATCAAAAACTGCCCAAATTGCTTGATTACATCAACATCCTTAAGCTTAAATTGAACTTTATAAACTCTGCAAAGGTTCTTTTAGGGCTTTTATGTTGTAATCAGTCAGAGATGTTCCATCTGTTGCTGCGTATACAGTGAAAATATGCATAGAGATACCTATGTGTGTGTGGGTGTCAAACTCAGCAACACTTACTGGAGCGGCATGTTAAAGATAATGCTTTATTATTAGGATGAAGTCAAGGGGAAAGCTCTCAGTGATGCTGATAACAACTCTGACTGATAACTACTGCCAGATCTTTGCCATGTGCATAAGAACAATGTGTCCCCTCTTCATGCATGGAGGATTAACACAGTGGAATATAGCTGGCTTACCTTATCCCCTTTGGGATTCATGGCTCAGGTCTGTCGGGCTCCTGAAACCCCAAACACAGACAAGTGAGGGTGATGTTGCTATAGGCAGTGGTAACTAGGTTACAATAACTAGGTTTATAAAATGTTTTCTTCCAGTAATTAAGCAGTCAGAATGAAACATCAGAGCAGCATTCAGGATCAATATGAATATTCTTACCTCACTTCAGCTATAATCACAAAAGCAAACATATGAGAGAAACAGAGGTGTGTATTAGTGCAGTTTCAGGGGAAAAGCCTCACCTCAATACCAGACAACAATATAATAAACCCATCTAAGCTCCACATAGCAAACAGTCCTCCATCCTTTGACAAGAGGATTAAACACGAATATAAAAGATATTCAACATCATCTCAGGTTCTTTTCAGTATGGCTGACACTTTTGCAGATTTGTAAAGAAGCTCTCTATCTGACAAAATAGACAAATTCCAGATAGTAACAGTCACAAATATGGCAAATTAAATCTTTTAATTAGGCTGACATATTTTACAAACATGTAATGATTGATTACAGGGTTTTTTTCCTCAACAAATACCACTGAAGACTTGTCCTATTGTCCAGAATAAGTTAATATAATACAGAATTACTGTTAAACAGATCTTTTAAATAGATCCACCTCTTTTTCTACTCTTAAAAAAAAGGCAGTCATAGAACAATAGTAGACCAGACTAGACTTATTAAACGTAGAAACAGACTTAAAGCCTCAGACACAAAAAGCACAATAAATGAGTGGTGGTTTACCTGTGAACTGATGTCTGCAGAGTCCCACAGTGGCTGCTGGAGACAATGGGCAGCTTTTTATGAGGGCAGTGTGGCGGGTGGAGGGCAGATATAACGTCTGTTCCCAAGAATGTGCTGGCATTGGACCAAGCATTAAATATCACCTCCCCTGACACAGCCACAACACCAGGAGAGAGTAATAATAAATCATGAGCATTATGCTTTAATGGTATTGTCCTGATATCGCTCCTCGTTGTGTGAAATAATTTTATAGTTGCTTGTTCTTGGAACAGCAGAAAAATTGCATCAGTGGAATTTAGAGTAGTAAACGGTGAAATCACTGTATCTTTCAAATTTTGGAGTTTAGCTTTAATGTAAAATATTTAATTTTAGACACTCTCTTTTAAAATAATAAAACAGATATGGTTTGACGTTTTGAAGTAGCAGGGAATCATGGGATTTGTTTATTTCCATACCGTTACCTTGCTAAAAATAAAGACTGATTTGATATATTATATATATTGGAGACATAGTCATTAAGTAAGGATGTATTATAAAATCCTAAAGTGAAAAAGTTAGTTTTAAAGAAAGGAAAAGCTGAAATCTGGGAGGAGCTGCAGGTTAGCTTAGCTTAGCTTAGCACAAAGATTACAAACAGGGGAAACAAGTAGCCAAGCTCTGTCTAATGCTAGCAAAAGTTACAGCATCTGTGAAAATATCTTCTGTTCTTGCTAGATTATCTATATTTGTTTAATGTATTCAAAAACTAAAGTGTAAAAAATGGCTTCCGTTATTGTTTTAAAAGGCAATAGATGGACCAGTTGCTAGGTAACAAGCAGAAACACCAGGAAGTTGCTTTAGCTAACTGCGGCCCAGAAAGCATTTGTTATTTTTACACTTTGGTTTTTAAACAAAGGGTAAATAGCATGTTACACAACCATGTATTTTCATGCAACGCCTGCTGCTCCCTCTTGTCTCCAGTCTGAACGAACATGACAGTGCTATCTTTCCATCGGACTTTTGGCAAGGACGCTAAATTAGCTGTAAACGGTGCTGTAAACTAAACACATAATCTAGCAATTACATGCATGAATTAGGGTAAGAGGAGTAATGACCCTAAATATTGCTGAGAGTTAAAATAGCTTAGTAATAACACATTTATTGAGAACAGACACACCCAAAGCCTTACTCATAGCAAAAGCACACAATCATGCGCTAAGAATAGGTCAGGCCCCTCTCCCATGATACTGCAGGCTGCTTTTAACAGTGCTAACATGTATTCTGTAACACTATGAACCCACAAGATCTGAGTAATTGCTCATTTTCTGTCTGTTTTTGGATATTTCTTCAAACATGTCTTCAAGTACGAGGGTTAATCACATGCAGTGGTGCAGCGCCATTACCGCTCTGATTTATCCAAGGAGAAAGTGTAAAGTGACACTATCAAGGTTAAATAACAGGAATTAGCTCGTATGACATTTGATCTATTCTAATCATAGTTATTATTGTAAAAATACTGGTCGGTGTGATTATGTTGCATCCGAAAATAACAAGACGTTGTTCCAGTTTTACCACATTGGCTCTGAGTTCATTGAAAGAGGAGTAAGTGGAATAGTAGGTTTAATAGCTGCTACAGTGAAGATATACAGTTTATTGTCTCAACAGCCTCTTTAAAATGATTTGAAACAGTCAGGAAATAAGATCTTTATTAAATGCTGATCTGTTTATCAATGCAGTGGCTAAGTGACGCTTAAATTCTAATGCTGATTTATATGAATGTTACTGAAGTAAATATGTTCAGATGTGCTTAATTTCATAATATATAATGGTAAAAATGAATAAGAACCCCTGTCACTCTTTATTTCCTTTGAAATCACCACGTGTTCATAGAGAAATAATATGGTTTTCTGCCTCTTTTTTTTCCAGTTTCACCATACACACTTTTTAGACATAAAGGGGAGAAATTCTTATTTTTTTTACTTCAAGTAGAGGTGGTAAGAAATACAGTTTTAACATAAAACTGATAAATGACACAAAATTTCATTAAGAAATCAGCTCAGTTACAATGCAGGTTTTGGGTGGATAATGTGCGTTGTTTTCTACACATAAAAAAACAAAACAAAACAAAACAAAAAAAACATGTGAATTTGGACATGTAGGTGCATTTGTACAGGCATATATTTCTATTGTCTTTATACTCATTCATATACTCTTATAGGCCATTTTGTCGACACTTAAGAGTGATCTCTAACTTTTCTTTCAGCACCAACATCAGTTGACAATTGTGGTTTTAAGTGAAAACTCTTAATCTTGACAACAATTTTTTAATAATGCTAACATTAGCATGTTAGCATTGAAACTGGGCATTTTGGCTTAATGCACAGCTGATCAGCCTCACAGAGCGACTGCTTGGTGTATATAAAACTAAATCATTTGTTAATTGAAAAGACTGTGTTCTCTTCTGACCCGCTCACCTCATTTTTGACCTGCCGCTCACTTGTTTTTTGTGTTTACATCTGCTGTCAACAGTTTCTTGGCCTGACTTTATCAAGATTTCAGAGCATGTATGCTAATCTCAGCCTGAGCTCTGACACTTCTTGCAAATCACTTAACCCCCAAGTATCAAGTTTCTCTTCTTTCCACTGGCTTATATCAGAATAAAGCTGATGCAAGTGCTAAGGTGTTTTTAGTAAACTGAGCATTAGCGACAAGGACATCTCCGCAAGAGTCTCATGAAACAAGGAAGAGTCAACATTGAGCCTTTGCCTTCAGTGAGTTGTGAGAGCTTCTCAGAGATTAGAAACCGGAGTGAAAATAAAGGAAACTATTTGTCTATAACGGAAGTAGCAGGTTAAAACTTTGCAACTTGTCTGATTGTGATTGATTGTTATTGCAGATTTTCGGCTTTAATGTCAGTCTTTCTTATGTAATGTCTACCTCATACACGATATCCATGAGCATTTCTTTACATATAAATACATATTTAATGTAGTTTACTATGGTTGTGTTTCTATGCATACATTTTTCTATCAATATCCAGAAATATTATCAGCATAGGTAAACAGCAAAGAGGAGATGTGACATAAAATTAAATTAATTAATTACAGAGCTGATTTTCTTTTGAATGGTGCATTAATGTTTCTGAATAACAGCATGAGAGGACAACACAGCCAGGCTGATGACTAATTAAATGAAATAAAGAACACATATCTGTTAGCACACACACGCAAGGGAAAACATTATTGATTGTTTGATACAAAGCGATGTCTTGATGCCTTTCTGCCTCAGTTTTTTTTCTGCAAATTTCCTTTTAAATAGTCACCAAGAAACAATCTGATAACAGGTGTGTGCCACAAACAATTGACAGTAGAATTATTGGTCAAAATGCAGGTAATTCTGGCATTTCTGTTATCATTTCTTTTGACATATCCAACACAGTTGCTGTTATAATAGCGCTACAGTGTTAAACACCCTCCAATGTTGGCTTCTCATGCAACAGAGGCTGAACAGAAGCTAAAAAGATAACACTTCAATGAGCAGTGAGAGGCAATAAAAGGAGGAAGACGTGGGGGACAACAAATGTTCTGTCATCATTTTTTTTTGTCAATGATCCTGAGCAGGTGGAAGAGCTATTCCTGATGCAACCCAACTCCCGTCTCCACACAGACACCATACACACAAAAAGAAAAAAACAGGGGGGCCTTAGTATTGGAAGTGCTTGTAATGCACTTTCTACTGTCGCTGCTTTCATAAAGAGGTGACAGCTCGATGTCTCTTCCCGTAGTTCTCCAAATGTGGTCGTAAATCTGACCAATTGAGCTCATTTTGGGATGCAGAGAAAGAAAAAGGGACCTCATCTTCGAGCCACATAGATCTCTGAGAGGGGCAGTTGATGCATAATCCTCGAGAATTTAAGTCCAACCTCACCTGTTCTTCGAAGTGTTGTTTGTTTTGTCAGTTGCTTGCAATATAATCCATGTGAGCCAGCCGTCATGATGCAGACATATCAGCCATCAACTGACTCCATGTCTACTTCAGGGTCTTTGTCATACTTTGAAACCACTTTGTCTTGTAAGTGATATGACATGACCTAAATAATGTACAATTATGTTTATACAAGAGATACTAGGACTTTTTTAGATTTTTATACTCAGCGGTGTGTACACTCATTGAAGTAAAGTCCCAAAGTGCATTTATGAGGTATTTTACTTAAGTATTTCCTTTTTAAAACTTCATCATAATCAGACAAATATTGAACTCTTTCCTGCACTTTTTTCTTTTCTGCACAGATTGATTTTATACACCAAACAATCAAAAGAAATACTTTCTAATTTACTATATTTGTATTTATTTAACAGCTTTGGTTAAATTTGGAAAGAGGAAATAGTTTATTAAATAGGCTGTGATCATTTTTTTGCAGATTAAGCTACAAAACTGCATGAAAGTGATTAAAACTGGCATTGTCTTGACCATAAACAATAAAATGCCAGTTATTCATTAATGCAGAGGGGCTATTTTTTCTGCACAATGATGATTTTTATAGATACAAGTGCATTTTGCTAATAATACTTACAAATAATTAATGCGATAGAACTTTTTACATGCAGTATCACTACTTTTACTTGAGTAAAGGATATGAATGCTTCTTCCACCACTGCTGTTCCTTACCAAATAATTGTTTGATCATAATCACAACATTGTAATGCCACTATGAATTAAGTAATAGGTGTTTTTCCCTTTCTTTCCATACCTCCTGCAGGTCTCCTCACTATCTCTGGATCTTGTGCAGAGTTTCATGGTGGCAGTTTTTTGCTTGGACGCCGGGCACAGAGAGCAGCTGACTCACGGCAGCAGCCAAGTGACCTGCTATTGCATCCCTCTGCCTGCTGGTATAACCTTGACACTGCCCTCGAAGATTCCCAGTAGGGTGTAGCGGGGTGCCCTGAGTAGCAAACATTTCTCAGCTTCCCACACTTCTGTCAGCTTGTACAGTATATCTAGACAAAAGGGTACGGGTGCATGTGAGGTAACTGTGCCTGGTTATATTATTGTTTGCTTGGCTGTAGGACATCTTAGGTTGAAAATGATCAACATGTGCCTCTACAATATATATGTGAATATTTTTGTTTATATGCCATATCTTTTATAATAACTATAAATCATATTTTTTTCATGTGCAAATAAAAGAATAATAAAAATCTAATATTTTTTTAAATTCAGACAATTTGAACCCCAAACTATCTTTATTAGCACATAGAAACAGGGCTGTTGTTGGAAATATAAGTATTTATAAAAACAATGAAGCTTAATTTTAATAAATGGCATTGTAGGACTGACTATTTTTGCCTTTTTATCCTCAAACCTTACTCTTACAACAAATCCAAAAGTGCAAACAATGACAGTTTCAAGTGAAAGTTCCTACTTTGGTACTCTATTTTCATTTTATAGATTCCTGTGGTTCTTATACAGAGTGAACTGTTCTTGAAGACAACGCTGAAGGTGCCAACTTCTCACACTGAAACACCTCCAGAGAGAAGACAGAGCGGGCAGCCAAGTGAAATAGTTCAAGTTGCTAAAAATGCTCCATGCTTTCCTCCACCCACACGTGATTTTTTTTTCTTGGAAATAAAACCATGAAATCCAGGCATTGAATCTGTCCACAAGAGGTCGGCAGAACATTGTTACTGCCCATCACTGAAGCTGCTGGTACACAGAAAAATCTGAAAAAAAAAGCCCTTGATCATTTAAAAGCGTTTTGTTATGCAAAATGTGTTTATTTCGTTCTATTTAGTCGAGGAATTGAAAGAGTGTCTGGTTGAAATGAGACCGTAAGGACACTTCAGTGTGTAGTTTGGGTGTGGTACTGTGGCTGACGGATGCAGCAGCGTCTCAATCAACCATCCAAAAGCCTTTTATTAATTCAGTGCAGACTAAATCCTGCAGGGGGCAGCAGCACTTCGAATTTCACATCCCAGCAGGCGGTCAAGGGGAGACTTTCACGCTGCAGCAGCCTGCTGTCAAGTCCGCGGAAATGAAAAAAGAACTTTGAAGCGGAACTTTCAAAATAATGTCCATGTTAATGAATGGTTTAATTGACAGCGAATTAAAAATGTGTTCCAAAGTATTCCCACCACTCGGAAAAAACTTGTGAATAAACAAACAAACGATGAACTATAATAGTTAAAAGTGTCTGCATGTTAAACCCTTTAATAAAACCTATTTTCATATTATAGCTAGCCCTGTTATTTATAGAACGGTATGTAGAAGCGCTACAATATCAAAGATGTGTAAAGTGCCCCTTTTCCGTTGATGATTTATTTTGGCCAAAATAAAAATTAAAAATAAACTGACTCAATAAGTCACAGGGCAAAAAGTATGATCTCTCGTTTTGACAGTTTTGTGTCAAATACATTATACTGAGCATAGTAAACCCCCAAAACAATCATCAGCTGGTAAGGATGCTGACTTGAGTATTAGTCTCAGTCTTTTAGCACCAAATAATGAACTGATATGTAGGTATTGTGTCAGAATAAAGTCATCTTTTATCGACCTATGATTTCAAAATAAAAAAAAATCGAAGGGTTAATCGACTACGAGAAAAAGTTGATGTTTTTGGGCTATTTATGATGCTTTTATTTTGAAGAAGAACTTCCCGTGTCTCCCGCGCTGTCTGTGGTGAACCTGACGCCCCTCCAACAGCACAAGAAGCACTTTGTCTCGGCGAAAGGGGGGTATTGACAGGAGAAAGAAGGGGGAGGTGGAGGGAGAGTGAATTGGACTGGGCCGGTTCATTTGCACCGCAGACCCTGCAGCAGGACGAGGACAGCGGAGGCCCGAGCAGGAGATCCTTTGGGCAGGAGAGAGAGGGGATCAAGGTGGACCGGATCGGGGATACAAGGAGACCCTTTTGAGATTGGGATACAGCGGTACACCGGGCGGGGAGGAGGCCCGCATGATTCCTCACAATCCGCAGGCTGTAATGATGGTGGTGATGCACCGAGAGCAGAGCGGCGGATTCCTGCAGAGCCCGACACACTGCACCACGACCCCGCAACCGAGTGTGAGCCGCAGCAGGGGCAGACGCTTCTGCTTCTCGCCATCATCAGAACCTCACGAGCACAAAACCGGATTTCCATACCGATGCGTGAGCGCGACGACCCGGTAACGGACTACCTTGCAAGCTCCATCCATACTCCACCCCGTGTGCGGGATGAGACGGGGGATTTGCAGCAGACGGAGAGAGCAGCTTTGAACCGAACCTGCGTTTTACTGCACCGGTTTGGAAGTGCGTGCACCGGTTGTTTCCAGCCGTGCAACATACAACAAGAGGCGAGACGATGAAGGTGCGATGCTACCGGGGCAAGCTGTCGGTGTGGGCCGCTCTGTGCGTGCTGGTGCTCTGCTGGTTTTACGTTTTCCCCGGCTACAGACTCCCCCGCGATAAAGACATAGTGGAGGAGGTGCTGAGGCAGGGAGAAGTATGGCAGAAGAACCAGACGGGCATCGATTTGTACAGGTTCGTCTCAGGGCTCAGATTTCCGTGCACTGGTTTGGAGCAGTGCTTTTCAAAGTGCGGCCCGGGGCCCTCAGCTGTCCTTAAGAGGACCCCAGTAGGTCCCAAATTACATTTTCCTTTTGTTATTAGTTTCTCACTTAAGGGTATACTAAAAAATTAATGACATAGATGTTTAATAAGTCATATGAAGCAACAAATATATTATCAGCAGGATGTCTTGAGGGCAAGTTGTGCCTGTGACCCCCTTTGTCTTTGTTTGGAGTCCCTAAGCATATGGGTGTCAAGTCATTATGATGATATTTTAATGGTTATTCAGCTGAAAATAGTTTAAATGGTACATCATCTCAGTCTCTCATGTCTTAAAGGTATGAATGTGTAAAAATTTGCAAGATATAAGATACAAAAACACATCATAAGCCCTTTTTTGTTTTGTAATGACTCTGTGTGGGTCTTCCTCAGGACAGTGACACTGTTTTTTTTAAAAAGCCAGCCAGATCAGCAGGGGCATGTTAGGTACACTGTGGCAATCTTATTTAAATCTTTTTTCAATCGGGAATGTGTGCGGACAACTCTCCCAGGCAAAGCCGATTAGGATTGTGAGAGAAGGTGACACCTGCAGAGCAGTGGACAGGGCCTCCAGTGGGACGTGATGCTCATTTGTGGAGCCCAAGAGCTTTTAAAGACGTTTGTTTTGTCAGGTTTTGTCCAGTGGAGTTTCTGAGTATTTTAACTGCTGAGTGAGTGAAAACAGCTGAGGACAATCCCTCTATTGAACATCAGCTCAGCGAGTTTGTTATTAAGTGCTGACATCCTTTTAAACTCCAGCCATATATATCTCTAGTATGCTATTTCCTCTGACGTGCAGTGTTTGACCTCACACAGTGGGTCTTTGTCTTGTCGTATTAATACTCATCTTATTTTGGCCGTCTCTTGGCAAATAATTATAATGATTATTAAAACTTCTTACCAGAATCCCAGCTCTCCTGTTCAATCCAATTTAGGCTACAATGTCCAGAGATCACCAGAGACCAGACTCATTATTTCCTGCATCCTCTCTTCACAGGAAGCTGCTGACAGAGTGCTGCGATCCACGGAGGATGTTTGCAGTGACCAAGGAGAACTCGCCGCTGGGCAAGGTCCTGTGGTACGATGGCGAGTTTTATCACTCGCACACTGTAAACAACGAGACCTACGCACTCTTTGTACAGGTATGAGAGAGAGAGGCTGTAATCATGTCATAAATCAGCAGCATCTACATTTTCAGGGACAGCCTATTTGTGACATTACATGCAAACGAGTATGAATCTTGTATTTACTGCACGGTGTTGAAATCTGAGGGCTTGTTTTTTCCCCTCAGTGAGCCACAAGAATTCTTCGCCACATAACACACTTTAAGACAAGCTGCTGCGTTCATGAAAAGTAACCAAGAACCAGATGATGGAAAGCGATTTTTTTTCTCCAACTCAGCGTAATACGACACTGTTGTGGGTACTGTGGGTTTTAACATGGGTCCTTGTTGATCTATAGTGTAGACTGGGTGGAAGCAGGCAGACTCCATTTTTTTTAAAGGACAGAGGATTATTGGTGTTGTGTTCTGCAATGAGAGTGGAGTCCTTGTTTGAATGTGCGTTGGGAGGAAGTGTCGGTTAGAGCAACAGGACGCCTAAAAAAGATGTGAGTAAATTGCAAAAATGAAAGACACTGTGCATGCATCCCTCTTTCATTTTTACATTAATCGCCACGACATGCGTCTCTCACTTTTTCATGAAGTAACTTCAGGAGCACTGAACTGTGATTTCAGAGACATGGGCTAGTTGGAAAGGAGATGAGGATATTTTTTTTTTTATGTGTACAACAAACAAATTCAGACTCCCGCTCTCTCTTTTTATCACTCAGTAGAGGCTGTGTTTTTTCCACTTGGGTCTTGATTTTAGGATAGGGGTGTTTTGAAACATGGGTAAAAAATTGGAGCAGGATATGCTTCAAGTTTCTCCCTTCGGAGTTATTTCCCTTTTCCTTTCCATGTGGAGAATGTTGAATAAAAAACAATGGGCATAGAGTCTGTATTTATGCCTCTTTGCATGTGTATTTCTATGCTAATAAGTGCTGTTGGGCTATTTTTACACGTTTCCATGCCTCTGTGTGGGCATGTGAATGAGGATGTTTGTGCCTTGAGACAGGACAATACGAGAATTTGTGATGTAAGCGCTGTTGCCGTGGTTTTTGTATCCAGGGACAGCGCACCTCACTAATAATCAAGATTGTATCCCCATTACCGACAGCCGTGTAACTGCAGTTTAATATCCTGGTTGGTAAATGCGATGAATATCTGACCCTAATTTGCAGGCGTGAGCTGTGCATGTTCATTCATGAGGGGTGGGGGAGGTGATGCTGAATAAATAAAGAAATGAGAGAGTGGAGAGCGGCCGAGCAGAGCCAGTGAGAGCGTCTGTGGAGTGTGCACATCTGTTTTACTGCCCATGAATGATTGTTCTCTAAATTCTTAATGCATTGGTTCATCCAAATCAGACACAAACACAATGAGTTAATTAATTTGTTCGGGCAACTATTTTGATAATTAAAAGCTAAAGCATTTTTTTGGCATCACTGCCAAAGATTTTTCTGGTTTCAGTGTCTCTAATGTGAAAGATTTACTGCTCTCTTTGTTTAAAGTCTGTAACTCTGTTTATCTGTAAACTCTGTTTCTGTAAACTACCGTAAACTTGGATAAACCAAACAACTTTGTTATGTTCAGATATCTCTTTTGCACAGAACAACATACTTTAATATTTTTTTAACTAGTTTTAAGATGTCGTATCTACTGTTGGAATATCTCCTAACACACCGTTTTTCTTTAGGTAGATAAAACCCTTAGCATTCCAAAAACTTATTGGAGATGTAATCCTCAACCCTGTGACGGTGTGTTTGTGTTGCTACATCACTGTCCTTTCCTTGTTTAAACACAGGTTGAGCGCGTGTTGTTTTGTTCTGGAATGATGTTAGCTAATCATTACACCGTGTTAGGTCTTTTTTTATGTTACATCCATCACCGCATCATGTCACCTCAGTGCCAGACTCCAGTAAGTCAAGGTTACGCTGACACCCTGTTGCACTTTAAAACTCTGTACTTGTTCCACTCTCCATCTAATGCTTGCATTGCCACGCACAGCAGTTCCTCTACAAGCCTATACTGAAGCCAGATACACTGTATGTACTAAAAGGGAAGGTAACTAGTAGTTAGGTGGGATGGACGAAGCAAAAGCTCACACACACACACATATTCCTTGCCCTCGAAACTACCAGTGCTGTGATTGCAGGTCTGAGTACAGACAACCGACTACACCAAGCTGGCATCAGCTATAGTAGTTGAGCAGCTGCCAGGGAATGCGCCAATTAGGGCTTTGACGGTTAATTGCTGGTTAGTTCAATGGCTTGAACAGAGCTTTTATACAGACAGTTTACTGGCTGTTACAGTAGATACTTATGTTCACTTCATGTAGGGCTCCTTTATGTGTTCTCATGCCATAGACATCAGTGGGACAAAGGTTTTGCTTTGAATAAATAAAAAGAGATTTTATATCTGTAAGTTTTGCAATTTCATCCTAAAATTGAGAAAGTCTGATACAGAAGTTGTTTGCCCCTCAACCTCTTGACTGCACATTCACATTCACATGGAGGATCTTTGCTTCTGTAGGCAGTTTCAGCCTCTCAAATGTAAGATTTCCCGCTTTTCTCCGTGTAAAATCATGTTAAATTGAATATGTTATGACTGTTTGTTGGATAATACGAGAGATGTGATTGGTTTCGGATGGGTGATGGGTTCTGCACTACACCTAAACT
>JAPZDY010000015.1:11294461-11306735 GCA_029783645.1 Ctenochaetus hawaiiensis | reverse complement strand
TGTTTAACAGAGACAGAAGGAGCGGAGGACTGGGGGGAATAATAAAATGCACTGAAAGACTGGTGAAATGAGAGGAGCAAGAGGGAGATAATGGCGTCCTGGTGCCTAATGGCTTAAAAAGGACAGAAATTTAATGGAGGAAAAAAAAAAGAGGCAGGGGGGCGTAAGGGTGAAAGCTAGCTGGTGTTTGTATGAAAGGATTTTTTCTCTGCTTTTCCTCAAGCAAGCGCTTGATTGGCATTCTCTGGTGCCAAATAGAGCTTTAGTTCAAAGCGGGAGCCATTAGAAACGGAGTCTTAAGTCCTATATAGCCTAGAATGTTTAGCCAAGTTGCATTTTAACCCTTCACTGAAAGGGGAAAAGGGGAAAAGCGAGCACACACCAGTGTCCATGTGTTGGTTTTGTTTGCCAAACTCTTTTTTTTCAATTCATTGGTTGCCATGAAGGGAATGCAGAGGGAATAAGTGACAAATATAAATCAGAAATGAACATTTGTTGCAAGAAAAAAAAAAAAAAACTCACACAAAGGTACCTCACCTCGAAGTGGATATCATTACTGATTATTTGTTCGATTCACTTACATGAAGGCTTCCTTAGATTAAAGACAAAAACAAAGAAAAAAACAGCCTGACCTGCTTCTTTAGAGGGGCAGTTACCAGGTCATCTCTTGGTAACTGTACTGTACTTGCCAAGTGCCAAGCCAAGGCAACAATGGTCTCTTTGATACACACTCTCGCTCTGTGTGCTCTGAAAAGACGAGACGTAGATATAAAGAGACGTAGTGACAGAAAACGACTTGAGGACTCGATGTCACCAAGTGGCATTTTAATTAGTTGTTTTTTCTTTAGATGCTGGTCAGCTTTTAGAGTAAGATGTTGTTTATTCATTCAATTATTGTCGTACACATTTTGCATCAGGGTACAGGAAGAACTGAGCCTCTGTCCTGTGCAATTTTTTTTTTTTTAGTAATTGTGTTTTGTTTTTTTTTGACATCTTTTGTGCACAAGGGAAAAAAAAAATAACTCGCTCATGTAGAAGCCAACGCGACAGACACGACACTTTTGTTTTGTTTTCCCTTTTTTTTTGTTTTTTTTTTGTACTTCAGGCCTTGCGGATGGAAAAACAATGTGCTTTGTTTGAAATCGTTCTGTCTTTAAAATGTTATTTAAAGATAAATGTGACTGTGCCATATTGTCTAAAACAAACAAAAGATAATTCTGCATGGAAAGAGCATGGAGTGTTTCCACAATCCCTAAAAAAATACTCCTCGGACTCAAAGTACAGAACATGGGTTAGTGCTTTGTGTTTTTATCCACTTCCTTGTCTATTAAACAGAGTGAGGTCCAGTGCCTTTGAGGTCCATTAAGGCAAAAAGATCGTTCAGATGAGGGAGGTTTCTAATGCTGATCATGCTCTTAAATGTGTTCTGATTTTCTTGGCTGTACTTCCGCTCTGTGGATCAGCCGGACAATACGTGGTAGTGACCCCTTGACGTGATGTAAAAATCATTCGAAGAGAGCTACATGTTGGACGAAGTTCATGATGTGAAACAAAAATCATAGAATTTTCAGTCCAAATGCACACGTGGCTCCTCGAGACTCGGGGACAGAACTTGAACTTTGACCAATTTCTTTACTCTTATTGTGATGTTTCTTTATTTGCACCTTTTTATTTTTTTTCCTCTCCTGCCCAGTATTGTGAATGAATGGGACGTGACATAGTGTGAATTGTAGGTAAGCATGATGATTTTTTTATGTACATGTGCTTTTGGTACACAGAAATTTTTATCTATTTCCATTATGTTCCGATTCATGCCCTCATTCCATCCTATCTGAGTGATGAAGAGCAGATGTCTTATCAAAAGGGAGATGAATCTGTCGTGTAAATATTGGTCTGTTAGCATTATGACCAATTAGTTTTAGATATTCAGTCCTTCTTTATAAGTATACTTTTACAAAAGCTAAATGTGGACTTCGTTGAGCCCGACACGTCCAAATAAAATGCAGTAGTTGCTAAATTACAACTTGAAAATCTTTGGCAGTGCTCTTCCTGCAACAACATGTACAGGTTACATTCACACATCGTGTGCAACTTGTAAGTCGATATTTAAAATAGTAACTTTTGACAAGTGACATAATACATTTTTGACAGTTTATTTTAACAATCTAGCTTGGAAGAACATGTAAAAGCAATGTCATCACCGTTGCCAATGAGGGCGGCATATTATCAATGATTTTTCACATTACAATCACAGGTTTCATATCAAGTGGTCGAACACACCGAGACGCACTCCGATGTTTCATAATAATACCTGCAATTTCTGAGTTTTGTCACAGTTCAAAAAAATTTAAAAGAATAGATTAACATTTTGGAAAATGTCCTCGCTTTTTGAACTCTTATGTCTGTTTGGTAAATATGAAGCTAGCATAGCTTAGCAGCAAGACAGGAAATACAGGGAAACAGCTAGCCAACTTACCTCAATAGCACGCTAGCTATCACGTATGTTAAAACTTGTGAGTTTTACTGGCAGTTTTCCTTAAAAGTGAGATGTGAGTGTGTTGTGAGAGCTATTGAAGCATTTTGTCCGTCAAATTTTTGGAAACACTTTATGAAACTGATAGCATGCTAAGCTAACTGGCTATTTTTGCTGTTGCTTCATATTTACCATACAGATATCTGACATCAAGCCTTTCAGGTCACTCTCAAGAAGAAAGATAGTTAGCGCATTTCCCCAATATGTTGGTATTTCTGAGAAGTCGCCAGTGCTGACATGAGGGAAGTCAACAAGTGAAAACAGGATATCACAAAGCTGAGCAGTGCACGTACACAGTGTCAGTGTTATCATCTATTTTCTTTCCTATTTTCTTCCATCTGGTTACACTAATCAAGCCAAAGTATGTGTGGCTGCAGGGTGACCAATTGGTTTGAGTCTGATCATGGAAAGGTCACATGTTCGTTTTCCATAGCAGCTACTCGATTGGCCGCAGTGTCCTCAAGCAAGACAGTTACTTCAGTAGCCTTCTCTCACCTCATAATATAAAGATGTCTTCTAATACTTGGTCCTGTTAGGAGAAAAATTGCAAGTTGTTCATGCTAATGTCTTTGTGCAGGTTTAACTCACCAGAGTCTGAGCTGTGGCAATAATAATAATAAATGAAAGACAAGTTTTTCTGTCATGTTTTCAACTAAAGACTGTGAAAACATAGTATTAGAAATTATCAACAAGCACAAAGTAAAGTGGGTCAAGTGGTGAATACAAATACAATTGGCATTTGCTTTAATCTGTTTGAACTATGGAATTATTTAGAACAAGTTAAATAAGTTGCCCTGAATAACTATGACCTGGATGAATGAGATGAATGAGAACATTCACAGATAACAAGTTAAAGCCACTATCACTTATGTCAGTAGCATTTTGAAATTATTTTAAGCTTTTCATCTGTAAAAAATTAGATAAACTAAGTTAATTTGGTAAATTGTGCATATTGCTTTGAGCCCGTTCATCACAATCTGCTTGCTAATCTGTAGAGTGTGAGTAAGAGGACAGTGGCATACATCCTGCCTTTTTAATTTCTACCTTTGGAGGCACATAAGTCATATATAGTTAAAATGAAACTAGTTGACTTTAAAAAACTGTAATTACCATATCTCCTTAAATTGAGACTGGGCCCTTTATTTAACTCAGCTCACCCACAAGGTCTAAAATGACATAATTACAATAAATAAGTAAACCAGCACAACAACGTGTTTAAAATAGAATTGTTTTTTTTAAGTTTTCATTATTTGATACCTGACTTTTACTTGAGGAAATAAGACAAATCCATAACAAAAAGTTAAAGACAAAGTATTTTGTAGGCTACATAAGCTACTGTGATTGTCAGATTAATGACTAAGGTTAAAACAAGGACAACTAGTTGTTTATGAAGACAGACTCATTTTTGATCAGTACAGTGCAGAGGGCTTTCTTGCATATTTAAATATTTGATGTGGTGTTAAACTCGGTTATTTCAAACAAATGTAAATGTTCTTTATTTGCCTTGACTGATTTTGTTACAGAAAAGATGAAGGGGAAAGAAAAAAATCATTTTGGAGGCATTGCTGTTTGACTGTTGCTAATGTGAACAACCCTGCCTTAGCATGTTAAAGTAAATCAGAAGTACATTTCAGAATGGACTAAACCAATTGTATGTGCCACCTGGATTAAACTGTGAAGGATAAATAAGAAACATTCATATCCATATACAAGATGAACACTGGTATTCAATAAAAGAAGGAAAATAATGAATTGTTTTCAGCTGTGAGCTTTATTTTCACATGATTGAGTGCCAGATGTTGCTTTGTTGAATTGTCTCGCGCTCATTTTTAGGTGAGGACAAAACAAATGTGGAGCACATATGCTTAAATTTGAGAAAAATACTCTTTTTTTTCTCCTGATTAAAAAAAGAAGAAACTCTGAAATATGTGTCTAACTTGTTGCATTTGAATTTTTTTCACACCATTCCTGTGTTTCCCCACAGTGTGGGCGCACAGGAATTTTTTTCAGCCCATATAGTTTGTTTAGTGGTTATGAATATTTCTGCTCCCGGGTGATGGCATCGGAGAGACCCTCTGCCTGCCACAGCTGTGTCTGCATGGCCTGCTTGATGGGCCATGAATTATTGAAGATGTGTCAGCAAAAGCTGCACAGCTGTCTCCCAGGCCCCCGTTCCCTGTTGAACCGTTTAGTCTTACATTCACTGTATTTATGATCAAGGCTCTAATTTGTCTATCTGAGAACTGCTAGGAGAACTGAGCTTGCTAATAACTATACAGATTCAATTACTGGTTTGAAGAAAACGGATGTGTGTGTGTTTTAATGCGTATTCGTGTGTGCAGCTGCATGCAATATGTGCTGTGTTTCTTGTTAAGTGGAAAGTGACATTAATTCACTAATTGGGTGCTTTAGAAAATTTACTTATGAATTAAATTAGCTTAACTAAACTAAAGCTTAACTATTAGCTAAACTAAAGCTTTGACCATGCTAGTAGCATGACTTTATGGATGCCAAAGCTAGTCTGTCAGTCAGTTGCTCAGCTAAGACATTCTCAATCCAGTACTGCCGGCTAGTAACTTTGCGCAGAATCAGGGCAGAATTTGAATTTGTCCAACTCTTTGGTTAATAACCAAATACCTGCTAGACTGCTGATATTCCCATTAGCTTGAACTGTAACTTGTAAGCATGCTAATTAGCGAATGTTAGCGTGCTAACACTTTTAACTGAGGTGATGCTATTGTTAGCACTGTCATCGTCAACATGTTGGCATGTGATATTTAACGCAAAATATGACTGTGTTTACTCCTTTGTATAACCTCACAGAGTGGTTGGCATGACTGTGAACTCATCTCTTATTTCTTTTAATCAGGATTAGGCAAATTTACAGGTGATAAAACGAGATAAACAAAATCTTTGAGTTAGCTCAAACAACCTGCTGTTAGTTACTCATGATACTGCTGATTTAATCATTAACAAAATTGAAATGAAAAAGAAGGAAAGAATTTTTGTCACAGATGTGGTGCATGACAAATACAGAGCTCCAGTCTGGAGACTCATGCTCCGCTGTGAGTAGTGGCTGGACTGCGTTCCCAGCTGTAAACACTATTTTGGATGATCTGATCATCTCCTTTAAGTCTATAATGAAAGAGGTCCTGAGCAACTGTCTGGCTACGTCTTGTTTTTATTTGCTTGCTATACCATCATTGGGGCTCTTTGTCATTGCTCACTTGTCCTCAGGTCCCTGCTCCATACATTCATTAATGTGAGCATGTCTAATTATTAACTTTTATGGTCCTGCATAAAGCATTTAACACAGTCCATTATAACCTTATCAGTGGGTTAATATGTATGTTGAGGGGTATTTATTTGATCAATTTAAGATAAGTACTTTCAGACGCTGCTTCTCCAGGAACTTTATATCACTCTTAAATCAGCCTGTACAGCCGGTACAACTACACAGTCAGCTGCGAGTAATGTGGTTTAGAGCAGCCTGAATAACAAATTCAGCATTATATGACTACTGAGATTCAGCACTGTGAGTTTAGATGTGTGCTATTTTATCTAAAATGTTTTATATGAGCTAAACAGCGGCTCTATAGCTATTTTTTATGAATTTTTATACGACTCATTTAAATCATATAAAGGCTTTAAGTTGTGCGTAATTAGATAATGACTTCTGTGAGTGACAGCAGCAACTCAGTGTCTGCAAGGTGTCACTAAGTCATCAGTAGCAATGTTCTACCATTTTGTCCTCTAAGTTCTACCATTTTTGTCAAAATATGGTCAAATCTGGCTCCAAAAATTAAAAAAATAATAATAAAGCAAGATGGCAACAGCCATAATGCAATATTCAAGGCTTAAAAATGGCATTTGGTTCCACTTTCTGTGTGGCCAAAACACTGTCAACACTTAATTAAGATAAACAAAATCTATATATCAAAGTAGTCTAATCGAACAAACACTCCATACTCTCAAACATCACTGAAACAGTACATCATGTGGCCCTCAGCCATATGGACGGGGCCTTTAAGAGCGTGGTGCAAATGTGCTGCAGTGCTATTAGGTATCAGCAGCTCGGCACAGGCTGAGGCAGTCTGAAGGACATCTCAGGATTTGATCAGTAGTGAAACATCCCTTTACGATGGCTGCCAACATGGCCCTGGATGGTATTGTGTTACAGACGCAGACTCTTACGTAGAGACGGACATTACTCACATGGACATGATGCACATTACGGTATCTACAGTGGCTGCCCACGCAGAGTTTTCAGCAGTTAAACAATGGGGTCTGAAAATGAGCCAGTGGATTTCCCCCTAAACTCCTTTGCTCAACTTCCCTTCTGATTCACTCTGGACTCAGCCTGAAAAGATTCTCACCATCCAAATCTTTCCACCTCTGCACTAGTATGATATGTGTGTTTCTAACATGCTCACTTTAGCTCACAGAAGTCTTAAATATGCAGTTGTGGTGCATGTGAGCTGTTCTTTATTAGGGGATGCATGGAGAGGAAGGGGCCTTACTTCACCCTGACGTAAAATTAAACATCAACCTCAAACATTCGGTTCAGTCAACACAGAAAAAACAAGGCGGCAGGAGATTAAAATTAGACAAAAATTACAGCGGTGACTCAAATATGTACACAGGCATGCAGACTGTTGAAAGTGACTGTGAGAACAACTTGAAGAAAAAGACCCATTGAACACGCAGAGGACTCAAATTTCACCAGGCAGAAATGTTTGGGGTTTTTTTAAAATTGTTGAACATGTTTTTGATTGGATGGCTGTCAGATACAATTTAAGTTTAGCAGCTTAAACATCTACTTCTGTTTTTCTTTCTAACAATGTTAAGAGTAAAAACGTTGATTTAATTTATTTGAAGGCGAACTGTAAAGTACACCTTCTGTTTAAAGTATTACTTAGATCATTGATAGAGACTCTCATTTTCAGCATAAGTCATTCATATTTTATCTTAGCTGCTGAATTTTATTGATTAGGTGTTCTCAGCTTATGTAAATTTATCCTTCAGTGCAAACCAGGTTGTCAAGCTCTACAACAAGGAGCCAAAGGCCTATTTTACCTCCTGAAAATGTAGATCTCTCTCAATATCTAAGACAGCAACAACCAAACTGTGATTAGTAAGTTCAACACGTCACTCTGGACAAGAAACACTGGTATTAGACGACCACAGGATTTCTTTGTAGACAAAGCTCAGTATCTTGAAGAAAGAAAGAGTTACAGCCTGTAATCTTAATTTAGGAAGATTACATTTTACTTAAGAAGATTTATTTCAAAGATGAGATTGTAAAATTATGCATATACCCCATTCAATGACAATCAAGTCTTAAGATGTTTCTTAACATGTTAATATGTTTATTTATTATATAAGATATATGTTGAGCACACGCCATGACAGAGCAGCAGATCTGTGCATACTACATGAAGATAAAGGTGTAGAATTATATATAAGCCAATATGAGGTGCTTTTTTTCATAGAAAATTTCTAAATATGTCATTTTTGTGAACAAAGATGAGTTTTTATTAAATTAACCAATGCATGTAGAACAACCTTAACAGCATTCCCATTTTGATTTAAATAATGTTTATAAAAAACAACCAATTCTATGTCTCTTACCATATTTAGCCGTCAGTCAGTTAATGTTGAATCACAGTAAACCTCTAAAATAGTAATTTCCTTTTTTGTATGATGCTCCCTTTCCTTCATTTTACAAAGTTTTATTTTATAAACTTAATGTTTCATCATGTTTGCATCTTTGAATCCCTCATCTTTGCTCTTATCCATCTGTTTCACACACACACTTCTCTGCTTTAGCTGTGATGTTTCTTTTTTTATTTTGACCTCTGATGTGTGTTTCTTAAAGAAAATCTTTGAGCCTGCCAGCGAACAAGCATCTACATTACATCAAAATGTCTTTGGCTCTGATGAATAAATAACTTATATACATTTACTGAATCAACACTGTGTATTTAAATGAGCATTATAGCAAACATATATAACAAAGTGCACATGTTTTTGTATGAAAATGTGCCATTTTTTGTTACTTCTTCTCTTTGTAAAATCCACTGCTGTACAGCCACTTTTTAATGACTTCCTGTCTCCATTTTTCATGCCCACTCATCTATATTTAATTTTCTCTGTTGACATGGGGCAGTACTCTCGCCCTCTCCATATGCACACACATGTAGCCCCTCACACATGCACGGTGGCCTTGCCTGAGCTCTCTGGCAGCCTGTAAATGCACAGGGAAGCCAGAGGGAGAGAGACGCAGACCCAAAGAGAGGCCGCTGGGACATGCAAATGCAAACATGTTTCCCCACCGGTGCCCAATGTCAGCTCTCATTACATCTAGCAGCCAGCTCCCCTGGGCCAATCAGAGTACGAGGCTGCACTCCTAAAAGCTCTGGGATTGGCCTGCCACTCTTAACCCCCTCCTTAGTGTTGACATTATGGAGGAATAACAAGGGAGACTGGTGGGAGGTGAACAGACACAGGAATGTTTCAATTAGTGAATAGAGAGTGTTAAAGGCAATAAAAGATGCTTCTGGAGCTACTGAGTAACGCCTTTAATACATTTTTAATACTAAGCATCATAAATGTGAGTAAAGGGCTTTTAAGTGCACATTTTCTCATTAAAAAACATGATCCAATATCTCAAACTCAGCGTGTTCAACATCCACTATCCCTCAGTGCATTGCTCAGTCACTGTGCTCATATTTTCATATTCAAATTAAGACATTTAAACCGAACTGCAATTGAGTTTCATGCAGATAACACAGGCGTGTCGGGGGGGGTTGGAGAATCAAAGGAGGCAGATGTGCTTTCAGCGAGCCTTTTGTTTTAATGCAAATCTTTTGAAGAGCTGCCTACAGTGACTTTGAATGCCTTTTGCAAGTTCTGTCAAACAAATACGCTCTTACTTTGCTTCTCTTGGATTCCAGAGTTGAGGTGCAACAGTGAGAGACTCTCTGGTCTAATGACTGGCGGGTCGTAGGTCAATGTCCTCTGTGTTTTCACAGGACAAATGAGGGGATTTTTTTTTGGATGAAATTATGTTGTTTCTGCTCAAAAAAAAGCAAAGCACACAAATAGAGCAAAAGAACAGAGCAATCATTTGTCACTTCCTGTCGCATAGCTCTTTCCCTGCTGCTGTGCCATTCACCCCCCCATCCAATCCATAATGTATCACATAGCCAACAGGGAGGGGAGCAGAAAGCCTCTGGGGTGCTTTCCAAAGAATGGAGGGTAATTTTGGAGATAGCTCATGTGATCCACTTGAATTGACTGGAAGGAGAAGAGATTTGGGGGCTGCAGATCAACTTTGGCCACTCTTGAAAGGAGACAATAATAATAATAAACAACATCGTTAATAAACCATACAAACAAATTCATGAAAAATGGCAAAAAATAATGTATTTCGGCATAATTTTTTATAAAACATAACTAACCAGCAGTTGAAATGCATTAGAATACAGACAAAAAGCTTCTGCAGACAATGCTAGAGTGAATCTATTTTTCATCCCTGCCCTCTGCCAACTCACAGTAAACCCGCCCAAATCCAGCACATTTTACCCCACACAGTTCAACTCCACCCAACCCTGCCGCCTGTTCGAAACCCCTGAACTCGACATCACCCACCTGCAGAGAGCAAAGCCCCTCAGTATCAGTGATAATTAGAATGACCCTGAAGTGTGTGAGCTCCTGTGTTTGTAGATGTAGCTGCACATGAAGCCTGTGTACAATTTGCACTCATAAATTAATCATCAGCCACATAATTTTTTTCTGCTTCCTTTTTTTTTTCTGTTTCCTTCTTGTTTCTGTTTTCATCCTCCAGCACCACCACTTCTTGTTTCCTTTTTTTCCCCCCTGTTTTCAGAACCTCCATCCTCCCACCCTTTAAATTACGGTTGTTAATTTAATCACAGGTATTGACAGGGAAATTCTGACTCCCACACAAGCAGCCGGGACTCATAATGTCGAAGGCGGAAGTCTTGCTGGCAGAGTTTGGAGAATAATGACAAGTGGGTGGAAAGACGAGTGGGTGGGAGAACAGGCAGGGGGTCTGGCCTTGACTGTGCTGAAGAGCTTTGTTCATAATTTATTTGTTTCTCCCTTTCCCCCTCACCCCTTCTCTTTCTTGTCATCCTCTGTGAGGAGGAGTGAAAGGAACAAGTGCATGCGTTAATGTGTGTGTGTGTGTGTGTGTGTGTATGCGTTTGTGCAGAGGTTGCAGTCTTGTGAGCACCAACCAGGTCTGTTCCAAGATATTTATAGCTCTCATTAGACACATCCCACTAGAGCCGGGGTCACAGTACAGAGAAGTGAATACTGAGAGAGAATACATTCACCCTATACTAGCTGAGCACACACACACGCACACACACAGGAACAGAATGTGCAAGAGCTGTGAGAATCTACCTTGAAAAATAAATCTTTTACTCAGAATTCTTATTTGCAGAATGAGAAGCTTCCAGCAAACCCACATTTTAAGCCCATTTTGGCGCTTTAGCAGATGCACACATAAACGCACTGTCTGAGCTGATCATCTGTTCAATCTGTCTGGTTGAGAGCATCCCAGCATGCATTTGGTGCAGCAGGTGGCCAGTGGGTGTAGGGACTCGGGGAGCCTGCTGCGGCCAAAAAAGACATGATGGAGTGAGGGGAATAAAATTGGATTGTGCACACATTGCACACACACACACACACACACATGTCCACATGTGAGATGGTGGAGTAAATCCTGTGTGAAAGGGACACAAAGGGTGCTGATGATGTCCTTCCGCCCATCAAAACTGCCCCATATCCAAGATGATGCCTTGATATTACTTGTTTTTCTCAATCCAACAGTCCAAACCTCAAATATATATTCACTTTACCATTACATTAGAGAAAAAAGCAGCTAATTTTCACAATAGAGCAGCTAAAACTGGGGGGAAAATTGCATTTTTGCTTGTTAATTAAAAGAAACGATTCATTATTATCAAAACAGTTGCCAATAATCCTAACTAAGTTGATTTCCTAGTTATATGACAGTTGTTATTGACTTACTTATTTCTAAGACAAGAGAGGAGGATTTACAGATACTTTTATTAAATGACAAAAAATTCAGTTTATGTGTGTGTATATAAGAAGTTATTTAACACTAACATCAACATGCTATCATGCTCACAATGCACAATAGCATTACAAAATATATGTATGTTTAGCTAGCGCACTGTTTATCATTTTAATATTTATAGTTCGGCTTGTTAGCACACTGACATTTGCTGATTAGCACCAATTACAGCTGAGGCCGATGAGTCAGTACTTTGCAGGTTTTTGGTCGTATGCCAGAGTTTGAGAGAAAAATTAAATTTTCCCAGTGATGTTATTAATATGTATCCAGAAGTTGGTGATAGCAAAGGAAGAGTCACGACTTAAGTCTTCATCCTCCAGGCAACATGAATGTCGGTGAGGACTTTGAATCCATCTGATAAATGAGGAATTACAGACTGGACCACAGTGGCGGACAGACTGACATCCACAGAGCAATGGCTGAAAAACAAACAAAGGTTAAAGAGGAAAACCTGAAAAGTATCTAAACACAAAGCTCTAAACGACCCATTACTCAGCTTCAGAGGCTCCTGTTATATCACCACTTCCTTTGGCTTTCTAACTGTTTATTCAGTCCTATCTGTTTATTATTATTTGATACGCACTGGTCTTCTGATAAATGAAAAAAATGCA
>JAPZDY010000015.1:11259694-11294152 GCA_029783645.1 Ctenochaetus hawaiiensis | reverse complement strand
TTGGTCAAAATGGGTGGGCTCATGCCTAAAATGGGTGGGCCAAGGCCCACCCGGGCCCAATAGTAGTGCCGCGGGTGGTATGTAGTCATTCCACAAAAACTTAGCATGTCCAATCATTAACCTTTTGAGACACAACCGTTAATCTAAAATGGGTGAGGTTTTTGAGGCTGACTCACTGAGGAGTGTCGAAGAGCCTCTGTTGTAAACCACCTGGATGGCTGCTGCTGATATGGAGTGATTATTTAAAACAGCTCTCCTCTCTGCTTTTAACAACCCGGATAAGATCCAGTCTTTAAGAGGAAAAATATATGAACGCTTCATATGATGTGCCTTAGAGCAGCCCCATAAAGCAACCAAATCCATCGTTATGTAACTGCAGAGCAAGCAATGACTTCCGCCCCTGGGCTATTTGATAACTCATGGAAACTGATAAAATCTGAAGGCTTTAGCTTATTTAAACAACTCAACATTAAAGTATTGTGTGTGCATAAGTCCTGTATAGTGTCATATATAAGCTAGCTTGTCTCCAACTGAATGGTGAATACGTCTCTGAGATAAAAGCTGTCTCTGGTTCAGCGGACAATATATCAGTTAAATTTCCGATGGTATAATCTATGAAAAAAGGAGATAAACCAAAAACTTTGCATGCACAGAGTAAATAATTGGCAAAGGGGCAGCCATTGTAATCCTTATCTCATTCCTTGATGCAATCCACACTGGTTACTTAAAGAGGAATTATCACTTTTGGACAAAGTTAAAGGTGGCTTCCCAGCAGTCACGTCACTTAGTATTTCTCATTGAAGCTTAAAAGATAAGCCTCCCTATTAGAGTTTTGTGTGTTTTGTCAACAAAAAGAGTGTTGTCATTAAACTGTACAGGCTGTTTACACTGAGGTTTCAAGTGGTGTTAAACAAGCCACGTCCCTCTTAGTTACAGTTGCTACACCTGACAAAATCTACAGTTGGGTGGTAGAAATGAGAACAGTTTTTTTCAGCTATTGTTGGTTCACATTAAAAAAAAGCTGCTAAAGGGTTTTGAATATGGACATGACCTCCACATTTTTACATGGCTGATATTATTGAAAGCCTCTTATTATTGCGTGGTCTCTGCATAAGGTTAAACATCCTCACCCACTCATGATCCAGCATTATTTCTGTATTTAACACCAGTGGACTTACGTCAAAGTAACATCTCGTGATAAAAAAAGGAAACATCCTCTTTTTCTCCTGATAGTTTTCAGTGTTTCTGTCTCCCTGGTGGTTAAACACATCATTTCACATTTTGAGAAATGTGCTTACAGGCAGTATTAGCTTACTTGCCTGAGTAACAAAAGCAAAGTAGAAACCAATAAAAAAGGGGATACAAGATAAGCTTTATCAAATACCTGGAAAGTGAATTCAACCGTTACAGCAGTACATGAAGACACAAGTAAACAGACGTTAATAAACGTAAAGCAAATACAGAAAAATCATTAGAAGTATAGAAAATAAACTGAAAAACTGAAACTATAGGGCATTTAGACTCAAAATAACATGGAAAGACATATACATACAGTGTTAAATTTAACTTTTAGGCCTTGATTTCACCAAACCTGACTCTATGACCTCCCTCACACAGCCTTATGCCCCACTGTATGGGAATTTACATGTTGATTAGCTCACTTTTTGAAGGATTCTTGTCTTCTACCAAGGAAAAGTAGGCCACTGTTGAGTATTTAGTTGCTGTTTAGTGATGTAAATTAAACATTGGCACTCTCTATGCTGTTTCTTTGTCTTACTTCCCTCTGGCTCGAACTGCTCTTTGCAGTCTTATTTAAACAGACCTGTATAGAGCAGTTTCTTCACCTCTGTTAGAAAAAGGCCTCAGTCACATATGAGGGATGGGCTCAGTGAACTCAGATCTTCTGAAACATCGCAGCTGGCTACCCTGCTGCTTGCTCAACAGCAACCACCTGCAGAGGGCAAAGTCCTTTAAAGATGATTTGTATAATCCTTTTTTCTGAGAGTATGTGCTCCTGTGTTTGCAGATGTGGGTGCAACCAGCCTGTGTGCAATTTGTATCGACTGATTAGTCTTCCATTAGCTTCATTTTTTTCCATTTCCTTTCTGTTTTCGGAGTCTCTCCCTCTTTAAATTGGTGTTTTAAAATCACAGGTATTGAAAGGAACATTTTGAAATCCTCTAGTTTTACACTGAAGGATGGAGATCTTTTTCTGCACGGATTGTTCTGTTGTCATGGCAACAGGTACCAAACTCCAGAGGCCTCTTTTTTTTTTTTTTTTTTTTATTGGATACATGTCACGTTTCATTTATTCCATCCAACAGTCCAAACCCAAAAAATATATATATTTACTTTACTATTAAATAAGACAAAAAAGCAAATCCTACCAGTTGAGAAGCTGAAACTTGGAAATGTTCGGCACTTTTGCTGGTAATACTTAGTCAAATAAACCAAATAATGCCCAACTCTGCAGCCACATGCAGTTAAAGGCAGCAGTTTTATGGCTTCCTTCCCATTAAAAACATATAAAACCACTTCCTCATTTGTGTCAAATATAAACTAACCATCATTTGTGGAAAAATGTAGACTAACCGTCTGTAACAAATGAGGTATTAAACAAATATATCACAGGATGGGGAAGAAGTCAAAGGTAGGGCAAAACTCTACCTAAAGGACTGCTTAATATTAAACTTGATCTACATCTGACAGAAATTTAACATCAACCTATTAGCTATAACAACTAAATAGACAAAGAGTAACTCGAAGGTTTACTTAGTAAGAGTTTTGCTGCTTTATGTAATATTCTTTCTCCAGTGACCTAAAATCCCTAAATGCTACTTGAAGTAACTTAATCACCAAAAGCAACAGCAAAGACAGACTTTATTAGGCTGAATTCCAAGAAGAAGCATTTGTTAATCATAAAAGACGAGGAAGGACAATTTATACTGTCAAATGCAAGTATTCAAATTATGAGAATGCTACAAGGGCTTAAAGAAGGCTAAATCATCTGTGCTCATATTATAGGTACATGTATTGATATTTTTATAATACAGTTATTTAAAATAATGTCTTAATATGTAGAGGGGAATATCATAAGAGATCACAGCTTTATTACCATATGGAAAGGCACGGACAAAGGGCAACATGGTAATATGAAAAACCTAAGATATAAAGGGCAATTGATAACAAAAGTCACTGTATAACCCTCTAAATGTTTATTTTTATTTTTTTATTTTACTATATTTGTTTATTTCAATTAAACTTAGCTCCTGGTTTTACATTTCCTTTCTTGAAAACAAAAAAAAAGTTACCAGAAAGATGCTTTTGTTATATAAACTGTTTTGTTTGGGCTGCTTAGAGAAAAAATACCTTGATACTCTGTACACACCTGCATGAGATATGCATCTGTTGGCTGTTTGCCTTAAACTGGCAAAGGGATGGCTTTAAAACAACTGTGAAAAGTATTTAACATCTTGCTCAAGACATCATTAGCCAATAAATCTTAACTCATAAAAGCGTCTGATCAAAGCCTTAGCAACCCAAGCAAGACCCAGCAGACCTATTTAGCTTTCTCAAAATACTAACGCTGTGTATATGAGCCTTAATTTAAAATTAAAAAAACAACAACTGTACCAAGAGTTTGGTGTTTTTATCACCTTTCCAAATAAAAAAACACAAGCAAAGAAGTAATTTGTTAAATACATTTTGTTTATCTGCTCTAAGCTACAAATGTTAGCATTCCAACTAGCCTTAGCTAGTTAAAGTGTTACCTATTTTCCAAGGCAAGGGGAAAATTATAAGCTATTTTTAGGCCCACTATTACATGGTGTTTATGGTTTATGGTGAAATATCAGGGCTGGGCATAGATTGATGACAGTGATAAGTGATCATCGATGTCGATACAAATGTCGATTATTCTTATTATAAAAAGCAGCTGATGTACTATAAGAAAGAAATATTTTTGATTCACAAGGAGAAAGTTCTGTTAACAGGCTACATCTGAAAGTATATTTATCACCACCACACAATTCATCGAATGAACATAGGGCATTTCTATTTTGTATCTTTGTTAATAATTAAATCACATACATTCATAAAAAACAGAATTAGATTAGGCTAATAGGTAATATTTAATGTATTAATTATCTGAAGTGAAGAATTGATCACCGTAGTGCACACAACTGGCATGAAATGGATCAATTTTACAGTAGTATCAGTCTAAACAGGGGCTGGTATCAATACTTAAAACAAGACCTTCTATTAGTAGTGCCAATACTGTGGGGGTCAGTCTGCCCACCTTTGCTCATCACTGCCAGTTTCTGCTGCAATAAATAACAAAGTCATGAAAAGTTATCATGAAACTGCCTGGAAGGTTTTAAAATCAGTGCGAGAATACCATGACAGTCAACCCACACACAACGGATGGCTGAGGAAATCAATCCAAGATACTCAGAACTTTCGGGAGACCATGAGGGGAAGCAGACAGTCACAGGAGAGCATGTGTACTTCAAGTACAGCACAGTGAGTACTCTTCTATTCACTACCCCTGGTGGTGCTTAAAATACCAGTTAAGTATGTGCGTGAAGCATCTCATGTTGCAGCCTGCCATCTAGTGGACAACAAGCATATAGTTTCTCTGAGACCATATATACTATTGATAACTCACTCTCAGTTCCAGTAATTTATTAGTAGAATTTGTGTTATCCAGAGGGCATTTACTCACTTGTATCATGGCAAATTCCTGTAGTATGTAGAGTTTTTGTTGTTTGCCATTTGGCATTGTCTAATTTGATCACGGTATTGTTAGTATTTCCATGAGATGACTGATGAGCATGGACTGTGGGCTTTGTGTACTTGGACAATAAAGAAATGTGGTTTAATACAAGGAGATACATGAGATGGAAGATACATAGAAAATTATTATTATTTTTGATCAATAGTGTCTTTTTAAACCTTATTGAAATAAACAATACAATCACAAGCTTTCTTAACAATTAAAAAGTTCACTTGGCATAGTTTCACAAAAAACTAAACCTCTTGGTTATATGATTGCCCTTACAAAGCATTGCAGACTTACCTTTATGTGCAAAAATAAATAAACAACCTGTTCTATTCATTAAAAAAAAAATTAAAAAAAACATTTCAGCCTTATAAGTTTCTATCCTGAATGAGCTAAGGATATCTTTGTTTATAAGTTGAAAAGGACAATCCTTTGTTAAAACCACAAAAAAAGGCTTCTGACTCAATTTATGGTGAAGGAATAAACTAGATTTTTTTATTATATAATTTTCTCAATTCATTGATATGAATAAATTATATTTCATAGTACCTTTTTTATTTACCTACTTTAATTATCCAATAACTTTTGGATGTCACTGAAGAGTATCAATTAAAGTTTAGCATGTGTCATTCCACACCAATAGGTGGCAGCACCGCCGTGAAGCCTTACCGTTAGGTTCGGAAAGCAGAGGATTGTGGGTACTTTCGGTCATGTTATGCAACGCACGTACAACGTTCTAACGTATTAACGCTTAGGAGAACCTTCGAGTCAGACGTGCTGTCCAAGCTCCGAGCATTTCTAAACAAATAGCTGTTTTTTTGTAACTTTTGAGAGTAAAAGGCAATCCCTGCCTGTAAATTTTTTACTTTTTTTTAAATATAGAGACGAGCTGTTGGTTTGTTCTTCAGCAACAAGAAAGACAAACCGCCGAGTCACTTATCCGGAGTCGACATCTTTTTTTCTCTACAATCACTTTTTGGTCGGAGATGTGCTTAGAGACAATGGATACTAAATCGAAACACCTTAAAATCAACTGCACGCGTACCACCATGAAACCTGGATCAAACCTGAGATGGAGGCCTCCTCGAGTCTACACAGGGCAGGACGAGGCCCTGAAACCGTGTCGAGCCACCGCGGTGAAGAGGGCCTACCGCAAAAACTTCCACCGGGAACAGAAGCGGGCTCAGCTCGCTAAATTCTCCCAAATCCTGGTAGAGATGGGCAAGAAAGAGAGGATGGAGTCGTTTATTGAAGGAAAACATGCTGCGGCCTGGGATCATCGTCACCAACCAGGAGCAATGGCGCCCAGAAACACCACGCAGTACCTGATGAGTAATGTGTATGAAGACATGACGACAGAGGACATTCAGGCAGCTCCATTTTCTAATGAAACACATTCAGATGTCTATGTTGAGTCGCTTTCACCCAGTAGTGTTTACACAGCACTAGACTCTGGTTATGAGAGCTGTCTTGCCTTCCAACAGAGGAACTTTGAGGAAGCGTTTGCCTTGTGTGCGTAACCGGACTGAACTGGTCTAGGCGGCCTTGTGAAACTGGTTTTGACGTCGTTTCCTGCTGTGACTTTGCGAAGGTGTGAACTTAAAATTGTAAATGCAATGTCTGATGCATGTATCTGTTTTTCTTTCCACTGTAGCCCGTGTCATATTGTGTGATTTTCATGTCGCATGATTCATGGTTGGGCTCTATTTGTCTCACAGCGGCGCACTGGACGGTCCCCCTCCCGCAGTGGGGAACGCTCCTTAGCCCTGCGTGGCGCCACCCCGAGGAACGAATCAAACGCACCTCCGCTCTGGCCTGGCCACGGATTGTGAAATCCAGGTAAACCCGGGCAGGTATTGTGTTGTATTACATTGTCTTTGAAGGCAATTGTAGAAGTTTGTGATGCGATGTTGGGGGTTTTTCGCAGTCACTGTTGTCTGAGCATTTTCCAGATCAGCCCAGCCAGGACAAAATGGCTCAACTGCGACAGGAGCAGGACACCACGGAGGTCGGTCCGCGGGTGACTGACGAGAGGTGATATTTATTGCCTATTGGTTATCTTGACTGTTTCCAAGAAGATGAAAGATCGAATAAGTGTTGCTAAAACTGTTGGATTATTTGCTCCATGAAATGTTAAAATTGTTGTGATTTAACTGTTTGATTACAACGTGAGTATGGAATTTGAGAGGTAACCTTGTTCAATAAATGTTATTTGAAAAACATGAAATTGACTTTTTTGTTTTATTGTAAGATTTTTTCTATGAATAAACTGCAACAGCTGTGTATAGCAAATAAAAAAAACATTGACAAACTACTCATGATGACTACTCATGTAAGGCTAGAATTTGTTTTTCTTACAAATTATACAGTTGTATCAGCCATTCAACAATAATCTTGGTTTTTAATGTAAACTTACTTAATTATATTAAAAATTATCCAGTGTATTTACCATAATGTTAGTTTTTTTACATGCACAGCTTTGACGCTGTTATTATAATAGACCTAGGAGCTTTGTAACCAAGGTTATTGTCGCTTTCTCAGCAAAGTGTGAACAAGTAGGTTACAAGACAATCCCTGGCAAGGCTTTTAAACAAGGTTTTTTGTAAATCTTCAACACTGACAAAAGGGTGCTGATTACTATTCTATTATAAAATTGTCATTTACTTAAATAACTTGAAAGGCCACCAAGTCAGAGCCATCAGAAGTATTACAACTGACAATTTTAAGATGTAAATGCCATATGTTATCCACAAACTACTGTCAAACATGTAATTTATCTTACTTATATAGCACCAAATTCTAACAAAGTTATCGCAAGGTACTTAACAGAGACACAGAATTCCCCCATGAGCAAGAATGTGACAACAATGTTCCAGGAAAAAACCCCTTTTTACAGGGGAAAACTTAAACAGAACTAAGTTGTGGTTGGGCGGCTGTAAGCCTCCATTTGTTGGGTTAAGAAAGAGAGAGAGAGCAAAGGAGGAGAATGCATAGAATGACGTGTAAACACATTAACTGTGCTGACCAAAAAGCCATTGCAATATACTGTAACTGCCTGCAGTCCACCACATTCATATTGAAACTGTAGTGTTTAAAGGTACCACATGGTGGCAGTATTGTCTGCCGAATCTGAACACTGAAAGGAGTAGTAATGCAGGTCACCCAGGGTTTATACCAGAGGGAGAGGTGTTGATTATTGGCGGTCCACTTTTAGATCATGTCTCATGGCATTTGTTTCGAGGGGGGGGGCAATGCAGCACTTAGATGAAGTTTTATGGCAGCAGTCTGACAGGGACAAGTGACTCAGGTTACATGGGAGGTGACCGGACAAGATTAAAACCTTCCATAGTTCACAGTCTTAATTAAATTATGATTTACTCTGTGACGCCTATTTAATCTAAATCTTGCACGGGGGAGTTTTTAATGATGAAACTGTTGTGGCGTCTCTGTTGAGCTCTAAAAGAAGCTCACCTGAAAACTTTTCTTGTCTTTTTAAGGGAGAAAACTCAGCAGGGAAAAGGCTGCAGTGCGGTTACCTTGATTCTCTTTCAGTCTCCGCCTGTCTGATTCAGAGGCTGATAGCTCTGAGAAATGGCCACGCTTGTTCCTGTGGAGTGACGCATCGGCTTCATCTTCCCTTGGTGCTGCCTGGTGCAGGTCCTCTGTTTGCTGCCTGGATTCAGTGGCTGTCAGTCCAAAAAAGCTCAGCCTGTGGTCCAGCTGCCGAGTGTGACGGTCAGCAATTACACCTAAAGGTGCATTGTGTGTGGGCAGAGGATTGGACAGGACTGCTGCTGGCTGATTAATGGATGCTCCTGTGTGCTGCCACAGTATCGATCTTGTGATTGGTGCAGTGCTGTGCAAAGGGTTCATTTTTAAGCTCGTCTCACTTCTGAGTCCGTCTGGTTATTTAAAACAATATTGTCTCTTGACAGCTAACATTTCAAATTTCATTACATTATAATCTCTTTTCATTAAGCTTACAAGCTCCTTTCTTGAACCTTCTTTTTCAAAATAATTTATTCCTAAAAAAAATATGATAAAAATATTGGGTAACATTAATCCAGATGAAAGGACAGTATGTTTGACAGATAGGTGGGTTAATATGTTGCTCTTGTGGGTTAATCATAAGTCTGGATGTGACTACTGTGAAGGAACACTGATCAAATTAACATTTTTCATGTCACCAGTGCAAATTTGGTTCCCTTGATGAGTTATTAGCAGTTCCATAAAAGAGATTTACCCTCTTAAGTTCTCAGAGGATAAATATTCACATTTGAGGCCAAAAAATGTCTAATTATGCAATATGCAACACAAATCTGTATTGTAGAACTTCGTTGCTGGGTAGTCCTCATGGTTTAGGAGTAAAGACATCAACCATGGACCACAATGTCCAATGAAAGAGTCTTCCTGCCTTGTTTCCTGTCCTCTCTTTACCAGCAAATTCTAATTAAGGTGAAATACGTAAGATCTGATATGTAGGATTTAGGTGGAGGTATTTGTAGAACATAACAGAAAAGAATAACCTACATATAAGATTCATTAGGGTGTTTTTATTAACCTAGAATGGGCCTTTTGTATCTACAGTTAGCTTGCTTTTGCTATTTTTAAAGTTCGTGGCCTGTACAGGTTTTCCTACACACTTGGAAGTGGAGGTTGAGTGGAGGGATATTTAGTCAGGTTTAATCTATCTGCAACTCCACCACTAGATGATGCTCAAACCTACACAGTGGACCTTTAAAGCCTCTGTATTTCAAAAATCCTGGTGTCCAACCTGCTGTTCACCTATTTGAATGTAAGCGTTCACCAAACAGTGAGTGCCAGTTAACATCGAATCCCTACCAAATCCAGGAAAGTGCCGACCTCTGATGTCCACCTTAAGGGGATGTGAAAAGGAAATTATTCTACTGAGATCATTATGTGTCTTATTATTTTCCTCTCAGAAAGAGTCATTTTCGACAGAAGTCTATTCCCACCTCCGTGGAGATACTCACCACTGGGAGGAAATTTGGGCACTTGGCTCCACATGAAAAGAGAGGGCAACCAGCCAAGAGTTGGGATTTTGGCTCTGGCGGGACTTTGGACACAGCCTCCTTTTAATTGGAGCTGTTAAAAGAATCTGTGAGTGCGAGCGAACGTGTTTGTGTGAGTTCGAGCCCTACTTAAAGTGTGAAAACACATCAAGGATAAATGTCAGGCTACAGTATGTGTGGAAGGAATTAAGAGGTAATCTCCATCCTCAAGTCCTTCTCTACACCCCACATGAAGGCAAAAAAAAAAATAAAAAAATACTGAGCTGACAGCCGCCGATGACTATCTGTCTGTGCTGGCGTGCATTTCGGTGTAAACTTCACGACCCACCCCGGAGAAATCAGATTAGAGGAGTTCTTCACATGAAGCAAAACAAAGGAAGCAGCAGCAATTTAATTCACTCCCACGAGAAGGAACTCTGGCGGAGATCCTGTGTGGAGAGAAGTGACTAACTAAAAGTGTAAATATTTCAGCATTTTTCCACTCATGGGTGGAACTTCAAAGTGTTCTCTAACTGGAATACGGGGGAGCGGTGGGGGTGGGCTGTAGGTGAGTAATCAGTATGCTGAATGATTAGCATTAAGAGCATATCCTTGTCATGTAAATGCTCTGGTGAAAATGGGCGTCAATAGGCTTAACTCCCTGCCTTAAGCACCCTGATTTTAATGTCTTTGGCTTTGGAAATGCTACCGTCTGCAATATTTCGCAACATTTAGGCAAATTTAATGACAATTATGACTATTTACAGTTTAAGTCTTTGGATTTACCTGTTGTTGAATCCTTTAAATCCTTTCTAAAGGTCCCTCAGGTTGAAGTAACATTGGTCAGAGTGTTTAAACAACTTCCTGACAGTAGGGGGCAGCAGAAAGATTTTCATTGCAGCCATCTTGAGTTTTACAGCCAGACAGGATTTTTTTTTTTTTTTACTGATCTGTTGATGATTAATGTCTGAATTTCTTAAGAACTGACAAACGTTTCTCCCACCGTTTTACACAGTTTATACGGATCGATTTGATTGCACAGCAACTAATAAAGGTTTTTGTGATTTCAGCTAGATATTAGATCAAACAATAGGTTGAAAACAATAAAACAGTAGAAGAAGAAAGCAAAAAGTACAATTTTAAGATTAAATGAAAGCACATTTAGTCTTATGTGTGCAAAAAAACCCAAGAAAATGTTTATGAAATTGTTTTTTTTCAGGAACACAGCAAAGATTTCAGGCTTTGTAAGTGTTAGAAACTGATAGGTTTCATTTTTTAATGCATGATGAATACACACATTCCACAACTGCAGGGCTCCTGCTGAAACCTTAAAAACAAGGTATGCTATGAACAAAAAAAGATTTATATGTTATGTTTGCACCTTGCACTCATCCAGGAATACACGCAGTCCACTGGGAATCTCACCGGGAACTGTGAGGGTGTCCAGAGGGCAAAAGAGCCAGGGAACAAGGGGAGGTCATGTCATGTTCAGGGACACTAAGGTGGTTGCGTTAACCTGCTGACAGTCAGGATGACCACACAGTCACACACAAACACTCATATGCAGCAACCTTGAAAAACAGCACACTGTGATTGCATGTACAAACACTCTCACACACACAGAACCTTTCTTTCTACACCATTTAGTTTTTTTATCCTGAATTTTAAGCCTCTTCACAAGTTTATTGAGATATTTTTTTTCCAGATTCTGATCTCCATCTCCCTGTGATTATGAGTCATATTAACATGTGCTGGTCTCAGACCCACTTTAGCCTTCCATTAGATGTTTGATTGTGACCCAGATAGAGAAAACTACCCCTCATCTACACCAGGGTGAGCATTTCATGTCACCCACACACATGGAAACACACTCAGACAGGCACACACTCATACAAAAACATAAAAAATAGGGCAAGGAGAAGCAGGCATTGACTCTACCCCATGCACCCTTTGGGAATTAACCCCTCTGCTACACTGGCTCATTAGTCAAAACAGTCCGAGGCGAGGAACTGAGGGAAGCTTGTGCCACATCTATTTCCGTCCTCATCTCCCCATTTCACTTCACTCCTGTGCAGACACTGAGCAGAGGACGTTAATGGCCGTTGACCCAGCAGTTTTCAGGGAAATGTGCAGGTAGAGAAATGTGTGTGCGTATGTGTGCATGTGTGTGAGAGAGACACTGGGTCCAAGGGGTGGAATTTGTCGCATGCAGTGCCAGCGACAGCCCTCTATCTGTGTCAAGGACATGAACTGAAAAACCTGGTGCATCCAGACAGAGTGAGAGAAGACCTGATTCAATCATAGCACTCATCCACAAGCACACATACTCCAGAGTGAAGCTCAAACACTTCTCTCAAAAGTAAATAATCCTTTGCTGTTGAAAAGGCCTCCTATATTCTGCTCTCCTTTCAATGCTTCTTCATGGGCATCTCAGTAGATACCACATTGTTTTCTGTGGACAGAGTGTTGGTCACAAGATGAAAAAGACGGGAGGAAAATGCAAACAGGACTCACACAGATTCTCTGCTCTTCGATACCATTTAAAACATTTTGGACTACTGCACAATGGTGCATACAAATACACACAGCTGGACACTTTCCCTCGAGTTGATCGATGCTGTGTTAGTTTGTAAGCGTAGTGCAAATTGCAAGTATGACTCATCCATTCTCACACCCACACACACACACACGCCGGAGTCAGTCTTGTTCGATTCTTTTTACAACTGCATTGTAGCCTGAGTGCTGCTTTCTCATGTCACACCTTGTTTCATAACAGGTTGTTCAGTCAGAGGCATGGACTGCCAGTGATGGCTGCTGATTGGTGGATGATTGTGAGGAAGAAAAGCCATATAGAGACGTTCCCTTGTTAATGTCAGCCATTGTTTTTTCCTGACTTGAAGACTCAGACTTTCAGTGTGCATTCATTAAAGGTCCAGTATGTGGAATTTAGAGAGACCTATTTAAATATAGAATTCATAAGTTTATTTTCACAAGTGTTAAATTACCTGAAAATAAGAATAATTGTGTTTTCATGACCCTAGAATGAGCCTTTTATATCAACAAAGGGAGCTTTGTTGACAACAAGGGGAGTCCGCCATGTTGCACCACCATGTTTTCTACAGTAGCCTAAAAAAGCCAAACTACACACATGCTCTGACAAGGGCCTTTTGTGTTTTTCACAAGTTAAAAGGTCACTATAGTTTCTTCCACACACTTTGAAGAGGAGGGGAAGTAAAGGGATATTCACTCACATGCAATCTACAACTTCACCACTAGATGTCGCTTAATCCTGCACACTGAACCTTTAAATGGTGGAGACATTGAATACACTTTCTTTATAGTAACATAACTTTATTTATATTTCATGTAGAGACAAGCTTATATAAGCATGTGTGTACGTTTACCATAATAACATGTCTAAATCTTTGAATTATTGATATTTTTGTTGATATATAGTAAACTGAATTTCAAATTACTTTACATGTAAATACACTGTAGTTTTATTTCTAATATGCATTGTTGTTTTAATGTATATATATAAACAAAATATTTTTGCAGAACTTAAGTTTTGCAACCTAGACGTATTCTCTAAAAATAATTTGAGTGATTATCTTTTTCTTCCATAAGTGTTACTGTATATTTACTTCATGCAGCACTGCTACATTCAACATTCAATAACATAAACATTTCAGTGTAGGAGTTGGTGAAAGTGGAGATGAGTAATTTGTTTCACTTTGATGAAACAATATCTTGCAGCTGCATACATTTGTTTTTACTCCCCATCTTTGAGGAATAAAGAAGACATTGATCTCTTCTCTCAGTCTGGGAACTAAAACAGGTATATTTGTCAGTGCTTTTGTCAACTGTTTTTAGCTTTTTTTTGATCAGTGCAGCTGAGACAAAGTGTGGAGGAGATCAGTGTCAGAGTTGTGTGGGTCTCAGTGTCTCCGTCACTGCAGAGGCAGCGGCAGATGTGTCATTGTCAGATATTGTTGAGGGCAGCAGAGTGTAAACAACAGATTGGTGAGTTGGTACCTGAACAGCATGTCGACTCCAACCATTCAGTGTTCAGCTCAGCCTGCAGATACAGTCTCCATCTGAGCAGCCGTGGACGTTTATGAAACAACCTCTGCCTCTCAGTGGGCTCAGATGTTTTTCTTACAGGCTTTTGATTTTATGGCTTGGTGTATAGATTAGATCATATGGGGCCTTCGGCCTCTTAGTTCTTCCAACCTTCACTATGACACCAAATAAAGCAGAAATGCCTTCTGAGACCATCTTCAATGAAGAAAAGAGAACCTCTGTGCTATTAAGACACTAATATTCCACATTCTTTTATGGAGTGACTTGTCAGTGTGCTTCACATTACACTTGATGGAGCTCAATTACAGATTAGTAACAATCCTGTTAAAGCAAGGACTGTGATTCCCACCGGAGCCACTTAGTTGCAAAAAGTGACACCCTCGTCGTGCTGTGAGGAACTGTACTGAGAGTCCACTTGTGACATATGATGACTCTATTTAAACCCATAACCTCGACGTTAAAGCCATGTTCAACTAACTGTTTACTAGAGGTTGTGAAAAAGAAATGAAATTTGCACAGCACATCATCACAGTTAGTCAACATTTCAATTTTAACATTATCCATGAAAAAATTATCCATTCAGTCTTATTTTGAATCCCATTCAAATAGATAAATTCCAGTTAGCAGATTCTTAAATGAACATTCAGTTTAAGGGGATTCAATTTGTAATCACTACATTTCATTTATTTCCTACCTGTGAACTCAAATATATCATATATTCTTTGTACTTGGCGCTTATTGCGGTTTAGATCATGTTTTATAGGATGTTTAATCTCTAAGCTTCAAGTGCTTTCACCAAAATGACTGATTTTGTGTTTTCCCTAGTGAATGAATTATCTTCTGGCCTGAAAAGCTCGCAGCCACCTCAGAGAAAACTGATCAGTATTCTCCGGAGATCAGTGAATAACTTTTGATGAAAACACTTGTTTTGGAGGCATTTGAGCAGATTTCTCCTGCCAGCAGCCGCTTTGTTCTGCTCTTTGTTGTGCGGTCGGGTAAAAATGAGGCATAATAAGCTTGAGTCAATATAGAGCTGTGAGTTTTGGCAGGAGCTAAATAAGATGGAGGGGGATCAATATGATGAGAGAGCCAACAACGGTATGTGCCTGCTGCCCCCGACCATCACCTGCTGCAGGACACGCTGCCTGTCAGCCATTTGTCACCAAAAGCACATTTAGACACACAAACATGCCCACAGAAATAAGCCTGTCAATGGCAGCCAATTTACACCGCTTCCTTTTGTGTGTATGAGTTGTACATGCATACGTCACATGGAAATTTCTATGCATGAACATGCATGTGCAACGTCACATCACGGTGTCCGTGGGTGGACAGTGAATGCGTGGTAAGTCACATGAGATGGACACATGCTCGCACGATCACAAGGCAACAATAAAAAAATGTCCAAAACTCGTCTGAACAAATAAAAAAAGAACAGCACACACTTCTGGGAGTAGATGCAAGCCTGGAGGACAAAAGCTGTGGAATCGATCATGCTTACTCTGCCCCGCCAGTGCCAGGAATAAAAGAAGAAAATTGATTTTTGTAAAATTCTCTGCGGTGAAGGATGACTCACACTGTCTCGCCGCCTTAAGATGATGTGTGAGGAGAAATGGAAAAGTGACAGGATAGAAGCATACAAACAATCCTCCTGCAACTCGTGGATGAAAACGAGCCTTCATCACTGATAGACTTTAACCCATTAAATCCAAAAAAAAAGGTTCATTTCTTTTGTGTCTAACAGCAGGCCTGCAGGTGTTTATGAGACAGCTTTCGCCCTCTGTGCCTTTCCTGTCAGAGCTGTCCACACACTCTCTCTCTCTCAACGAACAGATCTAAATTTGTTCTGTTCTATCCTGGGTTTTTCTCTGTTTCTGTGAGCTCTCCCAGAAGAAATGTGTCAAATTGTCCTTCTGGATCAGTGTAAAAGTCAGTCAAAAGTGCCTTCGTAATCACAACCCTGATTTATCTTTACATATATACCTAAACAGTTGTTGGTGCACTAACGCAAGAAAAATAATAAGGAAGAAATGTCACAAATTGGGAGAAAAAAACAGCAAATAACACAAGAACAGTTCAGGTACAACAGTGCAAAAAATACTTTTCAACCTTTATTTATCCAGAGGAGATTCCCTGAGTTTAGAGGATTTTTTTCACAGTTTTATTCTGATTCTCTTTTATTAAAAGTTACTGACACTAAAATATACTTTATCCCTTAATCAAACTTAATTTATGAACACTAGCAGTTTAGTCCTTTCATCATCTTTCTCTGTAGGCTCGTGCAGTAAGCCAGCACTAAAATCATCTCTGACTCAACTTCTCCAGTTTGAGCATTTGAGTGCTTAATCAAGTAGTGTGTAAAGTAAGTAGGTTACTAAAAGGGACAAAAGCTCCAAAGCCAGATTCTTAATTAATGCCGATGGCACATTTAAATCTGCCAAGCCTGTTTGGAAAATTAATAAAGCTTCACAGAAGAAGAGCATGCTTTGAATGAGTGAAATTTTCTTTTCTGGTCAGATTTTAAAAGCAGTTTGGTTTGTCTTTTTATACCAGGTAGAGGATTTAGGAGCAGGTGCTTCTGATATCTGCTTAACATCAGCAGTAAGTAGGGTGAGACTGTTTTCAGGTTTTTGTTTTGCATTATAGAGTCCACAGCCATGCTAACAGCTCTGTGAGGCTGGCACAGTGGTGCCTGAAGCTAAATGCTAACATTAATATTCTCTCAATAATGAAGCTATCATGATAAAACTAAGAGAGTATAATGTTTTTTTTTACTATGTTCGCCATCCTTGTCTAGTGTGTTTGCATGCTAACAAGCTAATTAGCACTCCTACCATTCACATTTTCTCAGGCCAATTCAGTGCAGTTCTCTACCTGTCCACCAGATGTCCTCAGATCTTACCACCTGTCCCAGTCACCCGAGTCTTTCATCCACCTGCTCACCTGTTTCCACTTTGCCTCATTAGCTCTGTAGTTTGTAGCCGGCCCATTTCTACTCACTCCGGGCCAGATTTTCAATGTAGCTCAGGTTTTTGCTTCACAGCTTCCTGAACCTTTATTTGTGCCTGCATGCCTGCACAGATAGGTCAGCACACAAGGAAGTCCAAGGTAAGCTGGCCAGTGTTGGACACAGACACAATATAAACAATGTCCTGCTCAGTTTTAGCAATGTCCTCTTATCCATCAAATAGCTTGACTAGCATCTTTGTTTGCAATGGCTTGTGCCTCATTTTTATGCTTCACACTCTTTATCCTGTGAATCAATTACAGACAATTTGCAAATGTCTGTCAATAAGTCTGATTCTTTATGGCAAACTATTTAAATGGCTGAGATATTTTTATCTAGGTCAAAGTAGCTGACTGACCAAAAGACCAACATTACCAATAGCATGGTTAAAAAAAACAAACACCAACTCTTGATAACTTTTAAGTCTGAATTTCATACTTGAGGTTGGATGTTCATAATGTTATACAGTGTATTTTTGGCCATTAAACTGCACAGTGAACTTCTTTTACTCAGAGTGTTAAAAGATCCATGAGCCAAGTTATCTGTGCAGGCCTTCAGGCCTCCACACTTTCCCTCAATTAATTACATAACAACAGGGTTTTTTAAAGCACAGGACTTGGCAAGCTGTTCATATATCTCCGGCTATGCTGCTCTCTTGTTCAAATATGTGTGTTTTTTAATCCAGCCTGCAATTATTTCCCTATTAGCCAACTGCAGAAGTAGGGTCATTAGGATACCCTGCCTTGACCTTTTTTATTTTGAGGTTATTTTCCACTTTTCTATTGATTAGATATAAAGGCGGGTAATTGTTTTCAGAAGAGCATGTTATTTGCAGTGCTTTAACACTTTAGATAATGATATAAAAACTCACAGCCAGCACATAAAGTCATGAGGTTTGGTGGCGGGCTTCGGTACCTACTTCAGGACTTTATGACATGGCGTGCTGTTGTAATCAGGAACAGGTTTTCTGGCCGGGGGCTACGTTGAGTTATGTCGAGTGAATTTCAGCTGTTTACATTTTGTGTTTCCTCTGCCATTTGGACAGATTAGATTCAAGCCAGTTTGTATTGTTTGGTCCACATTGTGAGCGCTGGAATGACGGGCCAGTGAAAGATCGCTGATTCATTCGCTCGACTCATAAACCTCCCTCATTCAACACCATGCAACTCTAATCACCAGCGCGGCTGATTGTTTATTGAAGTCTAAACATATTAAGAAATGTGGGGATAGTTAACAGATTCACGACTCGATGTTTGGATTGATTTTTACAACGCATTTGGATCATTTATAAGTATTTTTTGCGAGGGTTTTCCCCACCTCTTTTTAAGGCGACATAGTTCATAGCTGATATTTTTGCAGCATTGCAGCACTCTCTGACTCTTTCACATCCCACCAGTCTGTTTCCCTTGACAACCATATCCACTGTTCATAATTATGCAAATGATATGGATCTCCAGGCCAAATAGAAGCTCATAAACAAGCAACCCCTATCAACCAGCCCTGTGTTTGTCGATCTAAAGTGGCCATGATTACCGCTGGAGGTGGAGGCGTGAGTTTAATTGAATGTCACAACTCATTTCTTTTTCCCATATTTGCAAAAGGTCAGTTTTTAAATCAACACGACTGTACACAAGGACACGTGGGTGTGTGGTTTCCTTTTTAACAAAGCCTCCTTCTCATCAAGAGACGGACAGAATTGCAGCGAGTGACATTTTGGTTCGCCCCCCCCCCCCCTTTACTTTTCATTTCTGCACTTTTAGAAGACTCTTGTGGGGGCTATTTTTGTAGCGTCTACAGTCAGTAAATTCATTTCTGCTCCGTCAGTGCTAATACTTTATATCACCCAGCCACACAAACTGTATTTTTTTTCCACTCCCACTTCCATTTCCGGGCAGAACAAACAGTCCTTTTCTTTTCTTCCATTTTTCCCTCATTCGTCCATCAGTGTAATTGCGCTCTTTCCAGGAATAGAAAGGAGCTGCCACAGTCCGTCAAGGAGCCAGTGGTTAAAGCGTCCTTCAGGAGGCCGTTCAAACACTCTGGAGTTTCCGATGTGAAGTTTGTGAAGTTGTTCTCACCTCGGTTGTGTCACACCAGTTACTTTTTCTGGCCTCGAACTCACCACAGGAGCTGTTTTTTCAGTTCTCTGAATCAGCAGCTGAATAATTCATTTGCAAGCACATATTATTATATTTTCCTGCAAAGATTCTTCTTTGACATTTTAGTTAATGAAGATTTGAATAATTACATACATTAAATGGCTTTCTTATACAACAGTTAGTTAAAAATAATGAACAGTAAACACAACGTTTCCGCTGTTCATAAGAAACATGCTATTTTAGAATTGATATCAGCTTAAAATCTAAGATGTTGTTTTTATTATTGTCATAATTACATTTTAAATTGGTAATGGACCTGTGGTCAAAAAAAATAACATATCAGGAGTCCACAAAACTAAAATTAAAGCTAGAGCTTAATTTTTTATATAACCGGTCATATTGTCATCTGAAGTTGAAGAAATTTAGTCCTTGAATGAGTGTGCAGCCTTAAATGGATAATCCAAAATATAAACAATACTATCCAATCATGCTGTATTATACACCCAAGCATTTTAGCCCTCGTTCTGTTGTCCTGCCTCACCTATCTGACAGGGCAAGTAGGTTAAACTGACCACTAAGAGCTGTGTGAATATCGCTCAGTCACTGTGTGGTATACAGTAAACTTAAACAGCTCGGTCAGGTGGAAGAATAAAGGCTGCTGTTTGATCTGCTGTGTTGTGCAGACAGCCATGACTCACTTTAACTATGTCCTGCAGTTGCTTCTTTCATCTCCTCCAGCTTTGGTTCAGAAATTCAGCCAATTTGGTTCATCTAATAGCATTTTAAAGCTGCAGCAGAGACGCCTCACTCAATGCCAGCACAGGCAGCCTTGAAAGTGCTTTCAGTGCTCTCTCTCTCTGCCTGCTTTGTCGTCATTCATCACGTGTGCCCTCTCGTTCTGCTCATCCTTCATCCTGAACCCTTTCTGTTACCTGTCTTGTCAGTCATCCTACCATTTAAAAAAAACAATGGAGAGAGAACAAGATGTGTGTCTTATTCAAAATTTTTCTAGCTCACTTGTTATCTCATTTGGATAAATTCCAGGGATATTTGGACATTATTCCCTCTTTTTCCATGATTACTTAAGATGGCTGATTTTATGTCTTCCTGTTAAAATTTGAAGCAACAGTGAGGGGCACAGCATGTTTAGCTTAGCATGAAGACTGAAAATGGGAGAGATGGTTAGCTTGGTTCTGTCTAAAAGCATAGAAATCTGCCTGCAATCCCCTCCAAAGCTCACCAATTAGAGGGATAATTCAAAATTTGGCAATTGGCCATACACCTCTTCATTCATAACAATGTTAGTTACATATCAGGCAGCCAGATAGCGGATAGCTAAGTTTAGCACAGACTTAAAACATTTAGGCTAAGCTAGCTCTGTTTGAAGCTGCCACAAGCAGCTACCTAGTTTAACAGGCCAACAAATATGCAATTGCAATGCAAGAAATCTGAAAGCTTAGTCAAACAGAGTCTGGAAACAGAGAGAAACCATTAGCTTAGCACTGGCTATAGATAACCAGGTAAACCAAACAGCACTTCTAATGCATATTTTTCTGTTTAATTTGCACAAAAACTGAAGCTAAAAAATGACAAATAGCTGTTTTTTACTCAATAATGCTTATGGTGCTGGAATAATGCTGGAGCCTTTATGTTTGCAGTAACTGATCTCATCTGACTGTGTTAGACATCAAGGAGCTTTTCCAAAACCTCAAAATATTCCCCCAACATGGTTAATCTTATTAGTTTAATCTGTATAATTAAAAAACAACATGATGGTGTTTCTTGTATACTTTGTATTGTTGTTTTTGTATTTATATATCTGTCACCCAACTTTAATGCCAACCCACTGCACTGGAGGCAACACAGCCTTTCGTGGTTAAAAAACACCCTTTATAGTGATGTTAGAATATTGGATAGTTACTTTAGTCCAATGTGGCACCTGTCAGAGTCGATCTGTAGTGTTTGTGCTAATTGCCTTGGGTTAGCATTTACCTTCAGTGTCCTTTTTTTTTTTTTTTTTTCAAATTTCAGTGTACAGTATGCATGTTTAGAGGGTGGGGGGGTAGGGGTAAGTAACATGGAGATCACACACACATTGCGTAAGCCTGGAGGAAAGCCTTCACCCTCACCCTGTGTGTAAATTATCTTATCTCCGTCATTAGCCAATCTTGTGAGTCTGCCTCCCCATCAGGCTTGCTGCTAAAATGCTAATGAGGCCCGTCCACTGCAATTACAAAACACACACACACAAAAGCAGAAACACACACCTCTCTCTCTCTGTGTCACCCATTGAGGGGGGCATAACGACCCCCACGCTGCGCCTGGCTTAAATCGATGAACAGACTTCACTGTGGGCTGCATTAATCTGAGACATTATATTAGTCCAATTAAAATCTAATTAGGAGCATTTGCTTTGGCTGTTTAAGAGGGGCGACGGAAGCAGATGGAGGAAAAGAGGGTAAAGGACTCAAAGGGGGAAGGTATTGTTTTTTTTCTTTACCTGTGGCTGGTAAAAATAATCAGTGTTTGATGTTGAATCAGGCTATAACCAATTAAAACCCAGATTTAGCATAATTTTGAGGACAAAAAAGAACAGGATTTTGGATTTGAGCAACTGCTCCCTGAATCTTTAGGGACATGGTCACCCTTTTCTGTTATGCAGTCAAAAGGGTGTTTGCATCATCTTCAAAGGAAAAATTTGTCCCATTTCCCATATTGTGTTTGTGTTTTTAGTGCTGTTTTTCCACAGTGCATCCGGATATTCACATTCTTTAATAGATGAACCTGCTGTCCATTGTCACAACAATATTTTAGGATCAACAAGAATCTTGCATTATGAATTGCAGGAGTTTAGTCTATGACTCCCATATGACTTGTTTTTTTTGCACTTATCTCCAAATTTTAAATATATAATGGCATTTCTTATTTTGCAATACATTATGGGATGAGCTTAGACAGCTGAGTTATACCTCATATTGTTGAGACTTGAAAGTGAACCAGCTGCCTTCATGCAAAGATAATGCTCTCTTTCTCTGTTTGGCTTTTTCTGTCTGCTCTTCCTTTTTAAACAAACACGCAACTTGAAGGGCTGAGGCTGGATCTTCACTTAATTATGGGAGGTTGAGCTTCATATCTCATGGAAAAAGCCTCATTTTTTGCAGCTTATCTACACTAATTATTCCCTCAGACATTATCTGAAGCTTGGGATCATAGGTGAGGCACGAAAAGTATTTTACTCTTTGTAATTCTTTTGGTAGCTCTGTCATTTTTGGTAGCTTAGAGACAGAGAGGCAAATTACATGTGACAAAGGTCCTTGTCTGGAATCAAACAGAGGACGTCACAGCCACATGATAGGCGCCTTTAGCCAGCGCAGCCACCCACACAGGGATTATTGTTGAAAAAAAAAAAAAAAAAGAAAAAATTGATGTGGAGACACAAAAATGTAGTTCAACATGGCTGGGTTTGGTGGCTGACTTTAATTTATGCTGATTAATCTGTACAGCTCACAAACACATTCCTCCCAGTACTCACTGAGTTAGGTTTTTTTTTTTGCTAAACAGCAGGGTGATTTTTGTTCGCAGCACACGTCACATCAAATTTTCAGGTGTTTTGTTTCTTAATTTTTCACACTGTGTATCTGGCGTAAATAGACTGAGGATTTTGAGGCAGGCAAACATGTTGTTTTGTGTGAGACAGAGGGGGAAAAAAAAAAAAAAATCCTGTTTGCATGCAGTTGCCAGGTAGAGCTCTGCAGGGATTTGGTTATGAGTGTGTGACTGTGCATGCATGTGTGTATTTTGGAGAAATTACAATGGGAGGCTGTGTATTTACCCTGCATGACAAAAATCATTTTGTTGACTGTGTGGAAAATCAATGACATGTCTCTTTCTGTCTCTGCCTTGTTCTGCAGAGACCACAGGCCGACCACGTGGCCCACATGGTGGCGCTCTTACTCAACATCAAATCTCTCCTCAGTATCCCTGACACTTTTGCTTCTGTTCTCACCTGATTCTCTCCTCTCTTTCTCTTCTCTCTCCTCCATCACTGCCTCTTATGTCCTCTTGTGCCTCACTCCGCTCTCCCTGTTCTGTTGACAGAGGCTGAATGTCACACCATCTGCCATGGCATGTTGCTGTTGCTGGACTTGACGAGGGGGAATGTTTTATCAGCGCTGCTCTTGGCGTAGACTCTAGCTTGGCTCGGCTGCACTGGCCCTCAGCAGGTGCATGCACATTTTTCAAAAAAACAAAAAACTTCTATGTGAGCATATGAGTTGATGAATCCTCTGATTTCAACTCTGAGCGGAATGGATCACGTTTCGGTTTAGCAAAACTGACGATGGGAAGTGGACGGGGGTGGATAGAGAGGAGGAGGAGGGAAAAAAAAAAGAGAGAGAGAGACGAGAGCTAGAGTTGGTTAATTCTGTCTGAGCTGGAAGCCTCAGCCCCCCAGTCAGAACATGGGGGCTTGTCTCTTCTAGTTCCAGAGAGCTCAGTGAAATGCCCTGTGGAGGAGACGCATGGGCAGCAACCAAAGGAAAGTCAGTGTGATCAGCACTCACATGCCTGTGTCAGGGGGGGTTTTAATAAGGGTATTCAAATGTGTTTAGTTGTGTTTGTGTATGTAATCTGGAATTGTGTGTCTCTATGTGTGTGTGTGTGTGTGTGTGTGTGTGTGCAGCAAGAAAACAAGGAGTGGAGATTGGCTTTGATTAGACGCCGCATCACAAACATATAGAAATTTATATATACACACACACACACAGAGCCTACACACACACATGGTTATTTTTAGCCACTGTCACACTCCTCGCCCAACCCCTGTGCTCTGTCTCTCTCAGCACACACCCCCCACCCCTCCACAGGGAAGGAGAAGGACAGCAATTCATCAGGCTTCCTTTGGATGAAATTCCTTCTTTCTGCCGCTCGTCTCTGTTGTTAGGTCGCCATAGGAATGAGGGCGGGACAACAGGGGGACAAGGATGCAAGTTCATAAAGATCACAAGTGAGATGGAGAGGAGAAAGGACGAAAATCAATCCTTCACCCTCCTTTTTTTCATATCATCCACCCTTCTCATGGTCTTACTTTCTCCCTTTATATACCGACTCTGACACACATTCACACGAAGATATCGATACGTGTGTCTCCTCCAAAGCGTGAACATGGCTATTGAGCAATGACCATTAATGTCCCAGTTTAATCAATCAAAGACCTGTTCTTCCCACAGCACAGCCACCAGATGTGGTGTCCATCACCTCCTGGTTCTACAGTTAGTTGAACAGATTTTGAAACTTACCGTTATTCTATATTCACACGTGATATATGTACAGTTTCACCTTGCACAGTATTGATTGACTTGTTTGAAAAGCAAACCCTGGAGAGCGATCCTGTCTGTGCAGTAAATGAGGCTATTTCTATTTTGGTCATACCCTCACTTTTCTCATGTAACATGATGTTCTCAGGATCAATATGTATTTCAGCTTCAGTATAGCTCCAATGGACTGGTGCCGCAGCTTTATTGACAACTTCATCTTGCATCCCACTTGTCACATGGCCTGACACATTAAAATACACATGTAGTGTAAGTGTGTTAAGTGCAAGTGACAGCTTCCCTTAAGGCCCAAGTAGTCGTCCCTTCTGTCCACTTTGTATGAAGCATTTTGCACAATCACAATGCAGTGCTAACATACTTTACTGCCTTGCTGCATCCCTGCATAAAAAACACATGTCACAGGCAAAAGAGGGGACGTTTCAATGAATAATTAAATGCAAAAATTTCACTGAAGCTAAATTCAATAATGCATGATATAAAGAGATAATATTGTTATTGCAGCTTTATGTTCAAAGGCACAGAATATACAGCACCAACAATATGAGAGCAATTAAATCATCATTACATTTACTGAATATGAATTACTGTAATTGCCCTAAGTAACCACTCAGAGAGAAATTATCACTTACACAACAGATGGCTATTACTAATTTAACAGCAGCTTTACTTAAACAACGTATAAGAAATGGCAGTGTGCACTATTATGTTAATCTGACACATTAGCTGTTTGGATGCACAACATAGAGTCTTAGCAGGATCTTTGCATCTGCCTCATTTTGTCATGAATATGCCTTAATTTTAGGTGCAGTAGACATAGTAACAGTAGCAGGGCAAAGATAAGAGGACAGAGGAAGAAAGAGAGAGCAACAGGGTCTTAGGTAAGAGCAATTGGGTTTCAATTTTAGTGAATAAGTGTGCTAAATATAAGCTACATCTTCTTATGAAATACCACGTTACTTTGAAAAGTAGCTTTTATCGCATGAGTGCCACTTTACCTGCAGGGCGGCAGGAAGCTGTGAAATGTGTGATGCAGACTGGGATGTTTTTAAAATGATAGTTTTCTAAGCTTGCAAGTTTAAAGAGGTAAAAGCCTCAAATTTGCTTTCATTTGCAGAATATTGCTTTATTATTATTATTATTATTATTATTATTATTATTATTATTATTATTATTATTATTATTATTATTATTACCTTAAACATATTGAGAGAATTACTTTGATGAAAACGTCTGTGGCACTGGTTTGAGAAGAGCTGCTGCATCTTTCACCTCTTTGTGCTTTACTTTGATGAAAGCTGTGGTAATCACATGATAGACAGGTTGGAGTGTATTTACCTGTGCAGGTCTGCCTCACTGTTTGTCTGTTTGTTTTGGTGTGGCTGTTTGTTTTTCCTTGCCATGGGTGTGTGTTTTTTCATTGTGTAAAACAGTATCCACTATAAACTAAAGGTGATTAAGTCTCACTTATGATAATGCAAACACACACCGGAGTTGTCAGCAATGTTGCCTTACAGTTCGCTCATTTAGAGATGACTGACAGATTGTACACATGAACTCGTCCCTTAGCTGTGTGTTTGAGTCTGTGTGCTTAAGTATGTAAATGCAGTATATGACGTGTAGTTCACATCTCTTGCAGTCAATATTTGTAATATGTTTCACTTGTTTTCCAGGACATTATCACATACATAGAAATGTGATCTCTTACTGATAAGATACTATAATAGCTATAACAGTAAAGATCCTTCTTATTTATGGTGTTTTCTGGTGAAATTTACTGACACATTTTAGGAACAATATAATTTCCATTGGATTTTTTCATTTTAGATTGTTCTTGTTGATATACTACGAATAGGTAAGGAAAGCTATTGTAGGGAAAACTGAAAGTGCTTTTATTAAATAGCAACATGATGGGATTTTTGCCAAATAATCATCATTAATGTGGACATAGTGACTAACCATGTAAAGGCAAATATTAGAACAGCTGGAACTTCACTGTAATGCGGCCTTAAAAAGACAGAAAATACAACACTTGTGCCATATAATATAAGGACATCTAAAATCTAAGATGTCTAGATGTGATTGCAGAGTTGGATGGTCCGTTTTGTGAACGCTATGAAACAAATAGCGGTGTGGACAGATTGCCTTAAAAGTAGGGCCTCAAAGCAAACGGACCACCCACAGCACTTCATGATAAGCTACGATAAGCTCACACTGAGGTCTGTTGTGTCCTGCTCTGTGTTATTTGGCACTTCTTTTGTTTCTTCTACTCCTGACATTCTCCACACTCCCCTCTATTTGTGTAACAGCCCAGATATTCTGCAGGAAAGGTTGATGTGATTGATAGCGCCGCATTAACACGAGTGGATCTTGTCATTTCCTTCCATCGGTCATGAGTGCCGTTGTAGAGAACAGGGACTTCAGTGAGACGAGGCAGCACACCTCATTTTTGTACCATTAACCCATAAATCGAAACCTTTTTAGAGTTTGTGTTTTCACAGGGTCCGAGTTGCAAGCTCTTGGTGTCATGGTGCTTAAACAGCTTTGGAATGACTCTCATAGATGCTTGTGAATAAAAGATTAAGTAAAAGAGTGTATGAAAGGAAGAAGATGTCCTGCAAATGCTTGGTGATATCTTATTGACCCAAAAACCCCTGGCTATCATTGAGCAGTAAGCTAGCTTGCAGCTCCTTTGATGCTGCCAACAATGGCTCCAAAATGATGTCAAAGCTCTTGCTACATACTGCCATAACTTCCCCCTAAGGTCATTATTATCACCACATAAATCGACGGTCAACAGCTGATCTGTTGGGAGAACAAACACCGTTTGAGAACATTAGATCAGTGTGCAAGGCCATTCTTTTGTTTGTCCGTCTGCTGCGCTCGGTCATGTCAGAGCCGGTGTCTACATAGCATTTTGTTAAGTGGGATGAAGCATTTGTGAGGTGAAATAAAAAAAGCTGCATGTGGGCTTTTGTTACGTTAACACAGTTGACTCCGCAGCTAACAACAAGCTAACAACACACAGGGTGATAAAAGCACATTACTCACAGGCATCATTCAGCATCTCTCTGATCCACTCCCACAAATGGGTTTTTCTTTCTCTTTTGTAATGGTTTCTGTCTGACGTATCCCAAAGGTCAAGATAGACATAGTCGGGCAGAACAAACCTCTCTTCGGATTTCTTGGTTACCAGGGTGATGAGTGCGGCCCCATATATTACATGATTTGTTACCCAAAAAAGGTACATCAGTGAAGACACCAACGCCTCTCTGAAAAGTGTAGAGATTTTCAACTACAAGCACTTAGAGTGGGCACACAAAAAAAAGTCTGAGCACTGTAAAAAATGATGCTTAGTGCAAAGTGTTTTTTTCTTTGTGACTGCATTTTTCTGCATAAGCTCTCTTATCGATACAGAAAAAAGGCTGTATGGACTCAAAGCCTTAGTTGGCAAAACTTTTTCTAGAAGCATATTTTAAATCTAGCCTCAATGCTTGTTTTAAATTGGATCGTGTTCATTAAGTCCAAATATTAAGATATGTTTGGATTATTAATGATATAGTTACAATAGAATGTTTACTTGCCCTGTGTTCATTAAGAGAACCTAATTGGTTGCTGTCATCATTCCTCCATACTGTAATAGCTGTGGAGTAATCCCTTGTTCAAAATACCATCCCAAGGTTTTTTATAGATGACTAAAAAAGCAAAAAATATTTACATTTAAGTTTTTTTTTGCATGTTTGCTCAGAAACAAACAACTAATCAATTATTATTAAGAGTTGTTAATTAATTCTGTCTCCATTCCCCTCTTGTTTGGGGAAACAAACTAAAACTGTTAGGTGATATAGATTGTGGCTTTGACTGTACTTGGAAATAAATTTTTGTACAAGGACTCCAGGTCATGTGCTCCATCTTTCACTGGTTAGTTGTGCTCATTTAAGATCCCTTTAAGGCCGGAATGAGGAGGAGGGATGACCACAGCAACCAGGAACTCTAAGAATTAACTCCAAGTCTTTCTTTTGGTGGACACTCTTAACACTCTTTTAACATACTGGAAAAAACTATCTCTTATTATTAGACGAGGTATCTGTGTGTGTGTGTGTGTGTTGTGGTCTGGTATTCTAACCTCTGCAACACAGGAAGGATATAACTGGAACATACTGTCAAAGGCTGTTGGCAAGAAGCTAATTTTACTGTTTGGTGTGTATCTCCCACCTATCAACAGATGAACACACACACACACACACACACACACGCACGCACACATACCAACATCCTTAGGGAGTCAGTTCTAAGTTTGGTTGCTGCTAAGTCTTGCCAGGAAACCCTATACCCCTCATTGTCCCTGGGACGTGAGCACTTCACTTATGACATTTGAAGAAAGATGGAGCTGCTGGAGGAGTGTGTGGTGTCGGTGTAGATATCAGAGATGTTGTTTTGTGTCAATAGGTGTGTACCACGGCATCTGGGTTGTATCAAAAGGGGTGTGTTTTTTTAATGCATGAATATTTAAGTGGTTAACTGTGTTCTGTATGTTTTTTTAATTGAGAGTTCACTGTATTTACTGAGTGTGAAGCTAAACAAGCAGCGAGGTGTGAGCTGTTTGATGCCGCAGGGCTCAGGAAGAGAATCAGAAGGGATGCGAGCGCCTCACAGTGAACTCGCACTTCCTGACTGTCAGGGAAGGGGGGGAGGTTGACACGGTTGGCTGCAGGGAGGGTGACATTTGTCCAAAATAACCAATGGCCATTGTGCTGTATCTATGCTTTCGGGGGTGTGTAGCCAGGTGAAGCATCTTCAGATCTGCTCCTGTCGACCAAAAGCACAAAGGTCACATCATCAGTTGTTAGACTGATTGTGTGAGGTCAGCCAGAGGTCGTGTGAGTGTTTAAACACTGCATTTAAACAAAGCATTTCAGCTATGCAAACCAAAAGTGTTTCAAAGGCACTTGAAAAACGTAGATGATATAATTTTATGCTAATTCCCACAAGTTAGCTGTTAGATTAGAAGACCTCTAATGGCTCGCACTTGGCTGCCTCCTTGTATTATGATAGTATCTCTTGCCCGCATACCATTATGGGAATTGGGAAATTTCTGTAAACACACCTCTGTTGACCTCTTGGCCATGATGCCAAAATGAATAAACATGAGAGCTCAGTTACAACAAAGGGGCAACGTTGCACGCTGGATCGGCTCCCCGTCTGCGCCCAGCCAAGCCAGCTAAACTTTTCCCACTACTGTTATTCCAGCCGCGACTCTTTCCCATCACTGCTTCTTCTTTAACTCCTCACATTTTCCACAGAAATGCTTCACCCTTATCTCAGCGGTGAGATAAACACCACCATGCTCTGTTGGCTCCACATAATCTTACCTCATAGTGTTTGATTACCGCTAATTGACAAAAATAGATGCATAATAAATAGCCGGCATGATGCATCTGTAATTAAGCTTGGAGAATAAAAAAATTGTGTTAAAGAATTCACCTCACAGGCTTAAGCTCATGATAGAGGCTTAGTTTTAATCAGTGCGTTATTTATGGGATGTGCTCACAGAATAATTCATGACTATTCTAAAAACCTGTGTACTCAGAGGATTTTCTGGCATTGTATGTTTATTGATCAATGTCCAAAAGTCAAGATAAATATATAAGATCAATCCTTCAGAAGTTAACTATATTAAAAAGGTTATTTGATAATTTACTGTTTCAGTCATTTTTCAATTATGCCAAAATTCACAAGCTATATCCCCTTAAATGCTTAATCAAAGGCATTACCGTGATCTTTGAGAAATGTGAAAGCCATGTTTCAGTATGTTTATAGACTATAACAATCAATTTGTTGAGAAAAGAGGTAACATATTAAAGAACAGCAAAAGTAATCATTGCTTTCAGCCCTATTTCAGTTTTATTTCCTGCAAAATGCAATAGCCGGAACAAATTAGCAGTTTGTAAATGTCATTTTTGGCCTTTTTATTTGCACATTGGTTACTATTTTTGTGCATTTTACTAATTTGATACCAAGAATGTCTACATAATGATAGCCTTGCAACTATTTCTTGCCATATTTGTTTTCCCCTTTAGTAAGATAGAACATCATTATACAAAACTGACATGTAAGTGCTGGGTGTTTATTAGAAATGTACCATTAGTTCATTAATGACGCAAGCCTGAGCTGGCAGAATCATCAAACAGCCATTTTTAATCATTATGTTTTGAGCACATTTGTTTTAATATGCATATCCATATGTGATATTATTAACTAACACAGCAACACTTGATGCTCTCCAGCAAACACTTTATTTACTGATTTTAATTTACTGTACTGTGGCGCATCATGAGTCATAAACGCTCATGCTTGCTTTCTCTGTGCATTCATTATCTTCATTTCAAGCAGCTGCAAAAAAGATTTTGTTTTTTTTTACCTTTTCAATAATAAGCCCATGAGTGCTGTTCGCAATCTGATATAAACCCTTTTCAGAAAACCTGATTCATCTCACTAACTCGAGCTGCTAAAACAGGTAAAGTAACACCTCTGAGAATTTTTTTTCTATTCAAATAAGCTTGTTTTTGCCGTGATCATAAAGTAACATGCCAAATTATGTTCCTGTGATCACAATATTTAAGAAAACAGACTTGTTTTATTGACTCGAATCAAGTTTTCGGGTGATAAAAACAATCTCTACTAACGCTTTCGCCAGCTCTTTGTTTCACCTTGCACTTGAATTCAGTATTTATTGGTACAGCAGAGAGGCTAATGTTTGGCTGTGAGTTTTCCTCAGAGTCTGCAGTCACTGTGTGGTCATCAGTGGGGGGCTGATGTTCTACCTGAGTTCTCTGTGTGAGGCAGACTTTTCCATAGCTGAGGACTGGTAGTCTAAATGAGTGTTTAGCATTGGAGAAATGGCACCTAAATGCCTGCTGGGCACAACAAACCGGCTCATGAGGCTCTTGAGTGTGTACTTGTCTGATTAATTGCTTGCTTGATGACAGAAAACAATGGCAGCATATAATCGTCGGCCAATTTGTGTTTACTAGAAAGTAGGACGGAGGCAGAAGATATGGCTTCTTATATGACACGTCGTGACACATCAGGCGTGTGCAGCTGTCAGTCAGTGCGATGCAGCGGAGACTAGTGCCTTTTACCATGGAAACTGCTCACTTATCTGAATCGTACACTTCAACAATTTCTCATGATGCAACTACCTGAAAAAGGAAAAAAAAAATTATAAAGATTGTAGTCCTTGTGCATGACCTTCCTCTCCACTACTGACTAAATTTCAACTAGATTTTCAGCTAAAACCTTCAGTCTGTTATTTAATGATATATTCATGGCTTGCTTTATCTCTATCAGAGTGAAAACTTAACATTTATAACACTTAAATACATATCACACACGATGATGTGCTTGAAAACAAATCATTTGAGGAAGAAACAGTAGCTGCAGTTGAATCAAACATTACATGAATATACTCACAGTACATTTTAAACATTTACAATCTGGTTTGTCAGTAAGGACGGTTTACCTTGTCTCCATCTGTGAGTAAACACACAACAGTGTATCAATACGAAGCATCAATAAAAACGGATCATGCAACACACCAGCTGACTCTTTCGGTAAATGTTGACTCGAAGCAGAGGGATTTTTTTTTTTTTCCAAACTGTCATGTTTGTATAACATGTCATGTCCTTCAGCATACCCACTTATGAATTTCCGATGTTGAGAACAGCCACTTTGAGGCATAATTCCCAGGAGAGACGTGTTTGCTGAAACTCACCAATGATAGCAGACTAAACGCCCTTGAAAGAGAAAGTAGTCAACACTTCTCTGTCTTCACATAAGGGAGAGTCACCTGAATTTGCCATGACAGATAATTTTAAAAAAAGAAAAAGGGTAAAAAAAAAAAAAAAAAACAGTGAACACGCAAAAATGACTGCATTCCCTTTTAAAGCAAAGGCGGATGAATGTGCTGCATTAGGGCCGAGGCTTCACAAAGACCTCGATTGAAAAGGCAGTGCATAATTGAGTGACGGCAGCAGAGTCTAAAAAAGAAGCTCACTTCGTTATTTGCCAAGGTAGCATCTTTTCATCAAGGCAGAGAAGCAGCATGCCCTCCAGAGAGTCGGGAATAATGTACTGTCTTTATCAGGGAGATGGCTTTCATTCACTCTCTGAATGCCAGGGTCATGATAAAGCGTTGTTTGAATAAGTTCAACTTGCTCAAGCTTGATTGACTGCCCCATATTCAGACATATGGTGCTTTAAAAGAAACAAGACATGCCTTATGCTCATCGGCCCATTTTGGCCTTATTTTCTTCCTGCAGAAAGTTTTTGGCTTCTCTTAGGAATGTAATTTTAAACTCATTTAAACCCGCTTAAAACCCTCAAACAAACAAAAAAAAAACTCTTTTCGAAACTGTGCTTTCTTTCTCTGAGCTTATATGGCATAACTCTACATGGATGAGTAAAATCAGCGGAAGTTGTGTTTGATGAAATTAAACCCAATGTGGCTAAAAAACAAAACCAGCATTCTGGTTGTCAGCGAGCTCCCAAATCAATTCAATGCAGTGTTATTCGGTGTTGAATACTCCATGTTATCTATGGGAAACAAAATGCCTCTCTGAGGAAACATCCTTCTTTGTCTCTAAAGGCATTATCTTGTGTGGAAATACTTTACAGTACGTATACTAGAACCACACAATTGTGTTAATCTTTTGAAAAGTGCTTGTGTAGTCTGCAGGCTTGCCTCCCGAAGGAGATCCACACTTATTAAAAAACACAAAAGCGAAGAGTTTCAGCTCTGAGGGAGATGACAGACTCTGAAAAAAACTGACATAATAACTGCAGCAACAAGCACTTTCCCCCTATTTTACTCCCTGAATCATCGTCTTCATTACCATATGCAAATGAGTGGCATGCATTATAACATCTGGGGCGGCTAACGACTGGGACGTTTTGGATGATTGGTTTGGATTGAGTTCACGGTGCTTCATTTGATTGTGGTTCTCTGGGACGCTGTCAGCCGGGTCCTGGAGGAGCATTGTCGTAAAAGATGGATTACAGTTCTGGATGAGCTGGAAGATCATTTTCTTGTGCTACTTTGAGGGATCCAACGGAGAAATTGGGTGTAGTGAATGCTTCATCATATTACATTCATCTGCAATGAAAGCCAGTCAGGATTGGATCAGCTTAAACAGATTTGGGTATCAAAATCAGTCCGTGGTTTTAAGCAGTACGGATTTCTTTTTATAGAAGCCTTATTGTGAAATATGATTGAGGATTCTGACAAAATAGTGAAATACTGTCTGCATTTTTTATATCTTTTTGACTCAATAATCAAAATTTGTTAAATATCACAAAACATTCATTCTGGTAGATTTCCAGTCACTCTATGTATTTGTTGTTATGGTAAAAAAAACATACTAACTATGTTTTAAAGAAGTTCCTGAAGAAAACTGCTCCTTATCATGTGAAATGTACTTGTTTGTCAAGTAGAGGGCAAAGACGTTGTAGCTTATTTAGCTGTTCTGGCCCAAGTTCCCATGGACAAGACATGCAACCTCAAATGACTCCAAATGATCAGACCAGTTCCCTTCGTCGTGGCTTGCTGCCAAAGAAGTGTTTAAATAGTTTATAGAAGCACAAATTGTAGTTTTTATTGATAGAAATATCAGCATTAATCATCACTTTAAACTCTACTTTTATTTTGCTAGTTAGCATACATTAGCATGCCTGCATGCTAAGCCAAAATACTGAACTATTGTGAAGTATTGCAGCTGCATTAATTGTACTGGAAACCAATATGTTCTGAGCATGAGCATGTTAGCATGCTGGTGTTAGCACTTCAGTGCAATTAACACTATGTCAAAGTACGACCTCAAAGAGAGTTACAGTATTTCACTTATTTCATTGTAAATGAATTGACTTTTGTTTGTTAATTAATAATCTAGACCAGTGATCATCAACTGGCGGCCTGCGGCCCAATCTGGCCCGCCAAACCGTCCAATCCGGCCCGCGACTGGATTCCAAAATTGTGAGGATCAAAGAGAAAATATCATGTGGTCCACACTATTAAAGCACCCAGGCAGCCTGCAGAGATGCACACGTTACTCTCTCTTGATCAGTTAAAGTTCGAGTAATAATGCCACTT